>JAPDNY010000008.1:13696098-14183586 GCA_029375565.1 Gekko gecko
CTCGCCTGGAGAAAATGGCCGCTTTGGAAGGTAGACTCTGTGGCAGAGGTGTCAAACTCATTCATTACGAGGGCCGGATCTTATATAAATGTTACTCTGTTGGGCCATGTGCGCCACCAAATGTAACACCAGGTACCGGAGATATAACCCTTGTAAAGGGCACAGGCAAACCCAATTAACAATATTATTTTTTACTCAAAATACAAACAGAAGCAATTGATTCCTAGCAGTGAAAGCAACTGAATTTACTGGGGAGCACACATAAGCCCCAATAAATGTATTTAATCATATGCGACTAGGTTTTTCCCAAAGGATACCATAAAAAGAAGACTACCTTATATTTCCATGCATACCAGTTGCTTGCGGGCCAGGTAAGAGCCCTGGATGGGCCTGTTCTGGCCCCTGGGCCTTATGTTTGACACCCCTGCTCTATGGCATTATACCCCACTGAAGTTCCTTCCCTCCTCAAACCCTCCCTTCCTCAGATTCCAACCCCAAAATCTCCAGGTATTTCCCAACCTGGAGCTGGCAACCCAGGTGGGATGCCAAGTAGAAGGCTAGGCCGAGACCTTCTCTCTGACACAACAGGCTTCTACATTTTCTTCACAACCAAGTGGAGGAATATTCAAGTATTCGGTCCCCCACACAAACCTCTGGCATTAAATGGGTCAGTCCAGGCAAAGCTTCTGAACCATCAGATTCCGCCGGCTATATTAAACGGCCTTTAGAAACAGCATTCCAACAATCACGACTCTTGGTTGCTCTTTATTTATCCCCTTCTTTGCTAATGACATTATTTCCAGCTAGGCGGAACAGACATTTGAGTCAGAGAGATACATCGCTGGCCTTGCTTCAGCTCGAATTTGAAATATTTCGCGTCACTGTGGGTATTTCAAATGTAAATCTTGCCTGATTTGGTGGGGAGGGGGGAGAGTGAGAAAGAAGGAGAAAAGGACCCAGGCGTGACAGGTTTCAAGGGACACTGTTTCCAAAAGTCGAGTGGGGTTTCTTTTATTGATATCCAGCCTTCACGTCAGAGGCTGGGCTCCCCAGCGTCCTTCCCTTGTCTGGAATGAACTGCCACTCATCTCGCCACCTGGACTCGCCTGGCATAACGCTAACTGGCAGCTTGCGAACATTCCAAATTGCCACCGCGCTCTCTAACTCGGTGCTGGAAGACTCCCTTGGAGTCTGTCGCTCAGCAGTGGACGGCACCTGCTGCCAGAGACCTCGACAATACCGCGTAAGGTAGCTGACTAAACAAGGTGGAATTTATTACCACATGGTAAGCTACAGTGCCATTCAGGCAGGTGAAGCGGGAAGATGACAGTGCCAGGCATTCTTGAGAGCTGTTCAATATCCACTTCAGGGAGGAGCAGCTGGGAACACCAGCCATGAGAAATGGTGGAGAATCACAAAAACCTACCAGGGAATTTATGACCACCGGTGGATTAGAATGCCACAATGCAATACTATACAGAGTTACCTGCAAGTCAGTGGGTTTACAAGGGTGTAATTGGGTTTAGGATTGCACCAACAGTGTACAGCTGATAGGTCAAGACTAGGGATGTGCATTCGGCTCCTCTGAACCGAATGCACCCCTGAAAATGGCCCATTCGGGCCCCATTTGGGCTACTGTGGGCCCATTCATATTCTCTGATCTGAATCGGCTTGCCGCCGAATTGCCGCTGAGTTTCGGTGGCAATTCAGCCCCATTATATCCTATGGGCCATTGAAGTCAATGGCGAAAACATAGGGCATATTCTGGGGGCTGGGGGGGAGGGGGTTTGAGGGAGAGGCTCCAAACTCACAAGGTAGCTGCTAGAGCCTCTAACGCAGACGAACTGAATGCACATCCCTAGTCAAGACTAGGGTTGCCAGCTCTGGGTTAGGAAATACTTGGATACTTGGGGGTGGAGCCTTGGGGAAGGCGGAGTTTGGGGAAGGGAGGGACCTCAGCAGGGTATAATGCTGTAGAGTCCACCTTCCAAAGCAGCCATTTTCTCCAGGGGAACTGATCTTGGTCATCTGTAGAACAAATATGATAACCATTTTAGACAATCAGCATACTAGATTATACTAGTGCAACCTGTGCAGGGTTGGGATTAGGGTTGCCAACCTCCAGGTGGCACCTGGAGATCTCCCATTATTACAACCGATCTCCAGGCAATAGTAGGATACCTCCAGGTGCCACCTGGAGGCTGACAACCCTAATCAGGACCCACAAGTGGGCAGTGTTCCCTGTAAGCTGAGTTGGTGTGAGCTAGCTCACAGTTTTTTAACCTCTAGCTCACACATTTTTATCTTAGCTCAGGAAGGACGGCTCCAGAGCAAACTAATTTATGCAGCAGCCAAATCGCTCACTCACAACTTTAATGCCAGTAGCTCACAAAGTAGAATTTTTGCTCACAAGACTCCACAGCTTAGAGGGAGCATTGGAAGTGGGTGGTGTTCAGATCTAAGATGGCATGTGCAGTCTAGCAGATGTGGAAGAGATTAAGAGAAATATTCCAGAAAAAATAGATTTTTACTAAATGGCTAAAAATTGTCTTTATAAAAAAGTTTATTGTAAAAGAGAAGGGGGAAAAAGGTAGAGGGCAGTTGGATTCAAAAAGGGGTGGGAAAAGGGCAAAACAAAATATAGGGAAAGCCACACAGCAACAACACAGATATATTCAAATGGAAAGCAATACGGCTGAACAAACCAAGCTAAACATGTTACCTGTAGCTGCTTAGAGTCTGCATAGAGTTCCTTGTGGTCACGAGATGTTGAAGACATGGTAACTCAACCTCCTGTGGACCCAGTTTTCTCTGAAGACTGGAAGCTGAAGATCTTTGCTTTAGGATTTAAAAAAAGACAAGGTTGATGTTGGGGAAGCCAGACAGGAAAGGAAAGAGAAGAACCACATTATGAAGAAAGATCAGGGGAGATTAAAAGGTGACTATTCTGAAAATGTTGAAGATGACTACCGTGACCACAATGATGCCACTTTCCATCTATTATTAATTTATTTAGAAACATTTCTGTACTGCCTCCCGGTCAAAGTGTTTGAGCTGATTAACAATCGAATCAATAAGTCACCCAAGTATAACGTATTAGTAAAGAACTATCCATTCCCAAGCTTATTAAACTGAATATTGCAACGTCTCACTAGCAAAGCTTCTAGCCAAGACATGCTGGTTCCTAAGAATGTGCCTTTAAATTCTGTCAAAGAAAAATGTTTCTGGACCTCACAGCTATAATGCAAGGGTTTATCAGTGATTTCTCCAAAGCTGGGGGGGGGCACTTGGAAATATCTTTCAATTGCTTTAGAAGCTACGTAATCTTAAAAAAAAAACTGCAACAACATCAAGATCTGAATAGTTAATGGCAAAAATCTGATTTGACTATGCATACAAAATAGGTGCACTTAAGAGCTTCCAGATCTTTCCTGGCCAACACTGGGGGGTAGGGTTGCCAGATCCAGGCCAGGAAACTTCTGGATATTTGGGTGTAGAGCATGGGGAGGACAGGGACCACAGCGGGGCATAATGCCATAGAGTCTGTCTTCCAAAACATCCATTTTATCTAGGGGAACTGATCTCTGTAGGCCGAAGATGAACTGTAATATTGGGGGATCCCCAGGCTCCACCTGGAGACTGGCATCCTAAGTGCACTAAATGTATGGATAGTGGCCTGGATGTGGCCTAGTGTAGTTTCCAGACCTGCTGATCTTCTAGGAATGCCATTTCCCAGTTGGGGGAGGGGGATCACTCAATTTTCGGGCCTCTTCCCCGCTACCCGCCAGCTGGCCTGCGAGGGGGGGGAATCCCGCCCCCAAACACAACATAATGAAGTCACATGGAGATGACGCCATCACATCAGCAATGTCGCATGATAATGCTCTGTTTATTTGGGGCAAAACTCTACGGTAACCATCGAGTTCTGTCCCAAATACCAGTGTCACCATGCAGTGTCACCACCATTATGACATCACTTCCATGTGACATCATTACATTGTGTGCATACTGTGCACTTCCCCCACTCCTGGAAAGTAGAGAGTTGGAGAGGGCTTCTATACTGTTGTCTGTCTCTTCCAGGTTCAGGAGAAATCTCCCTCCCAAAAAACACATGCTTTCTCCCACTGCAAGGATCTTCATCAATTGGAGGATTAGTACGCAAATGCCCATTGGGGGTGGGCGGAAGGCAGCCCTAATGCTTTGCCATGCATAATCCAATAAACAGTGAAGGAAACTGCACTGTGAGTCTCAAAACAGAAGCCAAAGGATCGCTTAAGAAGGGAATCAATTATCAGTGTGGAAATGTACCGTAGAACATGAATGTTCTGTTAAGGCAATATCCAGCGGCCCTATAATCTGACCATATTAAACAATTTCCCTTTCTAAAAAAAAAGCAGAATCAGTGTCTTCATCAAATAAGATTGCCCTTTAATTATCAGTTACCTACATTTCCAAAAATGGTAACCTTTTTTTTGGGGGGTGGAGGTTGTACTTTTTCCTACCACAAGGCAAAAAAAAAAAAATCCATTAAGAAGGAGTAGATCTACTAGAGGCATTTATAAAGATCAATTTATTTTTTTCTGCCAAGTCACAGCTTAGGGGTGTGTGAAAAACCAACAATGGTATTTTAAGGGGTTCGGGTATATTGAACTTGAAAAATATTGGTATTTACTGATATTCCTGAATCCCAATACTGGTATGGTATTTGGATTTGGTAAATATCCAAGAATCCTGAATTTTTGGCTCCATTATACCTATGGGGACCATTATAGTCAACAGTAGGGTATCTGGGGCTTGGGGGGCTGTTTTTTTTTTTTTTTGAGGCAGAGGCACCAATTTGGAGCACAGCTGCTGGTGTTTCTCCTCTCACACCCACCCCAAGTTTCAAAAACACTGGGCCGGGGAGCCAATTCTATGGGCCCCCAAAGAAGGTGTCCCCAGTCTCCATTGAATCATAGAATGTTAGAGTTGGAAGGGATCTTGCAGGTCATCTAGTCCAACCTGCTGCACTCATCCAGGCTCCACCTGAAAACATCCAGCGAAGGAGCATCCACCACCTCCCGAGGTAGTCTGTTCCACTGCTCAACCACTCTTACAGTTAGGAAGTTTCTCCTGATATTTAGCCGGTATTGACTTCCTTGTACTTTCCACCCATTAGATCTAGTCTTGCAATCCAGAGCAAGACTGCAATCATGTCCCCTCTAAGCCTTCTCTTTCCCAGGCTAAACGTACCCAACTCTTTCAGCCTTTCCTCATAAGACTTCGATTCAAACCTTCTCTCCATCCTGGTCACCCTCTTCTGGACACGCTTGAGCTTGCCAACATCCTTCCTAAAATGTGGCACCCAAAACTGGACACAGTACTCCAGGGGAGGCCTGACCATAGCAGAACAGAGTGGAACTACCACCTCCCATGATCTGGACACAATGCTTCTGTTAATGCATCCTATGATTGCATTAGCTTTTTTCGCTGTCACATCGCACTGCAGGCTCATGTTGAGCTTGTGATCAACCAAAACTCCAAGATCCCTTTCACATGTGCTGCCTGCCAAGCCAAGTCCCTCCTATTTTATATCTGTGCCTTTGATTTTTTGTACCTAAGTGTAGGACTTTGCACTTATCTCTATTGAAATTCATTTTATTTGTTTCAGCCTACTGTTCCATCCTATTGAGATTATTTTGAATTCTGACTCTGTCTTCTTCAGAATTAGCAATCCCACCCAACTTCATGTCATCTGCAAATTTGATAAGCATCCCCTCTATGTCTCCCTCCAGGTCATTTATAAAAAACATTGAACAGGTTAAAATGCTTGGGGCTCTTTAGCTTGGAGAAACGACGGCTGAGGGATGACATGATCGAGGTTTATAAGATTATGAATGGGATTGAGCAGGTTGAGAAAGAAGTACTTTTCGCCCTTTCTCACAATACAAGAATTTGTGGGCACTCAATGAAATTGCTGAGCAGTCAGGTTAGAACAGATAAAAGGAAGTCCTCCTTCACCCAAAGAGTGATTAACAGATGGAATTCACTGCCACAGGAGGTGGTGGCAGCTACAAGCATGGACAGTTTCAAGAGGGAATTAGATAAACATATGGAGCAGAAGTCCATCAGTGGCTATTAGCCACAGGGTATAGATAGGAACTCTCAGTCTGGGACAGGTGATGCACTCTATTCTTGGTGCTGGGGGGGGCAGCAGTGGGAGGGCTTCTAGTGTCCTGGCCACACTGGTGGACCTCCTGATGGCACCTGGTATTTTTGGGCCACTATGTGACAGAGTGTTGGACTAGATGGGCCATTGGCCTGATTCAACATTGGCTTCTCTGATGTTCTTATTGCTTTTAAAGGAGGGGGGGAAAGCATTTAAAGGCATCATGGTCCCGTTTAAATGCCTTCTGCAAAAGTGAACTCCAAAGGCATTTAAAGGGCTCGCTGTCCTTTTAAATGCCTTCTCCAAGCGGCGAGTTCACCCAGGGTTTTTTTTTATATTTGGCTTGGTTTATGCCGGATGCACACCCCTAGTCACAGCCAATTTATGGTGACCTTGTAGGGTTTCCAAGGCAAGAGATGTGCAGAGGTTTTTTGCCATTTCCTGCCTCTGTGTTGTGACCCTGGTTTTCCTTGGTGGTTTCCCATCCAAGTACTAACCAGGGCTGATCCTACTTAGTGTCCGAGATCTGATGAGATACGGCAAGCCTGGGATATCCAGGTGAGGGAAGCAATCTACACCAGGGTGAAGTAGCACCTTGAGCATGAGGCCCTCGCTACAGCCTTATTCACATAACCGGCATGCTTTATGTTTCAGGTGAAGAACATTTGGGGCACCACCACCCTGAATTTCTAGTACTTATTTGGGCCTATTCAGGGTCCTGCCACCACATGAGGCTTTGCTTTACCTCAAAGGTACCCTCAAGCACCCCTTGGGAGATATTCCCATAGCATGTTAATTTATATGGCCAGATGTCAGGAATCATTCAGGAAATGTGTTAAGACTGAAATATTAGAATACATTTCAACTCGACTAAGCCAAGAAGCATTACACAAGGGGAAGAAATGCAAATAGGATTGTCGACCTTCAGGTGGGGCCTAGATTTCTCCCCAAATTAGAACTGATCTCCAGACAACAGAGAGCAGCTCTCCTGGAAGACACAGCGGCTTTGGAGGGCACAGTCTCTGTGGCACTGAATTCTCTGCCCTTCCCCAAACTCCGTCCTCCCCTTAATCTCCAGGAATTGCCCAAGCCAGAGTTGGCAACCCTAAACACAATTCTAACTACTATCCCTGTGCAAATCCTATTTAGGTACTGTAAGGTTTCTGTAATCTCTGTCTCAACCACATACCCTTTCCTTGGCTGTCCTCCTCACCAAAAGAAATAAAAGGATTCATTAAGCAAGCCTTCCCAAGGCCCTGTTGCCTTCACAGAGCTGCCTTCACGGCCTTCTCTTCAGCCCTCCCTTTGCTCAACTGTCACTAACTGACCCTCCACAGCCTTGGAATTTTCAGACCTCCACCCCTTTTCACTTTACAGTCTGTCGTTCCGCGAAAGCCCTCCTGTTGTCACTCGCAAGACTCATAAGACAAATCCATTCTCTACAAACAGACAACGAGAAAAAGCTAGACTAGAAGCCCTTGGCTCGACGGGTAATTTTCCAGGGTTGTTTTTTTGCACAGTCACGGGAACCCCAAGCTGCTATTTGAAATGGTACAGTCCAGACTGCCGCATCATCTATGGATTGTGAGGTGTATGGTAAAAGTCCAGAGCTGTTCACAGGAGGTTGTAAGTGTCCACTGGAATGTCTCAAGTTTCTTCTCTGACAACACCTCCTCCCACTTAAACTGAGACTCTCTGTGTGTTCCTCTTGAGAAACCCTTCCAGGAAATTTTGGAGAAAAGAGGAAACAGGACCCTTACCGCTCAGGGTTCCAGTTTTGAGCCCAGTAGCACCTTCAAGACCAACAAAGGCTTATTCAAGGTATGAGCTTTCGGGTGCACATGAGAGCCAGTTTGGTGTGGTGGTTTGGAGTGTGGACTCTAATCTGGGAGAACCAGGTTTGATTCCCCACTCCTCCATATGCAACTGGTGTGACTTTGGGTCAGTCATAAGTTCTTTCAGAGCTATTCTCTCAAAAGCAGTTCTCGAAAGAGCTCTCTCAGCCCCACCTACGTCACAGGGTGTCTGTTGTGGGGAGGGGAGGGGAGGGGAAGGGAAAGGAGATTGTAAGCTGCTCTGAGACTCCTTTGGGTAGTGAAGGGTGGGGTATAGATCCAATTCCTCCTATCTTCTTGAAAGGAACAAATTCAGTCACAATGATCTTGAGATACAGACAGAATTCCAGGAGGCCACTCAAAGAGGAAATTGTTGAGTGACTGTTTTCCTTACAGGGACTGTGGGTGTATCTGTTAAGAAAATAACAAAAAAGCAGGTTTAGATACAATCAATGCTTGTGTGCCATCAAATAATTGGTCATGAAAGAGACCACTAGTGTAAGCGGATGTCCAGAATCTGCTTGGAAACACGCACCCCAATTGCCTAGGGAGTCCAGCACGGTCACGTTTAATTTCGGAAGGGGGGGGGAAATCTCAGACATGAGGTGACCAAGACAACAGTCCCACCAGCAATCAAGGACAGTATTCAAGTAGTATAACAGAAGCTCAGATAAAAGAAAGGTACATTGCAGGTAAGAATAAGTTGAAGATGATGCCAGCATTGTTAAGCCCCCCGTGTTAACACAGCTATAAAAGGCAAGGCGCTTTTAAAAGGAGATGGTTTTCCCAAATGAGCAAAAGACCATGCGTTCTGGCCATTCGAAGGCAAACCTAAAAGGAAACTGGGGAGAAAGCATTTAGTTAAAAACACATAGAATAGCCAGGAAACCAGCCAGATAGCTGACAGGGTTCATAGATGGAAAAGATGGAGTGCAGGGGGAAGAAACAGAAACAGAGAAGCTACATGAATGCTTTGTGTCAATTCTAAAGACAGCAGCCAATGTCTGGATTGTTCTTATGGGGAAGAGCATCCGAGGAGCTAAGCCAGGTAGGAAAGGCTAACTATAAATTGCAAATCAATAAGTCATTGGGGTCGGATGGCAGATCAACCATTCTGGACGAACTCAACAACAAAACTACTGAACTGCTAACAAAAAAAGCGATTCTCATTCAAAACAGCTTCCTTACCAAAGGACTGGAAGGTAGTCCTTCTAAAGATGGGGGTAGAGCGGTCTAAAGGGAACTAAGAAATTACAGACCCTGTCAGTCCAGCCAGTCTCAATTAAACTGGTAAAAAGCATGAATAAAAATAAAAGCGATTCAAGCTAGAAGAAAAGGAGATTGGATTTATACCCCGCCCTTCACTCGGCGTCTCAGAGCGGCTTACAAACTCTTTTCCCTTCCCCTCCCCACAACAGACACCCTGTGAGGTGGGTGGGGCTGAGAGAGCTCTGACAGAAACTGCCCTTTTCAAGAACACCTCTGACAGAACTGTGGCTTGCCCAAGGTCATCCAGCAGCTGCAAGCGGAGGAGTGGAAAATCAAACCCGCTTCTCCCAGATTAGAGTCCGTGCACTTAACCACTAAACAAAACTTGACATCATCCAAGAATAAACCCTGATCAGGATGAATCGGTATGGCCTCTGCCAAAGGAAGTCCCACCTCATTGTTTTAGAATTAAAGGGTATCAACAAGTACGATGGATGGAGGTGATCAAAGAGGCATGACACAGGTGCATTTCTTTCATGTAACCTGGCAGTCACTGTAGAAGAATGAGGGTCTCTCATTGCCGTGAATCTTTCACCTGTTATTCAGCGGAAAGAAAAGAAACTAGAAATACAATGGAAGTGTCCTGAGGGAGGGGTATGAGTGGGCAAGTGTGTGAACAGCTCTGTTGTAGTGGCAATGTAACTCTTCCTAAGATACTTCCCTTGTCAGGGATGACCTTGAAGCCTAACTGTGCCTGCTTCGCTGTTATATATAAAGAAACTGTATATTCACAGGTGGGGGGTGTAAGAGCGTGTGAAAACTAGGCAAGACAATTGTGGAGTCTGACTGGATGTAACTAAAAGGGGGTGGTGGTCTTGTTTGAACTGTCTATATCTTTGGATTCTCCCGCCAGAACTTCAGTTCTGACACAGTACTGGTCTGGCCCGGAACATCTTTATTTCTCGATAAACAAATCACTGCCAGAGAGTGTTGTTGAGAGTAACTTTGCCCAGGAGTCTGACAGGAAGTTTATTTATTTAGATATTTATCTCTCACTTGTCCCCTGCAGCGTGGACCCAAAAGTGGCTCGCAGCTTTCATCCGTCTTGTCCATCTTGGCCTTACAGCAAAGCACCCTGGGAGGTAAGCTGAGACAGTATAACTATCCTAGTCACCCAGCAAACATCCATGGCGGAGAAGAAAAGAAGAAGAGAAGAGTTTGGATTTATACCCCGTTCTTCACTGCCCGACGGAGTCTTAGAGAGGCTTACAAACTCCTCTCCCTTCCCCTCCCCACAACAGACACCCTCTGAGGTAGGCGGGGCTGAGAGAGCTCTGACAGAAACTGCTCTCTTTTAAGAACACCTCTGACAGAACTATGGCTTGCCCAAGGTCATCCAGCAGCTGCAAGTGGAGGAGTGGGGAATCAAGCCTGGTTCTCCCAGATTAGAGTCTGCGCACTTAACCACTATTTATCTGTTTGTTTCTTTGTTTGTTTAACTTATTTGTCCCCTGTCTCTCAGATCCTAGTCCAATGCTCCAACCACTATGCCGTACTGATTTTTAAAATAAGCAGTAGAGTCCCAAGAATCTGTATTCCAATGAGATGAATAATATTTAATGAATAATGTTTAACTTACTCATAAAGTTAAGGTAAGCAGTGGATTGAGTGAGTGAGTGGGTGGCTGGCGCCAAATCAGTTAGGATGATGAAACCCAAGTAGATTCATTTAGTTTATTTACTTTTCAAAACATTTATTAGCTGCCTTTGTACCCTCTAGCAACTCAAGGTGGCTTGCAATGTACATAATAATAAACAGGGCTCTTTTTGTAGCAGGAACTCCTTTGCGTATTAGGCAACACACCCCTAATGTAGCCCCTGTAAGTTCTTGGAGGACTGGCTACATTGGGGGGGGGGGGTTGCCTAATATGCAAAGGAGTTCCTGCTACAAAAAGAGCCCTGATAAAATACAGCGAAATATACAAAAAGCATCAGTTACATAATTCATTTTAAACTACTGGTAGACAGAAGACACCATCATGAAAAAAAAAAAGCCCTGTCTTTAGCTGCCTCGTAAAGATCGAGAGTGAGGGGGCCAAGCACATACCCCTGGGGTGGTTGTTCCCGAACCGTGGGTCTGCCCCTGAAAAGACCCTCTATTGGGAGAGACCTCCCAAATTTCTACAAACTAAGTTTTGGTTTAACATCAAGTCCCAGCTGACCTATGGCAACCCCATTGGGTTTTCAAGGCAAGCCATGTGCAGAGGTGGTTTGCCGTTGCCTGCCTCCATGCCAAGACCCTGGACTTCTTTGGAGGTCTCCCATCCAAATACTAGCCAGGGCTGACCCTGCTTAACTTCCAAGATCTGATGGGATCAGGCTAGCCTGGGCTATCCGGGTCATGGGACAAACTGGGTTAATAGGAAATGAAATGTTAAACGAGATTCAAAGTAAAGAAATTACATGGGGAGGTCCTAACCATATATCTGGGAGAACCGGGTTTGATTCCCCACTCCTCCACATGCAGCTGCTGGATGACCTTGGGCAAGCCATAGTTCTGTCAGAGCTGTTTTTGAAAAGAGCAGTTTCTGTCAGAGCTCTCTCAGCCCCACCTGCCTCACAGGGTGTCTCTTGTGGGGAGGGGAAGGGAAAGGAGTTTGGAAGTCGCACTGAGACTCCAAATGAAGGGTGGGGTATAAATCCAATTTCCTCCTCTCCTCCTCCATATATACAGTGGCCCAATCTGCATCTAGCATTTGCTCCACTGTTTTACCAAACCCACACTGGAACAGAAATTCCCCTTTGCACTGCATGCCACTTTCACTTTGATGGATTTTCGGATTTTATGTCAGTGTCCAGACTGCATGCCAATTTCACTTTGATCTCTTGTTTTTATGGTAGCCTCTGCATAGATTTATGGCTGTTTTATGGCCATTCGGGGTGACTCTGCAGTCAGTACGGTGTTGGCCCGGGGTATCTGAATGTGGTTTTGAGCAAATGCTAGATGTAGATTGAGCCAGTGACAGGGACTGAATTGGCTGTGGCTACTTAGGAAAGAGATCTGGGGGTCAACTAATTGCGCAGCAAGCAGTGAAAAATGCAAACAGTGTTGGGACTGATCAGGAAGGGACTGGAAGTTACTCTTCCCATATCATGATAGCTTTATATCCTTCTCTCCCACATCTGGAATAGTGTGTACAGTTCTGTGCAGCCCATATCAGAAAGGTTACAGTAGATCCAGGAAAGGTACAGACAGGGGTATCTAAAATGGTGTTTCCTATGAGAGAAGAAGAAGAGGAGGAGGAGGAGGAGGAGATTGGATTTATACCCTGTCCTTCACTACCCAAAGGAGTCTCAGAGCGGCTTACAAACTCCTTTTCCTTCCCCTCCCCACAACAGGCACCCTGTGAGGTATGTGCTGTTGGACTTGCAATTCCGTTTTGGAAGACGTTTCATTTTCTCATTTTTTTTTTTTTAAAAAGGCAAGTTTCTAGTCCTCATGGCTATGAAGAAGTACAGCGAAGAAGAAGAAGAAGAAGAAGTGGAGGAGGAGGAGGAGGAGATTGGATTTATACCCCACCCTTCACTACCCAAGGTAGTCTCAGAGTGGCTTACAATCTCCTTTCCCTTCCCCTCCCCACTACAGACACCCTGTGAGGTAGGTGGGGCTGAGAGAGCTCTGACAGAAACTGCTCTTTTTCAAGAACAACTGTGCCAGAACTATGGCTTATGCAAGGTCATCCAGCAGGTGCAAGAGGATGAGTGGGGAATCAAACCCGGTTCTCCCAGATTAGAGTCCATGCACTTAACCACTACACCAAACGCGCCTAAAGCCGAGGTTGTCAGCTCTGGGTTGGGGGTGGATCTTGAGGAGGGTGGGGTTTTGGGAAAGGGAGGGACCTCAGACAGGTTTAATGCCACAGAGTCCACCATCCAAAGAAGCCATTATCTCCAAGGGAACTAATCTCGGTCACCTGGCAATCAACTGTAATAATGAAATCTCCAGGTGCCTCCAGGAGGTTGGCAACCCTACCTAAGGCATTTAGGATTTTTACTTTTAAAAGACTATTTGGGGGCTTTTTCTCCCTCTCTCCTACTAAAGGTGATACTTGACATCATCCAATGAAATCATGGTGCAGTTAAGAATGCTGGAGAGCCGGGTTTGAATCATCACGTGCCATGGAAGCTCGCTGGGTGACCTGGGGCCAGTCACGCTCTCTCTGCCAAACCTCCCTCACAGGGTTGTTGTGTGAATCAAACAAAAGAGAGCACAATGATGTCAACTGCTTTGGGTACCCACTGGAACGAAAGACAGGGGACAAGTGAGTCAAATAAACAAACAGATAAATAGCTAGATCAGCAGTTGGCACAAAAAACAAGAAAAAGCACACTGGTAATATGCAGAATTCCCTGCCACAAGTCCTGATGATAGATAATGACTACCTCTGACAGCTTTGTAGACAGATCAACGAATGGCTTTTCATACAGTGGAACCTCCATGATCAGAGGCAATGTATCAGAGGACATGCTATGGGGGAGCGCTGTTGCCTTCATACCCTGCACATCTCTCAAACCAACTTTACAGCATTGTTATTGTGCGTGTAAAATAGAAGAGGCGTACAACTGTGTTGTAAACTGCTTTGGGTCCCCTTGGGTAGGGCTGCCAGGTCTAGGCTGGGAAATACCCAGAGATTTTAGGGGTGGAGCCTGAGGAGGGCGGGGTTTGGGGAGGGGAGGGACTTCAGTGGGGTATAATGCCATAGTGTCCACCTCTAAGGCCATTTTCTCCAGGTGAACTGACAGCTGTTACCTGAAGATAAGTTGTAATCCCAGGAGATCTCCAGCCGCCACCTAGAGGTTGGTAACCCTAGCTGCCAGCTTCCAGGTGGGGCCTGGAGATCTCCCAGAATTACACCTAAACTCCAGTAACCAGTTCCTCCGGGGGAAATGGCTGCTTTGGAGGGTGGACTCCAGGGCACCTAGAGTGATTAACACATGGAATTCACTGCCACAGGAAGTGGCTACGAGCATAAGCAGCTTCAAGAGGGGACTGGATAGACACATGGAGCAAAGGGTTCATCAGTGGCTACTGGCCACAAGGTATCCATGGAACGCTCTGTCCTGGACAGCGATGCTCTGTATTCTTGGTGCTTGGAGGGCCATGGTGGGAGGGCTTCTGGAGTTCTGGTCCTGCTGGTGGACCTCCTGGGGGCACTTTAGTTTTGGCCACTGTGTGACACAGAGTGTAGGACTAGACGGGCCATTGACCTGATCCAACGTGGCTTCTCTTATCTCCTTAGGCATTCTACCCTTTTGAGGTCTGTACCCAGGTGACCAATACATTGCAAAGATCCAGGTATTTCCCCGCAAAGATCCAGGTATTTCCCAACCCAGAGTTGGCAGCCCTACCATTGTGAGGCGGAAAGCAAGATATACATCTCTAAAGAAGAGCGACCTTCGGAGTGTCCAGGCTCTCCTCCGTTCCGTCTTCCTCACAACAACCCCGTAAGGTAGGTGGTCACGCAACACGGTGATCCCCCCGCCCCCCCGCCGTTACAGGTCGCGGAGAGGCTGCGCGCCGCGCCCACAGGCATCGAAAGGAATAATTCAGCAGCAGCAGCAGGAAGATTTTTGTATTCCGTAAAGCGGCGGCAACTGCCTGGTCCCCCCCCCCGCCCCATCACCTGCCCTCCCGAATCCAACCGGGCCGCTCCTTCCCTCCCTGGGCGTGGCCGCCCCTCCCCCTCCGTGGCTCCTCCTCCCTCGCCCCCCCCCTCCACGCACACGTGTCCCTTCTGACATGCAGCCGCTGCGGCAGCCTTGCCCGAGCCCGGGATCGTCGGCTTGCAAGCACCGGCCGCCGCCGCTCAGACCCCCCCCCACACCGGTTCCCCCCTCTCAGCGCCCCCCCCCCACCCGAGGGCCCTAGTCGCGCCCCGACCGTCGCTTTCGCGGGGGGCGCCTTCCAGCGAGCCCGCCGCTAGGAATAACAATTAAGGGGAAAGGGACGGAGGAGGAGGAGGAGGAGGAGGAGGAGGCTTCCTCGCCCGGCCCGCCTCTCTCTCCCTCTCTCCCTCTCTCTCTCCCCCCCCCCCCGCCCCATCTACTGCAATAAGGAAGACCCACAATCGCAACCGCTTCCCTCGCTGTCTGGAAGGATCCTGCTCCCCGCCGTGGATTGCTGGCTGGCTCGTTTATTACGGGGGGAGGATCTATTTGGGGGGGGGCTGTGCGTGATACTCCCCCCACCGCTTTTTTGGTTCAATGCAACATCGGCGAGAAATCCTCCCGATCTGGGCTTAGCTCTTTGCTGCTACTTCTTGCAGCGCGGACTCGGCGGCGGGGGCAGCGGGGGGGGGGGAGTCATGCCAGGCTGGTGGCCGCGGCGGCGCCGGCGTGAGCTGCCGCCGCTGCTGCTGCCGGGGTTGGTCTCCCCCGCGCCCGCTCTCGCCAGCCCCGTCCGCGCCGCCGGGCGCCTCTCCCTCCGCTCTGCCTCCGGATTGGTCTCCCCGCTTTAGAGTGCCGGCCAAGGGTTGGCTGCGGGGCGGCTGAAGAACAGGTGCCGTTCGCGGCTCCGTCGCCTCGGCGAGGGGAAGGGGGGGGAGGACCGCGAGGAGGAGGAGGAGGAGGAGGAGGAGGAGGAGGAGGAGAGCGGGCCGCCGAGGAATGCTGCTGCTGCCGCCGCCGCCGCCGCCGCCGCCGGGGGAAGGGGGAGGCGCCGCCGCCGCCGCCCCGCCGCCGGAGCGCCTTTCCCCTCCGCCCGTTCTCTAGCCGGAGCTCGCCGGCTGGCCCGGGGGGGACTGCGGATCTTCGCCGACGGAGTCTCGGGGACTGCCCGCCCGCCCGCCCGCCCGGCGGCGGAGGAGGGGTGTCTTTTTCCGGGGAGGAGGGATCATCTGGATCCGGGATTTTCAACCACCGGGCTCGGAACGGCCGGGAGAGGAAGGCGGCGGGGAAGGAAGACCTCGGCGGGAGGAAGAGGAGGAGGAGACGGTGGCGGCGGCGACCCAGGATGGGGCCGGCGTGGCCGTTTCAGCTGATTCAGCAGCGGCAGGAGGAGCAGCAGGAGCAGCAGCCCCGGGGTGGGTGCGGGCGGGCGGGGGGGGCTCCGGCGCAGGGGGGCCCGAGAGGCGGCTGCCGCTGAGCGGGGGGTGGGGAGGGCGGGCGAGAATGTCCTCCTGGTAACCGACGGCCGAGCCCCCCACCCGCCCTCCCGTCGGATCTCCTGCCTCCTCTCTCCTCTCTCTCGCTCTCGCTCTTTTTCTCTGGTCTCGGCGACCCCCCCGCTCCCCGGCCCTCCTCCCCCCTCCCCCCGCTCCGCATGCAGTTCCCTCCCCCCGATGCCGCTGCTGTCCCCCGGGGGAGGGTGTGAGAGGCACCGAGGAGGATGAGCGAAGGGGTCGCCTCGCCGCCGGGTGCTGCTGCAGCTGCTGCCGAGGCCGGGGCCGGGGCGGCGGCGGCGGCGGGGGGTCCGGCGGCGGGCGATGGGGGCCCCGATCCGGCGGCGGCGGCGGCGGCCCGCGAGGTGCGCTGCAGCGACTGCATCGTCTGGAACCGCCAGCAGACGTGGCTGTGCGTCCTGCCCCTCTTCATCGGCTTCGTCGGCCTGGGGCTCAGCCTGATGCTCCTCAAGTGGATCGTGGTGGGCTCCGTCAAGGAGTACGTGCCCACCGAGCTGATGGATTCCAAAGGCATCGAGCAGGACCCCTTCTTCCTCTCCAAGCCCTCCGCCCTGCCCAAGAGCATGGAGACCACCACCACCACTACTGCCACCGCGACGGCCGGCGCCGCCACGTCCAGGACCCCCAACCGGATCAGTACCCGCCTCACCACCATGACCAAGGCGCCCACTCGCTTCCCGGGCACGCGGGGCCCCATCCGGGCCGGCCCCCCGCGCTCCACCACGGCGCGACACACGGTGGGGCCCCCCACCGCCCTGGCCACCACCACCGCCGCCGCCGCCCCCCCTCGGGGCACCACCCTCCTGATCTCCCGCCCGGCGCCTGGCACCCCGGGGACTCAGCCCCTGCCCCTCTGGCCCACTGCGGCATACACTACCTCCTCCTACAAGACCTATCTGCAGGACTCGGCGCCCTCCTGGACCTTATCGCCCTTCCAAGAGGCCAGCTCCACCACCACCACCACCACCGCGCCCGAGGCCCACACCAGCCCCAAATACCGTAAGTGGCACCCAACTTCAGGACTGGCCGGGAGGGGGGAGCTTTTGCCCTTTCTGTGCATGCGTGTGTGGGAGTAGAGATCTGCACCTCTGGGCTGGCATTTGGACACCTCTGGGACACCCTGTGGCTCTTGCGCGGCTCTGGCGGAGCATGGATTGTGCGGTTTGGGATTACTGGGGGGCCGGCTTCCAGTCGGTGGCGGCGATGCCTTTGCTTCCCGGCTCCCTCCTGGCGAGATCCGACCTCCCGTTCCCTTCTCTGGTTTTGAGGGAGGTGCGGCCGACCCAGGTGGAGAACAGCCGGCCTCGGTCTTTCCCCCCCCCCTTTCCCCTCCCCTGAGTGTCAGATGCAGGGGTAAGGTTGGGGGACCCCTCTGGTCCCGGGGCCGGTGTGCGTGCGTGCGGTGCGCGCCCCTTGATTTCTGCATGCGCCGGGTCCTTTCTGGGAAGATGCTGACCTTGGCTCCTTTTTTGAGGGAGGAGGAGGAAGAAGGGACACCTGCTGGGAGGTTTTGGGGTGGGGGGTGGGTGGGAGCTTTGCCCAGGTGTTGGACAAAGAGCGCCTGCAGCGTGTGGTTTTGTGTTTGGCTGTAGGCTTCGGTGCAGACCAGTCTGCTTCCCGGTCACACTGTGGTGGGCCCCTGGTTCCCCCCCCCCGTCACCATCAATAGATGCCTCAGCCCAGGGAAGTCGACTCTCTCTGCCTGCTGGCTGGCTCCAACCTGATCAAATGGGGGCAGCGGTGGAGTGAGTGAGAGATCTCCCCCCCCGCAGTGGGGGTGGGTGGGTGGATGGGTGGGTGGGGATCCTGAAGGGTGTCCCTCCCCACCGCCGAATGCCCCACCCCTGGAAGAGCAGAGCCCTTTAGACAGAGCGTCTCCCCGCTGGTCTGGAAGAAGGAGTTGGATTCTCTACCAGCCTCCCTCCCCGTGAAGGTTATCCAGGACAAACAACCGTTCCTCTCGGCTCCGCCAACTTTGGGGGGTGCTGTGATCGGAAGGGAGACCCGGGGAGGTTCAAAGTGGATGTCTCTACCCCCCACCACCACCCCCAAGTATAAAAAGCTCCGAGTGCCTCCGGGAATGCGCCTAAGTCAGAAAATATAAATCAGGAAAGCACAGCGCCGACTGAAGCGGTTATACTGCCCCGTGATCCCCCCCCTCCTCCCCCATTCTTTTTGGGACTATTGATCTAGGGTTGTTTCACTGGTGTCTTGCTTAGAGATCTCCCTCCCTCCCTCCCTCTCTCTCTTTCTCTCTCTCTCCATCCTCATTTAAACCTATTTTTTTTAAAAAAACCTCATGCCCTGGATAAAGATGGCCATGTGTACAAGGATGCTTTGATTTTGGAAAGAGGGGGAGATTTGGGGGGGTCAATCAGAAGGGGAGAGTATCAGACCATCTAGGAGGAGAGGTCCGGGAGAGGTAATAATCCTGTGATCAATGGCTAGGGGAAAAGGCTATGAGTTGCGCTGTGAGCGGGGGAGACACCCCCGCCCCTCCCATTCCAGGTTGCTCTCAAAGGATGAAGCTGTGGTCGAAATGTACCAACACCTCCTTCATTCCACTCCCCCTTTGCCTTCCCTAGACTGCCTGGTTTCTTTCTTTTTTCTCTCTCTCTGTCGTCCCCCCCCTCTCCCCACACACAGACATTTCAAGCGCCTCCAGAGCAGAGGCAGCATTGATTTTTGCATGGCTTTGAGATGCGGTGCCCGGGGAGGCTGGCAGGCAGGTGCTGTGCGTTTTCAGAAAGGCTTCTCTGCTTCCCTTCTCTTCTTCTCACCTAATTTTTTGTTTTAAAAATCCTGATCCGTAAGGAGGGCAAGGAAAGACCCGTGATGATTTTTTCCGAACCTTCCGTAAGGGATTAGGATATGGGATTTGGTTTAATACGTGATCGCTGCCGGGCAGGGTCTGTTGGGTACCCCTCCTCGTTCTCTGCATCTCGCTCTCACGCTGTCTGTTGCCCATACGCAGAGGACACGTACGCGTCGATAGACTGTTTATATAGGGAAAGCGGTCCTGCAACTAGATCTTACCAGTAAACGGATTTCAACCGGAGGTGAGATCCGAGTTTTCGCTCCCTCCTCCGCCCCCAGCGGCTTGGCCGGAGCGCAAACAGAAGCGCAAATCCGCCCGAAATTGACCCTCTTTGGGCACGTTCGGTCGTCTGCGATGATCATTAACGGGAGATTAAATAGATTACATTTTAAAAAGGGGATTGGGATTTGTAGGGCATGTGGGATTCCTCCTTCCGTCTCTCCTCCCCCCTCCCCCCCTACAAAGCTGTATGATTTTCTGATTCAGATAATCTGTCTGTCAGCTTCTGGTAGGAGCCGGCGATATTGTAATCTTTCTCCGATGGGCAGCTGACACAAGGCCGGTGACCCTCTGGCCAGATATGTGCAACTTCAGCTGGCTTTGATTCTTGATGACTTTTTAAAAAAATGTGGGGGTTTTTTAGGGGGAAAGAAGAGAGAAAAAGAACAGGTTTTCCTTTTTTTAAAAAAAAAAACACAACACATTTGCTTGCAGTCTCTAGCTGCTTGTGCCTGCTTTCCCTGCCGTGACTCTTGCTGTTATTAAGAAAAATGGGAAAGTGCTGGTTCCCGCAGAATTGCGAGAACATTGATGAGGACGCGGCAAGGTTTGAGGCGCTGCCTGAGCAGCTTTCCGGGTGATCTGCTGGACTGGAAAGGCAGATACTGAAGGCGATGATGGACTATCCTGTTTTACTGCTGACATGTTTAGAAAATAGCACTTATTGACAGGGCATTGAGTTGCTTTTTAGCAAGCCATTCTCAAGGAATGCAAGCAGCGTGGGCCCTGGAAATGTGAACTGGGCCGATGGGAAGCAGAGTGGTTTCAGCGCATCCGGCACATAGCCGCCACGCAGACTTAAAGCAGTTTAGCAGTCGTTCCCTCCCCTCTGGAATTCATGGAGGGAGGGGTCCATCCATGGCTGCCAGCCATAGCACCTTCCATATAGAGAAGCCATAAACCTTCTCCATGCCAGTGATCAGAGTCAACAACAGGGAAAGGCCTTCACCACTTATGCCCCTTTTGTTGGCCCTCCGAGGCAACTGGTTGGCCAGTGTGCAAACCAGGATGCTGGACTCGATGGACTGGTGGCCTGATCAAACAGGGTTCTTCTTGCATTCTCTGCCCTGGGAGGGCTGGTGGGGTTTTCTCTGTCTGTTAACACAGAACTTTGAGCCTCACTAGGCTATCATTCCCAGGACACTTTAGGGCAGGAGTCCCCATGCTGGTGCCCGTGGGCACCATGGTGCCCACGGGCACCTTTCTTGGGGCCCACCAAGGCTTTTTAGAAAGTGGGTGTGGCCAAGTGGGGTTCTTCCTAGCGGGGCTTCCAGGTGTCCACTGAAGGTCTGACTGGCTGTGCAAATTATTAACAATAGTGTCTTGCCAGCAGCTGCCAACACAGTATTGGTTTTATTCTCTCTCACACTCTTCTTTCCCAGTGCATTTTTTTTTAAAATCCTGTACTTATCCCCTGCACTTGGGCTTTCTCTCTGTATGTGGGTGCACCTCCTGTGGCCACCACTTTGTGTTTTGCTCTGTATCCTGCAGCAGCCACTTTGTGGCTGTGCCCACCGCCCTGTATCAGAATTCCAAAAGTGCCCACGGGGTCAGAAAGGTTGGGGACCCCTGCTTTAGAGGAAGCCTTCGCAGAGAGCAGCCGTCCAGTCATATGCAAGTGTTCAGTCCTACTGACATCACTGGGCTTAGAGTGGAGTCACTTTGCATAGTGAGTGAAGCCTAGTGGGTAGAGTGCTGGTCTAGGATGGGGACGACCTGGATTCGAATCCCCAGACTGCCAATCATGCTCAATGGCTGGCTTTCCCTCTCACACACACACATGCACAGCCTATTCCGCTTCATGGGTTTAGGGTGGCAGTGGGAACCACATACGCTGCTTGGTGGAGAACAACACATCAAATCAATAAATAGGCCATCATAGTTAAAGTGGTATGGACGGAAGAGTCTCTTTGCTGTGGGCTTGAGATCTTGGATGGGGTTTGGGAGGGAGACTGTCTCTCAGTTGCATTTGCTCCTTGGCAAGCCGTTTCTTCCAACAGCTGCTCTGGAAGATGAAGAGCCTTTCAATCCGCATCCCTCAGCCAGAACTGAGGATGAGTGGATCTTCTTGGATGCCACTGAGAATTCTGCGCCAGCGTTACTCTGTGGCTCCTTGAACAGAGCAGGGGTTCCCCAGATGGACCATCTGATAGGAGACACCCTGACTGGTGGGCGTGAGGAACGGCTTCAAACATAGTAAGAGCAGTGAAGAAGTCATATAGTCATTCCTTTGGAAGTCCTAGGATTGGAACTCCACCTGGGATACAGAAATGACCAGGTTTAGTCACATGGCACATTGAAGCTACCTTATACTGAATCAGAGCTTTGGTCCATTAAAGTCAGTATTGTCCGTGGCTTTGCAGGGTCTCAGGTCCAGGTCTTTCACATCATCTGCTACTTGATCCTTGCTGGAGATTCTGGGGATTGAACCTGGGACCTTCTACCTGCCAAGCAGATGCGCTACCACTGAGCCACGGCCCCTAAGGAACAGAGTCTAAGGAGGGTGTGGTGGCAAGCTCCCATCCTTTACACAGAAGTCAAGTCCAAGAAATAGGACTTACATCTCAGAAGGAAGTTTTGGTTAAAAATAGTGTCTGAGGACACTTAGCTTAGAGGACACAACTGACCGTTAATGAATAGAGTGGACCAAAGGAAGTGCTTCTTCACTTAGGGAGCGATTACACTGGCATTTGCTGCCAAGAGATGTTGTGATGACCAAGGGCCACCACCAAGTGACTTAAGACAGACTCATGGAGGATAGGTCTCTCAGTGGCTAGGAGCCATTGGACTCTCACCTTGAGAGGATGTAAACCCATGAATACCAGTGCTAGGAGGCAACATCCGGGAAAGGCCTTGGTTTCTATGCCTTGTTTGTTGGCTTGCCAGAAAACCATAAGAGAGTCACAGAATCCACACATGCCATTAAGACAAGTGTGTTGGAGCACAGATCTCGTATAAAACATAAATGTTTAGATGCTCCCCTGGTTCAGCATTTTCTGGAAATGGGACACAGACCTACAGACTTTAGATTTGTTGTATTAGAGGTAATCCATCCCCCAAAATATAACAGACTGGATATTCACAAGGCAGTACTTTGTAGAGAGGCTTTCTGGAGTCATGGCCTTAACACCTGTCAACCTGCAGGTCTGAATGTATCATTAGGTCTTGCGTGTTTTTATAAGTAGGCTTTCTTGTGAGTAAAATTCTTTGTTGGGTAAGTCTTTGTTGGGTAGCCTTTTGGTAAGTTTCCTTTGTAGCTTGTAAGTTTCATAGGCATCAGTCCCCATACTAGCAATGGACACTTTTCTTTAAGAGCAGAGACTGTTTGGATATAAAAGGGGATTGACTGGCTGCACCTGTTAAGGCATGATTGTAATTACTGGCCCATTGATGTAAGAATGAATACACCTATTGGATTGGGTAAGAGTCTTTTCTCTTTGTGAAATATTACTAATAATGAATCTTGATTTTTGTAATAATGCACAAGAGTTATATATGCATGCATTCACTCTTTTTAGATTTTATAAATTACTTTGTTTGAAAGAGTTGCATTCCTATGGAATAAGGAGAGACATCTTTGTATGTGTGATTGTTTATTGAGTATGATATGTACATTGCTTGGATTTTCTAGATATTTTTTTTAAAAAAGTATTGATATTATATTATGCAATTTATTAAGGATCCTTTGGAAGAAGTGGTCCACGAAATGTGATTTACTCTGGAGAATTTCATCATCATCATCATCATCATCATCATCATCATCATCATCATCATCATCATCATCATCATCTTGCTATGTAGAAGACTTCTTGTTCTTCTGTATAATTGAAAAAAAAATATTGTTATGCCATAGTGCAATAAGATTTTATAACATTAATATATGATACGATATAAGCGCAATTTGTACAGTTTCCTTTTGGCCTTTTTGTTGGCTCGCCAGGGCAACCAGTTGGCCACTGTGTGAAGTACAGTGCTGGACTAGATGGACAACTAGTCTGACCCGGTGTTAAGGGTTGCACATCGCTTTCCCCTCTCCTGGAAAAAAAAAAAAATCCTTCATTTAGAATTGCTAACAAAAGTTGAATTTATTCTGTTGGAGAAAGAAATGATTCTTCTACACTGGTCATTACATTAATGGCAGCTGTCGATTCATCAAGAGGATTCCTTCACTGCAGATTAAAAAAACACATTGATCATTGGATTTAAACTATAAGTGTCCCTTGTATCCAGGGCTCTTTTTGTAGCAGGAAATCCTTTGCATATTAGGCAACACACCCCTAATGTAGCCAGTCCTCCAAGGGCTTACAGTAGCCCCTGTAAGAAGAGTTCTGTAAGCTCTTGGAGGATTGGCTCCATTAGGGGGGGTGTCACCTAATATGCAAAGGAGTTCCTGCTACAAAAAGAGCGTTGTTTGTATCCAGCACAGGCATTATGTACAATGTTTATTTCCGCGTTTCCTGAGCGGGGGGGGCTACAGGCTGATTTTCCAAAGGCTTATTGACATCGTTTTGTGAAGCAAAACTATTACCTTTGTTGCTGGTGAGGCCTCCTTTGGAATACTATGGACAGGTCTGGCCACCATATCTCAGAAAGGACATCACAGAGCTGGGAAAAGTGCAGAGGAGGGCAACCCAGATGATTAGGGGGCTGAAGCAGCTTCCCTATTTAGGGCTTTTCAGTTGAGAAAAGAGATGAAAAAGGGGGAACACAACAGAGGTTTATAAAATTATGCATGGGGTGGAATTGACCAAGGGAAAATTTTCTCCCTCTCCCAAAAGACTAGAACTCGAGGGCCTCCAATGAAGCTGATGGGCAGTAGGTTTAGGACAGACAAAAGGAAGTACTGCTTTACACAGCAAGTGGTTAAAATATGGCATTTGCTGCCAGAGGATGTAGTGATGGCCACAGGCGTGGACTGCTTTAAAAAGGGATTAGATGGATTCATGCATGAAGAAGAGGTCTATCCGTGGCAGAGGGGGACCTCCACATTCAGAGGCAGTGAATGTCTGAATCCCAGAGCCAGGTGGCAACATCAGGGGAAGGCCTCAGCCTCTATGCCCTGTTGTTGGACTTCCTGAATAACTGATGGACTGCTGTGTGAGACAGGAAGCTGGACCAGATGGACCGCTGGTTGGATCCAAGAGGGCTCTTCGTGTGTCCTTACGTTACTGCCTTTCAGTACCTCAGGATATCACTTGTAATTGCTATAATGAAGTATTTAATCTATGAATGAGTCCGTCGAATCAGCAAAACAAGTGATGACCTAGCAAAAGCTAAGTGCCAACCTAAGTAGACTGGTGTAACTGTTTAGGATTCTAATTGGCTGACAATCATATGGTTTTCTCCCCCCCCACCTGTGATATTTTTGTTTCTACTCAGACTTTGTTGCTATGTAATGCTGAAATGGTATGCTTTCGCTAGATCTCTTGCGAGAATTTACTGGCACGGCAGAACTGCTTCCACTTTCGAAAAATACATGGCTTGGCGGAGCAGCCCTTGCCGATCCCGTAATGCAGAAGAGCCAAAACGGAGAGAACTCTTAATCAGTATCCTTTTGAGAGCCCGCGATCACTTTCATTCTCCTCTGGCCTTCATTCAGAAAGGAAACTCAGAACTCGGACAGCCCCAGGACGCTTCTCGGAAAATGCCCATTGTTGTGTGAGCGGAGTAAAGGCCTGTGGATTTAGGGTTGCCAGCTCTGGGTTGGTAAATTCCTAGAGATTGGGTTTTTTTTTGGGGGGGGGGCAGCCTGAGGAGGGTGGGGTTTGGGGAGGGGAGGGACTTCAGTGGAGTATTATGCCATAGAGTCCACCGTCCAAACCAGCCATTTCCTCCAGGTGAACTGATCTCGGTTGCCTAGAGTTCAGTTGTAATCTTGGGAGATCTCCATCCACCATGTGAAGGTTGGCAACCTGTTGTCCTGGCTGGCTGGCTGGTTTTGTTCTCACTGTCAGATTTCTCCCAGGCCCAAGGCTTGTTAAGGTCGCTACCCTCCTGGTGGGGTCTGGAGATCTCCTGGAATTAGGGACTGCTAGACCACAACAATCAGTTCTGCTGGAGAAAAAGGCTCCTTTGGAGGGTGGACCCTGGGGCACTACACCACACCAAGGTCCCTCCTCTCCATAAGCCATGCCCTCCCCAAGCTCTGCCCCCAAATCCCCATGGAATTCCCAATCCTGAGTTGTCATTGATGGAAATAGCAGCCACCCATTTTTTTTATGGCATACCACTGAGATCCGGCTAAACTGGACTGGGACATGGTTTCCCGCCTCTCAACTGTGTCCTGAATTGCTGAACGTGAGCTGTTTCCCACAAAAGTTAATGGCGAGAGCCCTTGGAGAGTCAGCGTGGTAGAGTGTCACACTGGGAGATCCAGTCCCCCGCTCTGTTGTGAAACTTCCTGGTTCGTCTTGGGCCACGTGCTCTCTTTCTCTTTCTTTCACCATAACCTACCTCTCAGGGTTGTTGTGAGGATAAACTGGGAAAGGGAGAGCCATGTACAGTGCCCTGACCGAATTGGAGGAAGGGCAAGGAGAAATGTCCTAGACTGGGGTCCCCAGTGTGGTGCCCATGGGTGCCATGGTGCCTGCTTGTTTGGTGTAGTGGTTTAAGTGCATGGACTCTAATCTGGGAGACCGGGTTTGATTCCCCACTTCTCCACTTGCAGCTGCTGGATGACCTTGGGCAAGCCATAGTTCTGCCAGAGCTGTTCTCTCAAGGATAGTTCTGTCAAGAGCTCTCTCAGCCCCACCTCCCTCACAGGGTGTCTGTTGTGGGGAGGGGAAGGGAAAGGAGTTTGTAAGCCACTCTGAGACTCTGAATGAGGGGCAGAGTATAAGTCCAATCTCTTCTTTTCTTCTTTTCTGGCAGTAACAAATTGTTTTTAGTATGTGGGTAGGGCCAGGTATGGCTTTTGCCCAGCAAAACTTCCGATTTGCTTCTGGAGATTTAATTGGCTGTGTTTTTTTTTTTTTTTTTTAAAATAATAATACTTTGGCACCTGCTGTCACCATTGCACAAGAATCTTCACTGTGTGACTGAAGGTAAGCTGCAAAAACCATTTTGTGGCTGGTTCCGCCTTCCATGGCAGCCATTTTGTGGCCGCCATTTTGTGGCCATGCCCATCGCAGTATGTCAGAAATCTATAGGAGACCGCAGGCCGAAAAAGGTAGAGGGCCCCTGGCCTAGATAAACAGACTGGGTAGAACTTTTCTAGCCCTTATCTGAATAGCCCCACCCGGTCATCTGCATATCACCACCATTGTTTCTGTTACCTGGGGTGTGTGATGGAATCTAAGGGCACACAAGAGGGAAATGTGTGATGTTGGGCTTTTAAGCATGTGACAGAGAGAACGCCACGATCTGCCTTTAGCGTAAGATATGATGCAATTAATATCATTAGCATCATTTCAAGTAATCAGCTTTGGTGTATAGAATTTGCCGTGGAGAGGGAATCAACTATTTCAGTTTCATGACTGTCGTCTCGCAGGTGACACCCTGCTTGACCGAGATGGGGCATTTTGAAATATTGACGATGGGACTGCCCAGGGGTATGATCACCAAAGAGGAAGCGAATCCCTCGGGAGGCCAAGGCCCAGGCATTCCAAAGCCAGCTTTCTTCACAGCCCATAAAACACCACCTGATTCCGTTGACACCTCATTTAGCAGTGTGCTGAGGCCTTGATCAAACACAAATAGCAGCCAGTGCGTTTCTTTCCTTGGGCAGCGGATTAGAACCGGAGTGCAAAAAAAAAAAAAAAAAAAGGAACTAGTCACACATTCCGGAGTTCGGGGCAGAAACTTCTCTTTCCCACGTGAATACATGTGCCTAACGTTGCCGACTTTTGCGTTGTTGCTTTTTGGGTAATGCCGGATGAACTTGTTAATTGAAATATATGAAGGCTTTGCATTGACACGTGACTTGGTCTTGGAGTTGCCGGGTCTAGCTGGATTGGGCGGGCAGGGAGGACAGGGATTTCTGTGTGATACAATTCCATGGAGTTCACCCTCAAAGCATCCATTTTCTTCAGGGGGATGGATCTCTGTAGTCTTGGAATGAGCTGTAATTCTGGGGGATCCCCAGGTCCCACCTAGAGGCTGGGATACTTCCTTGGCCTGGTTCCATCTAGAGCTGTTGGTCCTCTTAGCTCCACTTGACATTCACTGGTAGAAGTTCTCCCAAGATCTCAAGTAAAGTCTTTCCCAGCCCTGACTTGTGGAATCCCTTCAGCTAGAGATCCCAATGACTGAACCCTGCTGTTTCTGCACATAACTCATATGCCGCCCTCCATAAAAGAGTGTATATTAACACAATATTATAAGTGACCTGACTTGGATGGCCTAATGCTAGCCCGATCGCATCAGATCTTGGAAGCTAAGCAGGGTCTGCCATGGTTAGTACTTGGATTGGGAGACCTCCAAGGAAGCCCAGGGTCATGTCTCAAAGGCAGGCACTGGCAAACCATCGGTGTTCATCTCTTGCCTTGAAAACCCTGCTTTACACCACCAGTATTATAAATATAGCTTTATTAATGTGCCACTTTATTTATTTACCCCCGCCCTCCCCGCAAGCAGGCTCAGGGCGGCTTACGGTAATTGGTACTGTTAAGCATGACATTTAATGTGATTCCAGGTAAGTGATTCAGCTTTATTCAGAAACTGCTCAAAGTCAACCAGAACAGCAAACAACAGATCTAACAGATGACAAAACGAACAGTGGAGCTTTGCTCCTTTTAAACATTCCCGGGCTAACGTAGCCACGCCTATTTACAGAAAGTAACCAATGCGATTACTCGGATAACAACCAATAAGGTTCATTCTCCCCAAGAGTTTGTGGTTCATCCAGATTGGACGGCGATTCCTAGACATCCAATCAGAAGTGCAGGATTTCAATCCTTGTCTAGGAATGAAGCTTTACATAGGTTCTTAATGGGTGCGTTACACTTCCACAGAATACATTACAGGTACCCAGTATCCTAAAATCATATACAAAGGTTAAAACATTATAAACATTAAACAATCTGATAATTAAAGTGCTAGTGGAAGTGATCGTCTTTCAATAATTAAGTTGGCGTACTGTATGGTATACGGACGGTGATTTCCCATTCAGTGATCTTGGCATCACATGATGGTATGGCACCAGGCCTGGGCCAACCCACAACCCACAAGGTGTTGGTGGTAGTGGTATGGTGTGGTGGCTCCTAATTGAAAGCCTGATGGAAGATCTCCATCTTGCAGGCCCTGCGGAACTGTAAAAGATCCCACAGAGCCCTGATCTCTTCCGGGAGCTTGTTCCACCACTATGGAGCCACCACTGAAAGGGCCCTGGCCCTGGCGGCCACAAGTTTGGCATCCTTAGAGCCTGGAATGGCCAAATGATGTTGTGACCCTGACCGTAATGCTCTCTGGGATATGTATAGGGAAAGGCAGTCCCTCAGATATGTCGGACCCTGGCCATATAGGGCTTTAAAGATGAGTAATTTTCTGGAGTAATGTCAGCTAGAAAGAAATGGATAGGCCCCTATTCCAAGAAGCCTGCAATCTAAAATTGTGGGTGGGGAATAATTACAGGAGGGGTAAAAGTAACAAAGTCCCTCCCTCCCTTCTGTCCCTGGGAACATTCTCACCCTTCATGAAGGGCCAATGAAACAATGCACCTTGGTTAATATTTTTCCCTTTCTAAAGAAGGACACAAAATGTGGGTACTAAACTGGATGAAGTGTCATTTGTGTGTATATGTGCTCAACTTGAAGCTACAAGGTATGCATTCCTGCCCATTCCTGGATGCACTAGATGGCCTTGACAAGCTGAGCCAGTTGTGGAATGAAGGAATGCCGTGTTCCCCACCAGGCAAGCCTCAGTTTTCCATACCTGAAAAGGGGATAATGGTAAATTACCTCCTCAGGTTTGCTGTGAAGGTGAATGAGACAAGGATAGTCAAAGGACTTGACGCTAGTGATCTCTTTGCCCAATCACTCTGCACAGAGGAAAAGTTCTTTCTGACTTTTCAAAGAGACGAGGTGGACGGGAATCAGAGACAGGGCATTTTCAGTCGTGATGGCCTTCTCTTTGAGGCTTACTCGGCACTGACTTTACTGTACTTTAGGTGTCAAGCCAGAACATTTCTGTTATACCCAGACTTTCAATGACTTTCTAATTTTTTTTTATTATTATTATTATGTTGTCGAAGGCTTTCACGGCCAGAGTTCATTAGTTGCTGTAGATTTTCCGGGTTGTGTGGCCATGGTCTTGGCATTGTAAGACCTGACGTTTCTCCAGTAGCTGTGACTGGCACCCTCAGAGGTATAACACAGAAAGATGGAGTACTCTCTGTGTCAAGGTGAGCAGAAAAATGGTAGGCAAGTAATTTATTTCTACCCTGGAAGGTGGGTAGGGCTGAGTCAATTATCTCGTGTAGTTCTCCAGGGTAGTTTTTTTATTATTTTGGTGGTCTGATTCTAACCTCTTTTTTTTTTTTTTTAGTATGCATATTTGTGTGTCCATGTGAATGTGTGTGCACCTGGAAGTCATGGTGACCTCTGTTGACTGACCCCTACTGGGGCCTGGAAGATATTCAGCGAGGGGGCTGAATAAGGCCTGCCCCCACATCCCGACTGCTGGTATTCCAAGGAGGTCCCCCATCCAAGTACTTGCCAGCAATGCTCCCTCTAAGCGGTGGAGTCTTGTGAGCAAAAATTCTACTTTGCGAGCCACTGGCCTTAAAGTTGTGAGCGAGCGATTTGGTTGCTGCATCAATTAGTTTGATGCTCGGGAAGGAGCCATCCTTCCCGAGCAAAGGCAAAAATGTGTGAGCCGGAGGCTGAAAACCTGTGAGCCAGCTCACACTAATTCAACTAAGAGGGAACACTGCTTGCCAGAGTCAATCCCTGCTTAGCTTCCGAGATCTAACGGGATCGGGAGCTTGCCTGGGCTGTCCAGGTCTGGTCTGGTTCTAACCTCTTTTGATATATAAATTTAGGCTGCTCATAGTTGTTTTGTTTTCTGTGCTCCTGGCTTATTTCTGTGGCATCTGGATATATGCAATGTTTATGCTTCTGGTTTTTTTATGATTTTTATTTTTTTTCTCCCTTGTGAGTTGCCTTAAGCAGGTCTCCTACTACTTGGTGGGGGGGGCACCTACTAAGAGTTGCCGAGCCTCCTCATGTCCCCTAATATACTTTAAAATGACTCACATTGCACTCCTGGGCAGAGATATACCCTTCGAGGTCCATTGAAGTCTCTTTTCAGTGCCTTCTCAGTGGCGGCTCCACACTAGTGGAACAAGCTCCCGGAAGACATCAGGGCCCCGCGGGACCTTCTACAGTTCCGCGGGGCCTGTAAAACAGAGCTCTTCCACCAGGCCTTCAATTAGGAGCCGCCACGGATGAACCAGCACTGCGAACAACCATGGATGCTGGCCTCATTACACCGGACTACTATACAGCGATTGCCATCTACAGTGACTTGCACTTTATATGTGTATTGCTTTTATTCAAAAAAAATTTATAGTACTGTATTTATGCATTGTGTTTTATTGTATTTAAACTTGTCGTACACCGCCTTGAGCCTGTGCAGGCAAGGCGGGCTATAAATCGAAAATAATAAATGAATAAATGCACTTAGAAGGGTATAACTCTGCTTAGGATTTTATTGTAAGGGTTTGGCGGATGCTGCTCAGCGTGAAGCCAGTTTCCCCAGCCCCCCACCTGTCCAGCCAATGACGATTGAGTAAATGTCCCTTCATTTTCAGATGCTTACTTGTGGTGGCCAGCAATGTTCCCTCTAAGCTGTGGAGTCTTGTGAGCAAAAATCCTGCTTTGTAAGCTACTGGCATTAAAGTTGTGAGCAAGCAATTTGGCTGCTCCATAAATTCGTTTGCCCTGGAGCCATCCTTCCTGAGCGAAGACAAAAATGTGTGAGCCGGAGGCTAAAAAACTGTGAGCTAGCTCACACTAACTCAGCTTAGAAGGAACACTGGTGGCCAGCAACCCTTATCGGTATGCCAGTAACGCACACTACTCTTGTCAACCTAGCTGGAATCTAGCCAGTCGAATGGACTAGGCCTGTGTAGTATAAGCCAGCCTCACATGTAATGCAAGGCAGGAGGGGAAAGACCCTCTTTTTGGACAATCTGAAAGAGATACCCAGACCTCCTAGGGTAGAGTGTCCTGTGAAGTTGTGACTGACGCATGGCAACACCCACGGAGTTATACCTCATGAGATTTTCAAGGCAAGAGATGAGCAGAGGTGGGTTTGCCATGGACTTCCTGGGCATAGCAGCCCTGGTCTTCCTTGGTGGTCTTCTCCTCTCCAAATACTGACCCTGCTCAGCTTCTGAGCTCTGATGGGACCGGGCTAGTCTGAGCACTTAGAGCTGCTACAAAAACTTGCCCCCTGCAAAGGCAACCAACTAATGCTGAGTGGGTGAAATCAGGGCAGGTGGGTGCTGCAGCAGTGGCCAACCCTACAGCTGCCAGAGTTGGAATCGATTTACTCCATTTTGCCCCTTGGCTGTGGACTGAAGGCCGCAAGCCTCCTCAGGGTCCTCCTGCTCCATTTTGTATTGGGGGAGAGGACACAGGAGCTCCCTCCTTGCTTGTTCGGTGTTTGTGTGTTTATGAGCTGCAGTCAGCCCTCGGAGAATAAAACGGGGTTCCAAAATGGTACACTAACTTTAGGAAGTGAGACCCATTTCATAAGAACATAAGAGAAGCCGATGTTGGATCAGGCCAATGGCTCGTCTAGTCCAATATTCTGTGTCACACAGTGGCCAAAACCCAGGTGCTGGGCTAAGAGAACCGTTTCTCTAAGAAACCGTTGATGGAAGTATCCTTCAGCTGAAGGAGCAACTAACTCAGTTGGTGGAAGGCACCTCAGGACGGAGGAAGGGTTCTCACTTCGCTGGCAGGAGCTGTAGGGTATAATTCCCTCTTTAGAATCTGATCCTCCTCCTGTGTTAGGTGGGCTTCCAGTTTAATTGTGAGCCAGCCATTCTATTTTCAGGTGCTTTTACGACTGTTCAGCAGTTGGCAGGTCAAAAATATTCTGCTTCCTTTCAATTAATTAACTTAAGCAAACGATTGTTGGCGGTTTTATGATCCTCCCTGCGAAAGTTATCTTTAGCCGGAGCTCCCACTGTCAAAACCAACCGACCGGCTTTGACACTCCGAATCCGTTTGTTGCCCCAGTGAATGGATTTGTTCCAACACTAAAGACGCTCTAACACTAAAGACGCTCTAATCGTCGTTCTGTTTCTATAACACCAGGGGTACTTGATTTGGATAACGGCGATATGCTTCGGAGTTGGCATCTTGCGGGATTCACTTAGCAGTACCTTAATATTCTTGTTGATTGGTTCCTCAGTGTTGTTGGTGACAGACTGTCTTAATTATGCCATAAAGTCAGCAGTGTGAGCGTGTAAAGTGCGCTCAGGTCTCAGTCAACTCATGGCAGCCCTGTAGGGTTCTCAAGGCAAGAGGTGAACAGAGGTGGGTTTGCCTTTGCCTGCCTTCATGGACTTCCTTGGTGGTCTCCCATCCGAGTACTAACCAGAGCTGACTGTGCTTAGCTTCCAGGATTTGACAAGACCAGGCTAGCTTAGGCCAGGCAGGGTACAACAGGAGTAGAAGGATTGAAAAAATAAGAGAGAAATCAGGTGTCTCCATGTAAAAGCAGTAGTACCTTCAGAAACTGGCAAAGATAGATCATGAGTGGGAAAGGGAAAAATTTTAAAAAGTTTTTCTTTAAAACCGTAAAGAACAGATTCAACAGGTGGCAGATTTCTATGGGAATGGAGTTACAAACTCTTGGAGGTGCAAGTGGGAAAGCCGTAGTCTTGGTACTCATCACTCGCTTCCTTTTGAAAATGGAATACCCAGAGGAGGGCCTCTGAAATTGATCTTAACTGTCACATAGAGTGTTTAACACATGGAATGCACTGCCACAGGAGGTGGTGGCAGCTACAAGCATGGACGGCTTCAAGAGGGAATTAGATAAATATATGGAGCTGAGGTCCATCAGTGGCTATTAGCCACAAGGTATAGATAGGGACTCTGGGGCAGGTGATGCTCTGTATTCTGGGTACCAGGGGGTGGGGGTCAACAGTGGGAGGGCTTCTAGTGTCCTGGCCCCACTGATGGACCTCCTGATGGTACCTGGTATTTGTGGCCACTGTGTGACAGAGTGTTGGACTGGATGGGCCATTGGCCTGATCCATCATTGGCTTCTCTTATGTTCTTATTATGTTCTTACATACAGAGTTGCCAGGCCTGCAGTTGGCAATCCTGAGAGCTATTGGAAGTGGGGCATGGGGAGAGGGAACAAGGCACAACACAGTGATTTCACTTCTGGAAGACTGGGAAGTGATTCACCATGTAAATGGATGCCTTAGGAATTCCTCCGATCCCTATGATAAAGACCATAGCGATTGGGGAAATTCACAGAGCATCACTGAAGCCCTGACCAGGAGTGACATTGCCGAGTCTGTGATGTCGCATGCCCCCCACCCATTTCCCCCCTGCACCCCACCTCCAGAGCAGACAAGAACCAGCAGAGAAAAAGTAGGAAAAGGTGATCTTTCAAGGATCATTAGGGCTTCCCAAGTAATAATGAGAACATAAGAACATAAGAGAAGCCAATGTTGGATCAGGCCAAAGGCCCATCTGGTCCAACACTCTGTCACACAGTGGCCAAAAATACCAGGCACCATCAGGAGGTCCAGCAGTGGGGAATTGTGCCTGGAAGTTTGTCCTTTAAGACTATTGAGCTACAGTCTCAATCATCTGCTCCAGTTGCTGCTGCATTTTGGATCGGCTGTAGCCCCTGGACAGTCTTTAAAGGCAGCCCCATGTAAAATACGTTGAAGTAGTCTAACCTGGATGTAATCAAAAGCTGAGGAACTGTTTAGAATTACACTTTTCAGAATATCTGCAGTTCCCCTACCCTCCTCCCTTTTTGAGCAAAGAACGTAAGAAGAGCCCTGCTTGATGAGACCAGTGGTGCATCTAGTACAGCATCTTGTCTCACACAGTGGCCAAACAGTTCCTCTGGACAGCCAACAACAGTGCGTAGAGGCCGAGGACCTTCTTCTGATGCTGCCTCCTGGTACTGGGATTCAAAGGTGAACTGCATCTGAATGTGGAGGTTCCCTTTAGCCACTGTGGCTAGTAGCCACTGATAGACCTATCCTCCACAAATTATCGGATCCCTTTTTAAAGCTGTCTGTGCCTGTGGCCATCACTACATCCTCTGGCAGCCAATTCCACATTTTAATCACTTGCCATGTAAAGAAGTGTTTCCTTTTGTCTGTCTGGAATCTACTGCCCATCGGCTTCATTGAATGATGTAAAAAGTAACAAATTGGACGCAGTAGAAAGTAACAAAGCACTTGCTCTGCATTAGTTCTTTTGTAATGAATTCCTGAAGAATTTTTACCAAACAATAATATTCATGCCCACAGAAAAATAATTCAATGTAAGAAAACAGGAGCTTAAAAATGTCAGAAAATAAGGGCTCTTCCTTTTAAGATATGTATGGCACACATGAATGTACATGAAGCTGCCTCGAACAGAATCAGACCAGCAGTCCATCAAAGTCTGTGTTGTCTTCTCAGATTGGCAGCAGCTCTCCAGGGTCTCAGGATGAGGTCTTTCACATCACCTCCTGCCTGGACCTATAACTGGAGATGCTGGGGATTGAACCTGGGACCTTCTGCATGCAAGCAGAGGCTCTTCCACCAAGCTACAGCCCCTCCCTTGGTTCTTTGATAAGATTTATGGGCCCCCCCATGAATGTCCAGGGTTAAAGAAAATACGTGACTGTGTACACAAAAAGGGAAAGGACAGAGTTCTTTGAATTAATTCATTAGTTCGAAAAAGAAAAGACAGTAGAGCTGTATTTTCTAACATGCATCTTGTGTTGAGACAAACAAACGCACTTTACTGAATTTCTGGTTGTCGGTCAGTGTGGCCCACTACCTAGAAACAGGGAGAGGGGCCACCGTTGCACCTGTTGAATTTCTGCCACTTTTACAGGCACTAATTCTCCTACCCAGAAAGTTGGCAGGAATCCTGTAATTTTTGTGAATCCCCTGAATGGTTAAATCAACTGAGTTTTGAATCCCAGCAAGGAGGGAAAAATACAAAGAGAGAGGGAAAAAGGGGGGAATCCTCCTCCATATTCCCATTTCAACAGGATCATGTGCAGGACAGAAGCATCATGACATACTTACCACTCATCATTCCATATCTTGTTTATTGGCATTGGCTGCCCCCCACAAGAGCATATTCAGTTGGGAGCAGCAGCAGCAGAAGAAGAGATTGGATTTATACCCCACCCTTCACTGCCCAAAGGCATCTCAGAGCAGCTTACAAACTCCTTTCCCTTCCCCTCCCCACAACAGACACCCTGTGAGGTAGGTGGGGCTGAGAGAACTTCTGACAGAAACTGTCCTTGAGAGAACAGCTGTGCCAGAGCTTGTGACTGACCCAAGGTCACATCAGCAGGTGCAAGTGGAGGAGTGGGGAATCAAACCCGGTTCTCCCAGATAAGAGTCCGCGCACTTAACCACTACACCAAACTGGCAGGAAGCATGGTATCATCATTGGACCTGACCTCTGTATTTTCTCTTGGATATGTATGGCCTCAAATTCCCATCTAGCTTTGAAGCTCTCTGGTGACTTTGACCCAGTCTCTCTCTCTCTCTCTCTCTCTCTCTCTGGCTGAATCATCTAACAAGTGTTTTTGTGAACAATGCTCCCTCTAAGCTGTGGAGTCTTGTGAACAAAAATTCAACTTTGTGAGCTCCTGGCATTAAAGTTGTGAGGGAGCGATTTGGCTACTGCGTCAATTAGTTTGCTCTGGAACCATCCTTCCCGAGCTAAGACAAAAATGTGTAAGCCGGAGGCTAAAAAAACCTGTGAGCTAGCGCACACTAACTCAGCTTAGGGGGAACACTGGTTGTGAGGTTATAGGGGAGGAAAGGAAAGCGGAGTTGAGTGTGCTGACTGGAAGAAGGAGAGGGAAAGAATGTGATTAAGACCTTTGGCTTCTTGTCTCAAAACGGTGCTCAGCTGGGAAGCCCTTGAGAACCCCATCTTGAGAACCTCTTAGGCAAACAGTGCAGTACTCAAACCTCACATACCTGATGAGAACTACCTGTTGGCAATCCCCAACCCAGCTGAGCTGCCACAGGGAGCAAGGCTAAAGCTGGTCTACTCAGAAGAAAGACCCATGTTACTCAGTGGCACTTCGTCCCAGGGAAAGTGTCCTTAGGATCTCAGCCATACTGGCTGGGTCAGCACCTCACCAGAAGTGGTAGAATGAAGTGTCCCAGACTAGTCGGGTGGCCATCTGGCCTGGAGAGAAAAACAACAACCCAACAACATAAAAACTGCCCTGTTCCTTTAATTGAGGCTTAACAGGATGTTACCTTCAGTTGACTTACTGACCTCCAGACCACAGAAAGCTTCACCTGCCACCCATTCCCAGACATCAGGTTTCCATTTAAGGGAGCAGATTCAGGTGAGTGGCCATGCTGATCTGAAGCAACAGCATGAAGTTTGAGTCCAGTGGCACCTTCAAGACACAAGTTTAATTCTGGGTATGAGCTTTTGTGTGCATGCGCACTGTATTTTTAAATGCAGGTTTTGAACTGTAAGGCTGTGGGTGCAATTTTCATAGGGTTGCCAACTTCCAGGTAGGAGAGCCAGCAGACGCCGAGAAAATACAAGACTAATTCTGAGTAGGAGATGTAGAGCATTGGCTCCAAGTATAAAGTGACCTGACGAAGCACTGAGGGAAACAGATTGTTTACCTGGGAAATCTGTAGTTGCATGGCCATTTTTTGGAGGTGGCAGCAGCAGCACTGCATGACGTAGAATAAAGAAACAAACTACAAAAAGAAACAAACTTGTGGGCTGTAATTGGACTAGAATAATTTTTTCACAGCGAATATTGGTAGGGTTCAACTTCCAGGTATGGGCTGGAGAGCTCCCGCTTTTACAGCTGTTCCCTAGACTGCAGAGAGATCAGTTCTCCTGGGGAAAGTCGTTGCTTTGGAGGGTCGGCTCCATGGCATTGTGTGCTGCTGAGGCCCTGCCCCAAACCCCACCCTCTCCAGATGGTTCCCAACCTGGAGTTGGCAACCCTAAATTTACAGATGGAAGCATAAAGCCCACAAACTAATTCATCTCCCCCTTTTGGAAGAAAACCCCCCATGAGTTGTATTGGGGGGCTTGTGTTAGAAAGTTGGCTGTCCTGTCATGGTTTGTTTGAATTGTAAGATTTTATTGGTTTTTTGAACTGGTGTTTGAGGCTGGCTCGAGTGTTTACAGAGGTGACATGCAGTTTGGAAAAGGAAGAGGAGGTGTTGCTAGAGGAAGGTAACCGTCTAAGAGGATTTTGATGCCCAGGGCAGAAACCGGTGTCCTGCCCAGTGACTGCTGTAAAAATGTCATAAGCAACGTTCCCTCTAAGCTGTGGAGCAAGAATTCTTCTTTGTGAGCTACCAGCATTAAAGTTGTGAGTGCGCGATTTGGCAACTGCATCAGTTCGTTTGCTCTGGAGCCATCCCCCCTGAGCTGAGAGAAAAATGTGTGAGCCGGAGGCTAAAGAACTGTGAGCTAGCTCACACTAACACAGCTTAGAGGGAATGCTGGTCATTAAATTTGTTTTAAACCTTGACAATGTGGTAGTGATCTCCGTTTGACTGACTTCTGAGTAAACGTGTGTGAAATTAGGCAGGAAACAGTTGACAACTTGGCCTTCACTTGGGGCCCAACACTGCACCCCTTGGGGCCTTTTCATCTACTTGTTTGTGGCCAAGTGAGTAAAATGACTCAAGTAAAGGACGGGGTGAACAAGAAACGCGAAGGGGAAGACGTTTTATAGCTGTCAAGTAGAGGAACCAGAGACTGGTCTTACAGCCACCTGAGGTTTCTTGCCTGGGAGTGACTGAAAGTAAGGCCGTGAGGTAGTTTCCTTCTGTTGCTTGTGATGGGGGTCCATGTTGGGACTCCAACCCAAAACATTGGTGGTTTGCTGCTTGGATTGCCAACTTCCAGGTGGGGCATAGAGCTATCACAGAGTTGGAAGGGGCCATACAGGCCATCTAGTCCAACCCCCTGTTCGTGCAGGATCAGCCCAGAGCATCCCTGACAAGTCTTTGTCCAGCCGCTGCTTCAAGACTGCCAGGAAGGGGGAATTCACCACCACCCTAGGCAGCTGATCCCACTGTTGAACAACTCCTACTGTCAACAAGTTTTTCCTGCGATCCAGCCGGTACCTTCCCACCCTTAGTTTAAACCCATTTTTGTGAGTCCTATTTTATGCTGCCCATAGGAAAAGTTCCCTCCCCTCCTCTAAGTGACAGCTCTTCCAATACTTAAAGACAGCAATCATGTCCGCCCTCAACTCCCTCTTCTCCAGACTGAACATTCCCAAAACCCTCAGCCTTTCCTCATAGGGCCTTGATCATCCTTCTTGCTCTCCTCTGTACCTGCTCCATTCTGTCCACATCCTTTTTCAAGTGAGGCCTCCAGAACTGCACTCCATACTCCAGGTGCAGCCTGACCAATGCAGTGTACAGTGGGACTAGGACATCTTGCGATTTGGTTGTTGTTCTTCTGTTGATACACCCCAAGATTGCATTAGCCTTTTTTGTTGCCGCATCACGCTGACTGCTCATATTTAACTTACAGTCCACCTGTACCCCAAGCTCTTGTTCACACACACATGCTGCTACCCAGAAATGTATCCCCCACCTAGTATGCATGTTCCCTGTTTTTGTTACCCAGATGTAGAACTTGGCACTTAGCCTTGTTAAATTGCATCTTGTTCGCATCCACCCATTTTTCCAGCGTGTTCAGATCTCACTGAATTCTGTCTCTGTCTTCTGGCATGTTTGCCGCTGCTCCCAATTTGGTGTCACCTGCAAATTTCATAAGTAGTCTCTCCATACCCTTATCCTGATCATGTATAAAAAAAAATATTGAAAAATACCAGGCCCAGAACTGAGCCTGGCATTATAACTGACCTCCAAACTTATAGAGGTCATTTCCTCTTAAGGAAATGGCTGATTTGAATGGTAGGCTGCAGTATGTTTTTTTTAATTATTTTTTATTGGGTTTTTCAAAAATTTTACGGGAAACATCAAGTACAGTATATATGTTACATCTTACCATCAACCATAGTCTACCCAGCTAATTAAAACTACTTAGCATGATGCACTCGCATTTGACATTGAATGGGAGTATTTCGGTCAGATGTCTTGTGTGTAATGGAGATGGCCTATAGGTATAGCCAGTTATGATACATTTGCCTTGATAGGAGTACATCCTTTGCTGCCATGTATTCTAGCACCGGGGCCCATGTCCGGACAAATTTAGAACAGGTTTTCACATTCTTGTCATTTGCTCTTTTCAGTGAGTCTGTGATTTTGGCTGTAGTGTTATACCCCGCTAATGCCTCTCTCCAGGAATTTTCCAACCCGGAGTTGGCAACACCACTGTGGACAGTTTCTGGTTTCATTGCACAATTTCTGGCTTCATCGGATTGACAGTCATAAAAGCTCTGCAGGTTTTGGCATACCTTCTCGAATGGCAAAGGTACGCTTCTAGCACAGCTGTTCTGTTCAGATATCCTGGGGCCCGACAGTAGTTGGAGACAGATTTCTGTTCTCTGTCTCTAAAACTGACGGAGGCGAAGGGAGGCCTGATAGCTGGCTGTTACCAGACAGAGGGGCTGTAGCACTGCGGAAGAGCACTCTATTAAATTAGCATGAGTCGGAGGGAGTTTCTTTTCGTGCTGACCGGATCTTTCTCAGGACTCGTAAAGCAAAGCAGCTGACCTAAGGCCGCCTTATTCTCTTGCGGCGTCTTCTGCGGTCTCTTTATGGGAGCCACAAAGACGGGTTCCTCGCTGTGCCATTTGGAAGGTGATTTAGGCGCAGGCAGGGGTAGCTGGGAGCCGCTGTGTTCGAGCCGAGCATCAGGATCTTAATGAAATCAATTTGGAATGATTTATATCCCGTCGCTCTGGTTACATCTCCAAATGACCTTGCCTTCTGCAGTACCAATATTTGGCTCCCCTTTCTGAGCAATAAAAAGCCCACATCATTTAATCTCTCTCTCTCTCTCTCTCTCTCTCTCTCTCTCTCTCTCTCTCTCTCTCTCTCTCTCTCTCTCAAAAAAGAGTTGTCTCTCAATACACATTGTCACATTCAAATGTATCTGGGTGATTGCATTATCAGGTTTGGCTGGGGACTTAGAAGCTGTAATGGCCGGGGGACGGCCAGGGGGAAGGGACAGGTTTTTCTTTTTTGTGAATTTTAGTTTTTTATTAAGGAAATTAAAAAAAGAAAAGAAAACATGCATGGGCTTTTCAAGGCAAGAGATTTTCAGGGGTGGCTTGCCGCTGCCTGCCTCTGTGTTGTTGCAACCCTGACCTTAGGGCTGCCACCTTCCAGGTGGGGCCTGGAGATCTCCCACTCTTACAACTGATCTCCAGCTTAACAGATATCAGCTCCCCTGGAGGAAATGGCCGCTTTGGAGGGTGGACCATGCTGAGGCCCCTCCCCTCTCCAAACCCCACCCTCTCCCGGATCCACCCCCAAAGTCTCCAGGTATTTCCCAACCCAACCTGGCCTTCCTTGGTGGTCTCCCATCCAAATGCTGACTAGTGCTGGCCCTATGAGCTTCTGAGATCTGACAAGATCAGGTTAGCCTGGGCCACCCAGGTGAAGGTGTTGGATTAATCAGGTGTGAAACCCACTTGACTTGGGAAGCCACCGTCCTAAAAGTCAAAAGGCTGAACACACCACCTTGTTTTCCTACTGCCCTTAAGCCACAGAAACCTATACACTGGGAGGCCTTGTGGGGCCTTGGGGACGCTCTCGCTCTTCACCTTCCAGTTCGGTGTCGTGGTTAGGAGCACGTACTCTAATCTGGAAGAACAGAACAGAAATCTTTATTACGGGTCATAACCAGCACAGTCTGGGAGAACTGGGTTTGGTTCCCCACGCCTCCACTTGCAGCTGCTGGTGTGACCTTGGGTCAGTCACAAGTTCTCTCAGAGCTGTCCTCTCAAGGGCAGTCTTTGAAAGAGCTTTCTCAGCCCCACCCACCTCACAGGGTGTCTGTTGTGGGGAGGGGAAAGGAGAGGAGATTGTAAGCCACTCTGAGACTCCTTTGGGTAGTGAAGAGTGAGGTATAAATCCAACCTCCTCCTCTTCCTCCTCCTCCTCCTTCCTGCCCCCCCTGCTTCCACCCATCACTCACCGGTACCACATGTTGGGTGTATTTGGGTAGGGGGAATCTTACTGGCTCCTGTTGAATTCTGTGGGATAAAGGAAATGGGTTGCTATCGAGGATGCAGTCGGGAGGGGACAAAAACTACTTCACGTCTACCCAGTGGTTCTGTAAGGGAAGTCAGAATAGTTAGATTGCATCTTAAATGGTGTCCCCATACAAAATCTATGGTTCCCATTCAGTCCTATGGGAAAGGGGAACAGAGCACAACTTTGCACTCTGTTGGCAGTATGTCTCCAAACCACACAGTGTTGCTTTACATGCCTATATATGACCAACTGCTTTGCTAGGCATTTATGGTGGTGAGAATTTCCCCACTCCCCTGCTTCCCCTGATTGTGGGACAGATGTTGGAGTGCGGTTTTAAGAAATAAAATCCTCTCTGCTTGGCAGGAACAGGAAGAGGCAAGCTGTGGATTGCCAATGGGTCGCTTGCACGCGGTGGGAAATTCCTATGTGATAAACGGGCATCGGTATTTACCTGCCGCTCTAAGCCTTTAAGAATCTCTATTAAGACGGGAACCACAGCAGCTAAAATTCGGGTGTCGGCTGAATGGGAGAAACAAAAGTCATACTGTCTATTAAAAGGAAGTGTTCGAGAGCCTCAGAGCTGCTGGTAATTGGGAAAATATCACCCAACGGACACTTTCTCTGATCAGGTGCACAGAGATGACTTTGTAGGGAAAGCTACATATTACTTACAAATGCACGTGGCGAAAGCCGTTTCTCCACTGTGGACTACCCCTCTAAAGGGCTTTCTGCCCTCTAAGTTCCAGATATGAGTATCTGGAATGCTGTAAAGAGAAATGCCTACTTAGGAGGCGTCTGTGGTGCAGACGAATGCTCAGCGTGGAACACAGGCAGCTTGTCCACTCAGAAATCCCCCACCTCCCAAAGCTTGCTTTCCCTTTTCTTTTTCTTTTCCTAAAAAAGGCATTGAAGTGGTTTTCTATATTTGCATATGTTGTCTTTCCCTGACCTGGGTGGCCCAGGTGAGCTTGATGTCGTCAGATCTTAGAAGCTAAGCAGGGTCGGCTGTGGTCAGAATTTTGATGGGAGACCACCAGGTAGTCCAGGAGTGCTGTGCAGAGACAGGCAGAGGCAAACCACCTCTGTTTAATCTCTTGACTTGAAAGCCCCATGTGGTGACCATTGGTTGTCCACAACTCAACGATACTTTCCACTACCACCATATACTGTCTGGGGGGACCCAGGCCTGTAGCTACAATGGGGCATCTTGTGGTTAGGCCCCCTAACTTACTGGCAAGGCCCCACAACTTTCCATCCAGTCCAGAGCCCCTGAGTGGTGGCGGGTGTGGGGAAGGAGCTGGGCCCCGAGGGGCCGTGGTGAGGTGGCATTGGTGTCTTGGTAGAGGCCTGGGTGGCAAAAGCTGTAGAGTAGCTCAGGGCTGTGCCCGGTACTGCTGGCATGGCTGCTCCATCTGTCACTGTCCCTTCTCTTTCCTGCTCCCTTCCCCCAGTTCTGCTGGGTTGCTGCTTGGCATGGCGCTAGGGCGAGTGGCGATTAGCCAGTTACCCCCTAAGACATTTAAATGCCCCTTGACTTAAACAATCCTGGCTTTGGGCCTGGGGGGGACCACATATGTTTCCTTAGAAGTAAAGACCTGAGTTTGTTGGGAGTTATTCCCAGCAGGATTTCCTCTAAGCTGAGTTAATGTGAGCTAGCTCACAGTTTTTTAGCTTCCAGCTCACATATTTTTGTCTTAGCTCAGAAAGGATGGCTCCAGGGCAAACGAATTTATGCAGTAGCCACAGGGCTTTTTTTGTAGCAGGAACTCCTTTGCATATTAGGCAACACACCCCTAATGTAGCCAATCCTCCAAGAGCTTACAGTAGCCCCTGTAAGAAGAGCTCTGTAAACTCTTGGAGGATTGGCTACATTAGGGGTGTGTCACCTGATACGCAAAGGAGTTCCTGCTACAAAAAGAGCCCTGAGTTGCTAAATCGCTCGCTCGCAACTTTAAGGCCAGCAGCTCACAAAGTAGAATTTTTGCTCACAAGACTCCACAGCTTAGAGAGAGCGTCGGTTCCCAGGTCACTGTGGACAAAATGGCAGCCTCGGTTCAGTGCATCGGTAGACTGTAATGACGCTCAGATTTCCCAGCCCATCAAATGTCACCTCTTGCACCCTTATGTCACTTCTTGCACCAAATATCACCTCTTGCACTGAAGCAAGTGACTATTTGGCACCTTTCACTTAACCTTTCACTTAACCTTTCACTTTTTAAGTTCCTGTTCAATTTATTTATACTTCTTTACCCAAAGAGTGATTAACACAAGGAATTCACTGCCACAGGAGGTGGTGGCAGCTACAAGCATGGACAGTTTCAAGAGGGAATTAGATAAACATATGGAGCAGAAGTCCATCAGTGGCTATTAGATAAACATATGGAGCAAAAGTCCATCAGTGGCTATTAGCCACAAGGTATAGACAGGAACTCTCAGTCTCGGGCAGGGTGATGCGCTCTATTCTTGGTGCTGTGGGGGCCTGCAGTGGGAGGGTTTCTAGTGTCCTGGCCCCACTGCTGGACCTCCTGATGGCACCTGGTGTTTTTGGCCACTGTGTGACAGAGTGTTGGACTAGATGGGCCATTGGCCTGATTCAACATTGGCTTCGCTTATGTTTTTATGTTTTTCAGTCATTTAATTTTATGGCATGTCAACGCGTGCTAATCTCAGTAGGTTAAAAAGGGATGAAGGGATGCTGAAGCACGCATACAAGGCAAGCCACCTCCATCAAACAGACACGTGTGTGTAAATGGGCTGAGGACTACAAGTAACCACGCATTATCCTGGCAGTTTGACATTGAATTCTTCCAGTAATGGCTGGTAAACAAATAGCGACTAATGGATTTCCTAAATGCCCAAGTTGTGCATGCGTGTGGCTATTTCCTTCGCTCTCCCCTGCCCCTCTTTGATATTAGGGGCGCTAAGAGAGGGAGATTTTAATGCCCTAAATCCATGAATAGCTTTGCTATAGAGAAATGGGATTTTTGTTTGAATCCTGCCGAGATAAACTGCGCTGAATTGGTATGGTAATTTTTTCCCCCTTTCGTTTTAATAGTATCAAAGATAAAGGCTTTGCAGTAGCAGAGTTCAATGGGGCAAGAAACTTAACTGAGTGGATTATCCTTATGAAATTTCAGCGCAACCGGCTTAGGTTGGAGGTGGTTTTATAATTATTGCATTTAGAAGATGTTTTTTTCCTTTGCCTCTCCTGTGAGTGGCTGTTCATTCCCTGCTCCCCCTGGCCTGTGGTTAAAGAAATCTTAATGTAGTTTCTAGGGCTTTCCCCTCTCCCTCCCTTTTTCAGCACGGTGATTGTGTTTGCACATCACGCAAGTCAGGGCTTTTTTTGTAGAAAAAGCCCAGCAGGAACTCATTAGCATAATAGGCCACACCCAACAGCAGGAACTCATTAGCATATTAGGCCACACTCCTGACAGCACAGTTCATTAGCCTATTAGGCCACACACCCCATGCTACCAGAAGTGTAGTCATCCAGCCACACCCACCTTTTGCTTCTTATTCTGTTTACCTTGTTTGTTGTCAAAACCCAGGGCTTTTTTTGTTGCAGGAACTCCTTTGCAAGTTAGGCCACACACCCCAAATTTAGCCAGTCCCGATGAGTTTCTGCTGTTGGGTGTGGCCTATTATGCTAATGAGTTCCTGCTGGGCGTGGCCAACTCGGGAGCCAGCCGGAATGCCGTTCCTGTGCGTTCCTGCCCCAAAATAGCCCTGACGCAAGCCAACAGGTCAACGAATGTTCGCTTACTGCAACCATCCAAATGTAGACCACTTTCCTTTCTGTGGCTAGTAGGGGGTATGAAACCATGATTTGAAGTTGGTTTTTATTATGTATGGTTGAGGTCAGACAGGCTTTTTGATCCAATGCTGTTGCTTCTCCTCCCTGGATTTAAATTGCTTATTCAGACGGCATCGTTGGTATCCCATACTGCAGTCATTGCCCCCCACCTTCTCACCCTGACTTTCCTGACACTGAATAAAGTCCAGTCTTTATGGATCTTGCCAGTTTCACCATACAGGGCTGTATTATCCAAAGGCTGACCAGGCTGAAGCCTGGGGGCCCCGCAGGGACTGGGGCCCATACATTTTTTTTTTGCTGAGGCACTGTTATTTTCGCTTCATAGACAGTCTGTAAAAATTGTGAATAGATTTCTTCAGGAGACCCTCAAAATGGATGTAGGGCTATGTACTGTGGTCTAGTGGAGCCGTGGTGGCTCAAGTGGTTAAGACGCTGAACTGCAGACTGATAGGTCAGTAGTTCAGCGGTTTGAGACCCGAGTGTCGCATGACAGAGTGAGCTCCCATCTTTGGCCCCAGCTCCTGCCAACCTAGCAATTTGAAAGAAGAAGTTGCAAGTAGATAAATAGGTTCTGCTTCGATGGGAAGGTAACAGCGTTCCATGTACCTCAGCGTCTAGTCATGCTGGCCACATGACCATGGAAACGTCTCCAGACGGTGCTGGCTCTTCAGGTTGGAAATGGAGATGAGCACTGCCCCCTAGAGTTGGATTCGACTGGCTTTCGAGCAAGGGAAACTTTTACATTTACCTTTACTGTGGTCTAGTACCTACCGTACCAGGGTCAGGCTGCCAGCTGTAGTAGGGTGAAAGACTGAAGTGCCGGAGGAGCCCTGAAATACCTGAAAGCCTAGGGTCCTGGTGATGGGTTAATACAGCCCTGTCACCATGCATTTCTGAATGTCTGATTGCTCTTTTGCATAGTCAAGCCGTTTCGCACTGTTCTGTTTTGGTGCCATTTTTTAAAGGCTGTTAGCAATGTGCACATAAGTGGTCAGTCACCCCCAGGTTGCTGCATCAACACTGATGTGCTTCAGCATCCAGACCATTCTTCAGGATTGGGAGCTCCTGGGCGGGTTGTTTGAGTGGATAACTCCCTCCAAAAACAACCTTTCTTCTGTTTATCGGGGTGGGACAGCAGTGAAAATAGTACCCATTAAGGCTCCCATATCAGCAGCTGGAACTATGCACATGTGAGGAGGTTAACCCCCCACACACACCACCCATATGCTGGCTCCATGGGTACCGTGCAGCAATGGTCTGCATGGTCACCCATGGGGTGAGTGCACGATGAAGCAGGGGAAGAGCGTGATGTCTGCGGAACAAATAAACCCAGATAAAACTGGAGGTGTGCCCACAACCCGACAAGCATGTCATCTGACCGCAACCTACGTTTGGTCTCCATTGTATCTTGCATGCCATACAAATGGGGCCTGTCCTCTGACTGGAAAACCAACCAAAGGCTCCGTGGGAGAAGCAAGGGAAGGGCAAAGGTGGTGAAACCAGCGCAGGTGGAGGCACAACTGGATTTGAGCAGACCCGAATCTTGGTTAGGGTTGCCAGCTCTGGGTTGGAGATTGCCTGGAAGTTTTAGGGCTGGAGCCTGGGGAGGGCAGGATTTGGGGAAAGGAGGGATCTCAGCAGGGTATAATACTGTAGAAGCCACCCTCCAAAGCAGTTATGTTCTCCAGGGAAGTTGATCTTTGTCAGGCATAGGTGCTGGCTTTAGATCTCCCATTATTACATCTGATGTCCAGGTGACAGAACCATGTAAGCCCCCGGAGAGCTTTATATTCTTTCAATCAGCACCTCTTGGTGATCCCTGGCCCGAGGAACATCTACTTAGCCTCAACCAGGGCCAGAGCTTTTTTGGCTCTTGGCCCAACCTGGTGGAAGCGGCTCCCACCCGCAATCAGGGCCCTACAAGACCTGTCACAGTTCCACAGGGCCTGTAAAGTGGAACTGTTCCCCCAGACTCTCAGTTGAGGAGGCGGATGTTCAGCCATGCTGTCCTCCCCTGTTCATGGCCCCTTCCTAGTGCCCTGCTGTTTAGAAAACAGTACCTTGGGCACTGGAGCGTTTATTCATCTGGCATGGGTCCTTTCTGTTATTGTTTATTATGTTTATTTATTTATTACATTTATACCCTGCCCTCCCAGCCAGGGCTGGTTTATTGTGCCATCTGTTGTTTTATTGGTTTTATAGCTTTTATTGTTAATCCTGTGTTGTAAGCCACCCTGAGCCCACTTGTGGGATAGGGTGGGTTATAAATTAAATAAATAACAATGATAATAATCAGTTCACCTGGAGACAGCGGCCATTTTGGAAGCTGGACTCTGTGACATTGTGTCCCAAACCCCGCCCTCCTCAGGCTCCACCCCCTTAATGTCACACAGTGGCCAGAACCCAGGTGCCATTCGGATGTCCACCAGTGGGGCCAGAGCTCCAGAAGCCCTCCCTCAACTGTACCCCAAACACGAAGAATGCAAAGTATTACTGCCCCAAGTTCCATCTAAACCTTGCGGCTAATCGTTGCTGATGGGCCTCTGTACTTGTGATTTACTCATGCAGCGTATCTTGTTTTTTTCCCCCGTTGTTGAAGTTTTGCATGGAAATAATTCTTCTGATGTTCCCTGTCAAAGAAGGTTTGTCTGCTAACCAAGACAAACTCTCTTGGGCTCCAAGACAGTTACATCTGTTGTTAACAAGCATAGGAGCAAGTTCAGATCCTCTAAAATTGTCTGTGTGAAGAATCTATGGCATCACCATCCAAAGGAGGAAATAACATCAGACTTCACAGTGGTGACATTTCTGGTGGGTACAGTAAGGCACTGGAAACACTGGATCCATGAAAATTAGGAATGTGCGTGCAAAGCTCAGAATAGATGGAGTCTGTTAAGGGCAATGTGAGAGGGGAAACTCTTCTGAGTATCTTTTTATAAAGATGAGAAGCAATACAATGTTCTGTGAGTGACTTGCCCATGGACTGCGTCATCTAAGGGTTTTGTAAGGACATAAGAGAAGCCAATGTTGGATCATGCCAATGGCCCATCTAGTCCAACACTCTGTCACACAGCGGCCACAAATACCAGGTGCCATCAGGAGGTCCACCAGTGGGGCCAGGACACTAGAAGCCCTCCCACTGTTGCCCCCCCCCAGACACCAAGAATACAGAGCATCACTTACCCCAGACTTAGATTCCCTATCTATATCTTGTGGCTAATAGCCATCGATGGACTTCTGCTCCATATGTTTACCCAATTCCCTCTTGAAACTGTCCATGCTTGTAGCCGCCACCACCTCCTGTGGCAGTGAATTCCATGTGTTAATCACTCTTTGGGTGAAGAAGTACTTCCTTTTATCTAGCATTAGGAACTTTTTGTAGTCTGATCCAGATCCTTGGGTTTCTTTTGAAATTTCTTGGATGCTTCACTTAATGGAGAGGCCCTTCTTCAGTTGAAATTTAGTGTATGACTAAGATGGCACTGAATTCCCCCCCAGGGATTTTGTTAGTCTCACTGTAATATGTTTGGCTTTCCTGAAGTTTCTTGGATATTATGAACACATGAAGCTGCCTTTATACTGAATCAGGCCATCTGTCTATCATGGTCAGTGCTGTCTACTCAAACTTGCAGTGGCTCCTCAAGGTCTCAGACTGGGTCTTTCACATCACCTGTTGCCTGATCCTTTTAACTGGAGATACCAGGGATTGAACCTGGGACCCTCTGCATGCCCAGCAGATGTTCTGCCACTGAGCCATGGTCCCTCTCCCACACCAGAGCCCATTGGCCCTACAAGAACCTCTAAGTCTGCCTTGAAAACTTCCTTGAGGGTGAGGTCTATGGGTAATTTTCTGTAGAATCACCAACTCTGATGGTGTAAGATTTTGGAGTAAATGGAGAGTTGTCAAGGCTGCATTCAGAAGACCATTGGATGTTTTTCAGCTTTTGTTTATTCTTATGTGTACCTGTCTAGTAACTAGGTTTGCCTTATATTTTGGAAGATTTTGGATTCATTTATGCCACATGAGGTCTATGTCTGGGGGATTTCCAGACTTCAACTGGAAACCTCAAGGGCTGAAGCTGGGAGTTCAACCTAAAGAACCAGTTGGGATTGTGAGTGCTTGGGTTTCAGAACCCTCCTTAGGTATGGCCAGGAAACTGGGTTATGCAAATATGTTTTTTGCAATTAGTAGGCATGTCTCTGGATTAGCAAGGCCTGGTGTAAATAACAGGAACCCCTGACCTTCTATCCCTGTGTGGTCTACAGGGCAGTTATCTTGTAGAACATCATTCCAGGCTCCAACTTAAATCTCTGTTTCTGGGGACAACAGGAACTGAAGAAGCCGCCTTATATTGAACCAGTCCTTTGGTCCATCAAAGTCAATATTGTCTACTCAGACTAGCGGTGGGTCCCCTGGCTGAGGCCTTTCACATCACCTACTGCCTGGTCCTTCTAACTGGAAATGCAGGGATTGAACACGAGACCTTCTGCACGTCAAATAGATGCTCTGCCACTGAGAGCACCTCCCAGAGAGTTGGAATACTCTTCTTCCTGGTCTGGATTCTGAAATGGTAGCCTATGCTTTGACCTGATGATCCCTCACATTGTCAAATTTGCTTTTGTTGGCCATTGTCCGGGCCTACCTGGTTTCCAGAGCTGCTCATCCTTTCTGGCTTGCATGTTGCCAACATATGGAGGGGAAACAACAACGTGCCCTGTTCTAAGCATTAAAATGCATTTGCAGCTTTTATTAGCAATTTTCCAGGCAGCTTGGTGTGTGTGTATGTGTTTTCGCCCTGCAGTATTCATAAACAGGAGGGATCCACATCTAGGTAGGAACAAAAATATAAAAGTCTTAGAAGAAGAGATTATTACAGGAGCGAGCCTTAAAGAGAATACGAAATTTACAGGATTAAAGAGTAAATTACTCTTGAGGAATATTTAACGGGCACGCCGTGAGAGTTCTGTCGGTGTTGAAAGTAGCTGTGGATTTATCAGAGGGTTTTATTTGTGTTTCTTTTTTTCTCTTAATGACAATCCTATAAAAAGGTTCTGTAAGATTATATCTGACTAATTAAAAGTATATTACATTGGGATTATTTTCTCACAGCCCTCTGCTAAATCTTGTTCTGCGCTGCGCTCTCTTCTCAACAGACTACATTTCACAGGAGTTTTATGAAAGCGTTTAGATTTTAGGTATGGTGGATGCAGCGTCTGAGCATCCAAGATTGTCCAAGGTAACTCCAGGTTGTTCCGTGGGCTGTCCCTGATAATGAAAGCTTGTTTAGTCTGTTGGAGAATCCCCAGAGTATTGTAGCTATACCTCCTTGATCCCTACCAGTTTGCTACTTTGTCGGGAATTTCAATGTCTATCCACCTAAGGATAAACGTATGCTTTCATTTTACGCCTCTTATTCTAATTGCTCAAAGGAAAATCATCCCAATCCAAACTTCCAGTTTGGTTTTTTTTTTTAAGGAAGTAACAAATGGATCGATGACATTGGGAGCACTGAAGGATTCGGGATGTGGTGGCACAAGCAAGAGGAATAGAACTCAATAGAGAGGAAGTGATGCTTGAAACTGCGATTGGTGTGTGACTGCGAGGTGGATTCAAAAACAGATTGACAGAGAAGTCTCTGCTTTAGGCCGCCTAGCTTCAGCATTTCTCCCCCTTCCAATTCAGATCTGAATGACCCTTTACAAAAAGTTGGAATAATATGTGTTTGAATAGATTGACCTAGATAGTTTTAAGGGAGAGGTCTTTTGCAATTCCTACTACGTGTTCCTTCTTGCTGGAGATGCCAGGGATTGAACCTATAACCTTCTGTTTATCGAGCCGATGCTCTACCACTGAGCCAAGGCTCCATTCCACCATGGACCTTGGTAAGAAGGGCAGTTTGGCTTTGGACCTTGGCCGTAGGACTTTTTTGTTCTTGTTTTGGGTTTTATAGGAGTTTGTGTGTGTATAGTTGCTAGAATTTGAAGTAGGACTACGTTGCATTCTGAACTAAAGTGTTAGAACCTTTATAGAACCAAAAAAAAAAAAATCACTGTCATTCTAGGGTTTTGGGCTGAGGATATTGTGGGGGCCATGACAAAAAAATTCTACTTTGTGAGCTACTGGCATTAAAGTGGTGAGTGAGCTATTTAGTTTGCTCTGGAGCCATGCTTCCTTGGCTACTGCATAAATTAGTTTGCTCTGGAGCCATGCTTCCTGAGCTAAGACAAAAAGGTGTGAGCTGGAGGCTGAAAAACTGTGAGCTAGAGATGACACTAACTCAGCTTAGAGAGAACAGTGGGCGTGATGTTGCCTGTGCCATTAATGTCACTTCTGGTGAAAATCCAGAAGTGACAGAGGGTAGGTCTAGGAATCATCAGAAACTAGAGTTTCTGTGGAATCCTAGAGCTACTTTCCATCACTTCCGGAATTTAAGCGGAAGTGAGGTAACAGCGCATGCAGTGCTGCCAGATTTTTTTTTAATTTTTCTCTCTTTGCCTGTTGGAACAGTGGCAGGCAATGGAATCTGGCAAGCTTGTGTCATTCTGATGGACTTATTTCTCTTTGAGTATCAGTCTGTGGATTTGGGAGTGCCGAATCTGCCAGAAAGTCAGTTTACTTTATGGCGTTCAATCAAAAGCAAGCAGAAACTGGCCGGCAGTCATCTCATTAAGCATGCTCTCATCTCTGTAAGATTTCACTACATCTTTGAATAGTCAAACTGTCCTCCTAATTTAATGAAAGTTTCGTCTTTGAAGAGTCTCTTTAAAATGCTTGCGAGATCGAAAGACGTCTTCCAAGTTTTGACAGTTTTCAAGGCTTTGGATGTCATCTGACTTCAGAGCAGGCAAGTGAGGCTGTTGCCTTCCCAAGCTGTTGGAAATCTTGTTTTGGTCTTTGTAATATCTGAGGATAATGAAGTGAACATATGGTCTCCACTTTGTGGAAAATTGTCTCAATAACGTGGCTTTTTTTTTGGGGGGGGGAAGAGGGGATACCCCAGAGCAAATACTTTTTCATGTATTCCCAATGTACTGGGGGAACGTGACCAGAAAATGAATTCCTGGATAGCCAAGTGTGAACCTAACCTTCATTCACAGCTGGCTTCGCTTCTGCTGTCTTTCCCTCTGAGATGGTGGCTTCTCCGCTGACAGATCCACACCTGCCCTTCAAACCTCCTTCTCCTCTCCCAGTCCTGTTTAGCTCTGGCCCTTCACTGGTGGCTGTTTGAGTCAGGGGGGAAACCACGGCTTTTGTGACATTGGTAGCCAAAGCCCTTCTTCCTTAGGTGGGTTCACTGCTAAGTTAGCAAAGAGATTTGCGTGCTGAGGATTGGTGGAATGACTGCTCCTGTTACAGAAGCCCTGATGCAGGGGAAATCTGCTCTTGCAATTCCCATAGAGTGATTCTAATGTGACGTTCACTGCCAGAGGATGTAGTGATGGCCACGGGAATAAACAACTTTCGAAGGGGATTAGATTCATGAAGGATAATTCTATCAATGGCTACCAGCCATGGTGACTGAGGGGAACCTCCACATTCAGAGGCACGGATCCTTTGAATCCCAGAGCCAGGAGGCAACATCAGAGGAAGGCCTCGGCCTCTAGGCCCTGTTGTTGGCTCTCCAGAGGAACTGGTTGGCCAGTGTGAGAGACAGGGTGCTGGACTAGATGGACTATTGGTCTGATCCAGCAGGGCTGTTCTTGTGTTCTTATGTTAAGAGGGAAAGGACATTTCATGGTGGGGAGCACCTTGTTCCAAATGAAAGGCTAGGGAAGTTGTTTTCTGAGTGCCCAAGCATTCCTTCTGCCTGTGCCTGGCTAAGCAGATGAGAATGAGGGAGAGGAGGCTGGACTGGTGTACTGGTTGTCTGGGACATTGTAGCTAGAGAGCCAGTTTGGTGTAGAGAGCCAGTTTGGTGTAGTGGTTAAGTGCATGGACTCTTATCTGGGAGAACCGGGTTTGATTCCCCACTCCTCCACTTGCACCTGCTGATATGACCTTGGGTCAGTCACAAGCTCTGGCACAGCTGTCCTTGAAAAAGAGCCGTTTCTGTCAGAAGTTCTCTCAGCCCCACCTACCTCACAGGTTGTCTGTTGTGGGGAGGGGAAGGGAAAGGAGTTTGTAAGCCGCTCTGAGACGCCTTTGGGCAGTGAAGGGCAGGGTATAAATCCAATCTCTTCTTCTTTTCTTCTAGAGGTTCATATGAGGCACCTAAAAGTCTGAGGTTGTAATGGGCATGCATTCCTCTAGCAATGATGATAAAAATAATAACAGTATAATATTATATTATTTGCCTAGAAATATTTTAAATCTATGCAGGAGATTTGGCTCAGTTTATCCACGTGAAGTGTCCTTGGGGTATGCTGACTTGGATGGCCCGGGCGAGTTGGATCTTATTGGATCCTAAAAGCTAAGCAGAATCAACCCCTGTTAGTACTTGGATGGGAGATCACCAAGAAGTCCAGGGTTGCTAAGTGGAGGAAACTCTGAACCATCTCTTGCCTTTTCAACCCTATGGACAAGATATGTCTATTGTGACTTGATATTATGTTCCACCAGCACTATCCTTGAGGAGGAGAGGGCAAATTTTAAATGTAGCCTTAACTAGCAAGCTATTTATTCCTGTTTTTTAGGTGGCCCTGGCACTGGTCCAGATTGGCAGCCCGGAAACTGATGCTTCCCCCAAACTGGTCTAGTTGCCTGCTCATTCGTTCTAGGATCTGTGGAAACTCATGTTGGAGGTGTTCCATTCGAGGCCATCGCTGCCAAATCACTCTTGTTGGATACACCAGACTCCGCTGCGAAATGTTGCTAATCGAATCTCTTTTGACTTCCCTCTTGCTTTCTCGCACGATCCACCTGTGGAGTGAGGAATGCCTGAACTGGCTACAAATTATGCTTTCAACAGCATTGGGATGACAGTTCTAATTCTTTTACAGTTGACTCTTTTCACATTTCACTAGGTTTGATTGGATGGGGGTAGCGATATAAGTGAAGGACGAGACTATGCAAAGAGCTTTGGATGCGCTTCTAAATCACACCCAACACCATGCTATGTTTCTAGTATCTAATTCTCCTGCAAAATATATATCATTAACTTGTCACAGTAAAATGGAGCTGTTGAAAATTCAGGCAGTGCTCTGGATGATTGTTTCCTGGCGCAAAGTGAATGCTTCTCTCTTACTTTGGAGTCCGAATTCCAGCAGGATGTGGGTGTCATAATAGGTCGTCATTAGACTTCTGTTTGTTTTGGGTGACTGACCCTGTTCTCTACTTGACCCTGTTCTCCATATCTATTACATGTCCCACCTTCCGTGTTCTTATGTGCCACATATGATGGCTAGTTTGTGTCTCTTGTCACAATGTTTGGGAAGGTATAATCCTAAATGCTCAGATCTGGATGACCTGGGATAGCCTGAACTGAAGAGATCTTGGAAGCTAAGCAAGGCCAGCCCTGGTTAGTACTTGTATGGGAGACCACCAAGGAAGCCCAGGGTTCCCAAGCAGAGACGGACAATGGCAACCTGCCTCTGTTTCTCTCTTGGTTTAAAAACCCTACGGGGCCTTCATACAGTGGCTAGATGGCACTTTCCACTACCAGAGCGCTACAGACGTAATGTAGTTCGTAGTGATCACATTGGGTAGCTGTCTGGGGATATGAATTCCTTGGTTGGTGTCGCTCTTTGGCTGACTGACTTTCTTCCTTCGGACAGACAAGTGGATTGTTCTTTCATTCTTGTATCATGAGAGGGGATTTATAATGGAAGGAGGGTTAAATGGCCCCCAACGTTTTGGCAGTAACCTGGTCAGAGTTGAAGCACCCCGGCTGCTTTTTAAGTATGAAAATTTGGGAGATCTCACCACAGACCTGTGTCATTTCTGTTTTAGGGGGGGAAGGATGTAATCAATTAAACTGGCCCATGCAAAACTGGCCCACATAATACCTTTTATGAGGGCCAACCAAAATAACGCAAAACAGTGAATAAGCTTTCAAACTCTTCAAAACTCTCCATCAGGCCGGATGTTACCAAATTGTAAAAAAGCAATAGGAGGGAAGCGGGTTGTTCAGATTTTAAGCAGGTGGTTCGGATGATTTTAAGACCCGGTCATGCCAGGACTTGGTGCGAGGCGTTGTGTAGCCTCTTGTTTTGAATTAGTGTTGGATCACAGCATCCTGGGAAGGTGATGTCATCTCATTGGAAGGATTTTATTTTATTTTAATTATTTTTTATTCTCTTGTTGTAAAGTCGCAGCCAACTAATGGGTTTTTTAAGGCTAGAGGGGTTCAGATGTGGCTTGCCATTCCCTGCCTCTGCAGAACAGCCCTGGTATCCTTTGGAGGTCTCCCATCCAAGTACTTCCCGGGGCCAACCCTGCTCAGCTTCCAAGATGTGATGAGATTGGGTTAGCCTGGGCTATCCAGGTCAGGATGTTTAGCATTCTACCTTCCAATCTCTGAAGCCACTGTTTTGGGCCCTGAAAAGGTAAAATGGGAGAGGATGTATTCCATTCAGCTGTATTCCATTCTCAAGCAGTCAGTGTTTCAGAAAGTTAACCGAGTTCTTTGATTTCCCCCGTAACCGGTTCAAATATTATTGATCCTGGTTAGGAATAAGTCATTCAACATGAAGTGTTGGATGTAATGTTACATGTTTACGATAATAAGCGAAAAGAGGCCTGCTTTTAGAAGGGACCCAGCGCCGTTGTAATAAAAAAAGGGGAAAGAGCCATTTGTGTGCTAAGCTTTACAGCGGATGGAGCTTTTAGCTGCGCTAATAAGAAAAGCGATTTTATTCAGAGCAAATAGAAGCTGTAAAAGGTTAAAACTCTCTTTTGTTGCTCCGTGTTTTACTGCCGGAACATTAATGCAGGTGCCTGCCGAAATGGACAGATAAATCCTGTGTATGCTAAAATTTAGCATTTAATAAGTTTCCTTTCGTGGGGGGAAAGTATGAAAAGGGCTTACAGGTCCCTGTGACAAGTTAAGAGAAATAAAGCCAAGTCCAACTCAATAAAGATGTCTTTTATTCTTTTGGATTCTCCTCTGCTCCTTTAGAAGTGGGTTAATGTCGCTCCTGATGTTTTGTGGCGTATCGGAGCCCCCTAAAACAGGCATGGCTGTTGAGCCGCCGCTTCCTTTTTAGCACTGACCCAGTGGATCTGAAAAGGAACGGTCTCCCGCCCATTGGAAGAGGAACATCTCTGAATAGCCAAGCGGGTGTAACTGATTTGTTACTGATCAGTTATCACGAAGGTCAGCCCTGATGGTTCATAACTCACTGAACCCCTTGATGGTAGCCTGAGGTCACGGAGACAGAACTAAAGCTTTCTTTTCTTCCTCAGACAAGGGCACGTGTATCAATTCAAATTCAGGAAGAAATTGAAATGTGGGCTTTTTGTGTGTGTTTTTATCCTGTAACTCCCCCAGTTCTAGGCAGCTTGCAATAAACCATAGCCTAAAATCCATATGGATATATCAGCATACTCTTTGGTTTAATCTTTATGGAAAGTCCTTGGGAGAGATAATTTGTGGTTTCGGAGGGGGGTTGTCATCAATATGCTAGTGACAGTCGGCTCTATAATTCCATATACAGACTGCCTGACTGCTGCTGTAGCTGTCTTAAGGGGCTATATTTGACCTAGTATTATTGCTGAAGCGGAAAGTGTTTTCTTCCATCATCTTCATTTATCATGGAGTATGGTTCCCTACCATGACTTGGCCATATAAACCTATGCCTCAAGGCCGGACTGTTGTAACATGCCCTGCATGGGTCTGCCCTTGAACACTTTATAAACTTCAGCTGGTACAGAACACCACTACTTGACTACCACAGAGCTAGTCAGAGTATGCAAATGATGCCCATTTTGCATTTGCTCCATTGGTTAGTTAGTTTCTGGATTCAGTTCAAGAGGCTAGTTATTGCATACATGGCCTAGGACCAGAGCCAGTTTGGTGTAGTGGTTAAGTGTGCGGACTCTAATCTGGGAGAACCGGGTTTGATTCCCCACTCCTCCACTTGCACCTGCTGATGTGACCTTGGGTCAGCCACAAGCTCTGGCACAGCTGTTCCTGAAAGAGCCGTTTCTGTCAGAGCTCTCTCAGCCCCACCTACCTCCCAGGGTGTCTGTTGCGGGGAGGGGAAGGGAAAGGAGTTTGTAAGCCGCTCTGAGACTCCAAGTGAAGGGCGGGGTATAAATTCAGTCTCTTCTCTTCTTCTTCATATCTACAAGAACTGTTTCTCCCAGCATTCACTTAGGGATGCTGGCCTCCAGGTAGGATGCAGGGATCCCCCAGAATTATAGCTTATCTCCAAACTACAGAGATTAGTTCCTCTGGACAAAATGGATACTTTGGAGGGTGGACTCTATTACTTTGTACCCCACTGAGGTCCCCGTCCTCCCCAGGCTCCACCTTACAAATCTCCAGGAGTTTCCCAACCTGGATCTGGCAACTGTACACCCCCCATCACCTGCTAGTGGTCAGAATGAACCTGGCAACCCTGCACGCTCTCCTGTCATAGCTTTGCTCATCTGAGCAAGGCTCCTGAAGATGCCACACTGCCAATGAATAAAATGGGTAAACATATGGAGCAGAGGTCCATCAGTGGCTATTAGCCCACAAGGTATAGAGAGGGACTCTGGGGCAAGTGATGCTCTGTATTCTTGGTGCTGGGGGGGGGCAGCAGTGGGAGGGCTTCTAGTGTCCTGGCCTCACTGGTGGACCTCCTGATGGCACCTGGTATTTTTGGTCGCTGTGTGACAGAGTGTTGGACTGGATGGGCCATTGGCATGATCCAATATTGGCTTCTCTTATGTTCTTAAGATCCACAAGTATCCATATGTGAGCTTTCTGTGTTGTGACTCACACCTGGCTGCATGGCTTCCCTGCCCAAGTCCAGCCATGAGGGCTTCTACTCTTTCCTCTTTCTGTGGAATTGTAAAATGGGACTGTTCAGGAAGACACTACTATAAAGGAAATGGCCTTCTAGCTTTTAACAGCACCGGGAGGGAAAGTTAGGCAGTTTTGTTTATTGTACGCATTTTACTGTTTTCATTGCAATTTTTACAAGTTGTAACCCACCTTGAATCTCAGCAAAAGTGGCGGGCTAAAATCAAGTAAATAAAATTAGTGCTGTATTCTGGCAACTATGTAGAAGAACTGGTAAGAAAAACAGAAAGGAATGAATCAGTGTTTACACACAGACAAAGCAGCTTTTTGGAAGAGATAAAGTCGAGGTTACCATCTTTTGGAAAGCAAAAAAAAGCAGACGTATTTTCCAGCTGAAAGTGGTCATTGCTATGACAAATCTCATTTTGGACAGATCCAGGTGTGCATGCACACGGAAGCTCATCCCTTGAATACAACTTTGCTGCCACTGGACTCTAGATTTGTTCTAAATCTCATTTTAAATACCCCTACTATTTAAGCTGTGTCGATTGCTACTCACTAGGAATTGTCCTAAGGTAACCTTCATTTTCATCAGTTGTTTTTTTAAAAAAAAGCCCAGAAGAGGATGAACATGGAAGAAATATGACATTCCTCTAAAAAGAGGACATTTGGGAATCCTAGATAAAGGAACTGCCTGGATTTCTCTTTTCTACATTAACTGGATCTGACTTCATTAGATTCTTTTTTTTAAAATCCTGCCCTTCCTTCCAAGGAAACTCAGGGTAGCATAGGTGCAACACCCCTATGAGGTAGGTTAAGCTGAGTGTGCGTGAGAGCAGTCAAAGATCATCCAGTGAGCTTCCATGGCAGAGTGGGAATTTGAATGTGCCTCTCCTCCGTCACCAACTGACACTCTTACCACTGAACCATATTAATGCTGACTCTGTTGAGTAATAACTTTTCCATAGCAAGGCCTAGAAGAATATTGAGAGCTGAACTGTTATGTACTGAGCCTGAACAGTATCTGGGAACTGGCTAAGCTTGTTCCAACAGAACAATAGATAGCCAGGATCCTGGAATGGACCTACAGAGGAGTAGCTGTAATGTAAATAGCCTGTCGTTGATGGTGGGGTGTGTTGGGGTGTGGTCTGCAGGCTTTATAAACAGAGCTGCAAGGCCAGATTTTTTTGTCTTAATAGTTGAGCTGAAATCGCTAAGAAACTAGGAGCTGATCACTATACGTGTCTTGAATCCAGAATATTTCATGAACCGTATGTGATTCCTGCAGTAACACAAACGGATTTTGTCGGAGTCTTTTTGAAAGGAAAATAACCACTTGGGAGGTCCTTGATTTGGATTGGTATAATTGTGAGTGGTGGCTCATGTTTCTGCCCCCATGTTGTCATTGATCAGAACCACCCTTGGTTCCCCACCACTACCAGAGGAAAAAGACAGTGACTTTCTTGTCTCTTTCCTTCACGGGGCTGAGAACAGCCTGGGAGGAATCGACTACCTCTTCTCTATAGTGTTTAATATACAATGGAATATATGTTAGATTACTAGATGATAGATCTCTGTTAATAGCTGGAAGGATCTTTCTTGACCCTTCTATATGCACAGGGATGGCTCAGAAAGGAGGACATTTCATAAAGGACATAATAATATCATAAATGATTTAATCTCAATTTGGAATAAGATTAGAAATTGAATTCCTCCGGATAATGCCCCGTCATTGAGGGAATGGGGCATAGCTGCAGATCAGGATTATAGTCAAATAAATGTGTGGGAACAAGCTGGTTCAGCTTGTTATAAGGATTTAATAAAAGATAACACAATTGTCTTTTATGAGAGTGTAAGGTTAGCTAGTAGGAATACTATTAATGTTTTTAATTATTTACGGATTAAAAGCCGCGCGCTCTCCTTTTCAAGGAGGCATGAATTAAGAAGCATCTCAAAATTAGAAGATTGCAGTGAACAAAATAAGCATAGTGTTTATCTGAGTTGTATTGCTTTGCTGTTAGAATTAGAGGAGGAGGTGGTTAAACACCCCGAGACGCTGTGGCATTGGTTGTTTAGGATATATAAGAAATCAGGATGTTTGGGGGTATGTATACATGGACAGATCAGTGAGTTCAGTTTACAAATAAGAGAAAGTTGTTATAAAATGGCGCATCAGTGACATCTGTCACCATGGAGGGTATCAAAGATTCACTCAAGTTCTTTTCTTTTCTTTTCTTTTCTTTTCTTTTCTTTTCTTTTCTTTTCTTTCCTTTCCTTTCCTTTCCTTTCCTTTCCTTTCCTTTCCTTTCCTTTCCTTTCCTTTCCTTTCCTTTCCTTTCCTTTCCTTTCCTTTCCTTTCCTTTCCTTTCCTTTCCTTTCCTTTCCTTTCCTTTCCTTTCCTTTCCTTTCCTTTCCTTTCCTTTCCTTTCCTTTCCTTTCCTTTCCTTTCCTTTCCTTTCCTTTCCTTTCCTTTCCTTTCCTTTCCTTTCCTTTCCTTTCCTTTCCTTTCCTTTCCTTTCCTTTCCTTTCCTTTCCTTTCCTTTCCTTTTCTTTTCTGGCACGTCCTGCTTTTGTTCTAAGAATAAAGTTGAAACACCCCCCCCCCCAACACACAGGTGGTGGTTATGTGAGCATGCACAGAAATATTCAAATAGGATGACTGATACAGTTTTAAAGGTCTTGGGAATGGTACTACTCGAGGCCATTGATATATTTGTATTATGTGAAGGTGCTAGATGTATCAGTACAAGAGGCGGTTAAATGCATGTCAATAGCTGCAAGGATGGACCTGGCTAGTTTTTGGAAGACCAAGTATTTTATAAGTAAACTGGGTTGGTTAAGGGAAATTTGGGAGAAGGTGAAGTTGTTAGGCTTACTGCTTTTGGTAGGGTTACTAGATGCCCTCTTTTTGAGGGCACGCTTTCTTTTTGGTCTCTGTCCTCTTTTGGTGTATTGGTTAGAGAGCCAGTATGGTGTAGTGGTTACGTGCACGGACTCTAATCTGGGAGAACCGGGTTTGATTCCCCACTTCTCCACTTGCAACTGCTGGATGACCTTGGGCAAGCCGTAGTTCTGTCAGAGCTGTTCTTGAAACAGCAGTTCTTGCAAGTGCTCTCTCAGCCCCACCTACCTCACAGGGTGTCTGTTGTGGGGAGGGAAGGGAAAGGAGTTTGTAAACTCTGAGTGAAGGGCGGGGTATAAATCCAATCTCTTCTCCTCCTCCTTTTGTGTTTTTTTTAAAAATGATGTAAATGTCCTCTTTTTGGGTTGGAAGGCTATGACTATTCCTAGTTAGTAGAAATTATCACAGTTTAAATAGTAGGAGTATTTAAAATGAGATTTGTCATAGTGATCACCTGTTTGAAGTAGTCAGTTGGGAAATATGTCCTCTTTTTTTGCTTTTCAAAATATGGTAACCCTAATTTTGGGTAATCTCACAGGGTCGTTGGGTTGGTATCACCTTAGAAATTGCAAGATTTTTTTGGTGTATAAGCTTTTAAAAGGCAAAGCTCGAAAGCTTGTATCCCAGACATCTGGTTCGTTTCTAAGGTGCTACTGGACTTGAATCCAACTGTTTGGGGAAATAAGAAAGGAATTAGAGATTGGGAAGACTATTGGATTCCACTAGTATGAAGCTGATTTTTATAACCCTGTTTTCCTCTACCCTAAGGACTCTCAAACAGTCCAGCTCACAGTTTTTTAGCCTTCAGCTCACACATTTCTGTCTTAGCTCAGGAAGGGTGGCTCCAGAGCAAACTAATTTATGCGGTAGCCAAGTCGCTCGCTCACAAGTTTAACGCCAGTAGCTCACAAAGTAGGATTTTTGCTCACAAGACTCCACAGCTTAGAGGGAGCATTGCTCTCAAAGTGGCATTCAATCGCTTTCCCTTCCTCTCCCCACAACAGGCACCTTGTGAGGGAGGTGGGGCTGATAGTGTTGAGAGAACTGGGACTGGCCCAAGATCCCCCAGCGGCCTTCATGTGGAGGAGCCGAAAATCAAACCTGGTTCTCCAGTTTAGAGTCTGCTGCTCTTAACCACTGCACCACAGTCGCTCTTGTGTTGTCGGAAGGATTCTTTGTGAATGAAAAAAAATGTCTCGTTGGCTGTATTAGCGTGTTTTGAATTATATTTAGTCATGTTAGTAGCTCCTTATTCTGTACTTATCATGTATGGAGTAAAAAGAGAACATTTTTTAAAAAGCGACCTATATTGATGAATGGGAGCAAAGTAGGGGAGGGCTTACTTAAAAGAAGCAGGCCACAGCAGTGCTTGTTTTTAGTTCTGTGTTGGAACTGATCCTGTTTTGTGGCTTAGTAGTGTAGACATTGTAAAGGTAACAGTAAAGGTTCCCTTGCTCGAAAGCCAGTCGAATCCGACTCTAGGGTTGTGGTGCTCATCTCCATTTCAAAGCCGAAGAGCCAGCGCTGTCCGAAGACGTTTCTGTGGTCATGTGGCCGGCATGACTAAACACCAAGGCACACGGAACGCTGTTACCTTCCCACTGAAGTAGTACCTATTTATCTACTTGCAATTTCTTGCTTTTGAACTGCTAGGTTGGCAGGAGTGTAGACAATGTAGACTTCTATAATTTTCTTGATTATGAAGAACATTGTATAGGTTTCCCAGCCCCACTGCCAGTCAGCTGGCTCGTGGGGGGACTTACCAGCAATGGGGGGAGGCCTTGCCTAGCATCTCAATGACATTGTTGGCAATATGGCAATGTGACATCATCAGGTCTCCAGCTATGCAGGAGACCCTGGTATGTGGGCAAAAAGCTCTGTGTTAAAACTGGCTTCTACCATACAGTTTTTGCTCAAATACCAGAGTGTCTCCACATTGCCAGAATGCAATCACGGCTATTTTTGTACAGGAACGCACAGGAATGGAGTTCTGGCTGGCTCATGAGTTGGCTACACCCAGCAGGAACTCATTAGCATAATAGGCCACACTCAACAGCAGAAACTCATTAGGATTGGCTACATTAGGGCTGTGTGGCCGAACATGCAAAGGAGTTCCTGCTACAAAAAAAAGTCCTGGGTTTTGACAACAAACCAGGTAAATAGAACAAACAGCAAAAGGTGGGTGTGGCAGGATGACCACACTTCTGGTAACATGGGGTGTGGCCTAATATGCAAATGAGCTGTGCTGTCAGGGGGGTGGCCTAGTAGACTAACAAGTTTCTTCTGGGAGGTGTGGCCTATTATGCAAATGAGCTTCTGCTGGGCTTTTTCTACAAAAAGAGCCCTGCACGCAATGATGTTGCTTCCAGTGTGATGATGCCGTGTTGTTGCCAATATTGCTGAAATGCCAGGCTAGACCTTCCCCTCCCTGCTGCCATTTACCGACTGGGGATGGGGTAGGTCAGCAAGCCTAGCATAGTAGGTAAGCAATGTATGTATTTGGCAAAAAAGAACAGTTTCTACTACTACGGCTATTTTTTGAGGTTCTCCTACCATTTGTGGTTTCAGGTCCACCCAAACTCCCACAGAAGGCTTGGCCACTCTTCACCGTTCTTCCGTAGCCACCATTATTAACTCCGCACTACTAAATGTAAGATGCGGCTCTGTGATTTGCTTTGCCCTCAGCCTGCTATTTCTGTATCAGCCATCTTTCCAGGCAGCCTTTTTCTCTTGCTCCACTGGCTTGTTCCGCAGCAATAATTATAATGAAACACTTGCAAATCTGTCCTGTCTGCTCTTCAGAGTGCCTACAGGAGCACCGAAGAAGTAGTACAATTCTTTGCACTCAATATCAGCACAGGTTAGAACCTTCAAAGATGGTCAACGCATCTGTGTGTGTGTGTGTAAAAGAGGTTTTAAAAATATGTATCGCTTAGTGAGGGATACTGGGGAACAGCAGAAAAATTTCCAAGAATGAAAGAGGCTCGATGTAGAACAGGGAAGGAGAACACCATTTGCTGTCAGCTGAAGAGAGTCCCAGAGGAACGTTGAATCCAGTGGCATACCTTGTTCTTTCCAAGCCAGCTTTTCATCTATCCTAATGGCTGTGGAGTAGGGTTGCCGTTCCCTCGGTTGCACTGGGGATACCCCTGATTTTTTATTTTTTTGCTAAAAAAAAAAAAGTTTATACACAGAAAGGGGAAACGGGAAGTAGAAAAGTACAGTCCCCTGCCAGCCAGATGGCCGGTGGGGAAAGCTCCGCCCCTAAACAGGGATGTCACCACGCAGCATCCCAGATTTGATGATGTCACCCAGAAGTGATGTCATTGCGCCGGAGACGTCGCATGGGGACGCTCTGATATTTGGGCCCCAAAAACCCATACAGTTTGCCCAAATACCAGAGCATCCCCCATGCAACATCCACTACGTGATAACATCACTTCTGGGTGATGTCATTATGTTGGAGACGTCGCATGGCATCCCTGTCCACCCTGGAACACCCCTCAAAGTCCCCCGCTCCAGCCAAGGTAAATCCAGCAACCCTACTGTGGAGAGATGGGGGAAACGTGGCAGCAAGCAGACTAGAGGATCATCTTGCAGGCTACACAGCATGGCTCCAGGAGGGTGTATAGTCAGATGTGAGTTGTGGGTTCTACTCAGTGGCTGTGAGCACAACACCTCATTATGATTGTGACTACAGTGTACGTGGAGAACAGGCTTCAACACCTCCCATTTTCTTGATCGGACATGCTGCTGGGGAATATTCTTTTGAGCTGAATTGTACCCTGAGCCACGCCCACACTGTGTTTCAGGACAGGAACATGGCATGGTGGTGGTGGGGAAAGTATTGGGATATTTGGTTCATATAGCAGAGTTTTGGCCAGTCATGGAAGTGTGATGCTGAGGGCAGTAAATAAATCTCCCAAGAAGTCTCTTGCAAAAAAAAAAAAAAGTAAACTTACATTTATTCACGTAGATCCAGTTTCCATTCAGATTGCAGTCAAAAGGAGATAAAGACACCTAATCTAAAGAGTACTTTCCCTATCACAAATAGTCAGCTAATTTGGCATCATGTATGTGGGAGTATGAGGTCACTGCATCTACAGGAGAGACCTGCAGAGACATGTGTCTCCATGGAAGGCCACGTGCAGAAAGTGAGAGGACAAAGTGGGGAGAGAGGAGGGGTCAAAGGGCAGCTCCCAGATTAAGGTCAAATCTGCATTTGCATTTTTAAATCAGTTTCGTGCTGCTGTGATGCCGTCAAGCATAGAGAAAGGGCCAATCTGCATTTAGCATTTGCTCAGTTGTTTTACCATACCCACACTGGAACAGAAAAGGATGCAGTTCAAAACCACATTCAGCTATGCCGGGCCAACACTGTACTGACTGCAGAGTCACCCCAAATGATCATAAAACAGCCATAAATCTATGCAGATGGCCACCATTAAACCAGAGATCAAATGAAGCGAAAGCAGCATGCAGTCTGGACACTGCCATAAAATGCGACACTCAAAGTGAAAAGTGGCATACAATGTAGATGGGAATTTCTGTTCCAGAGTGGGTTTGGTAAGACAGCAGAGCAATTGCTAGATGCAGATGGGGACAGAGGCAGCGTCACAGCAGCACGAAACTGATTTAAAAATGCAAACGCAGATTTGACCCAAGGCAAAGAGAGGCATCACATTCAAGGAGATGACACCTATGCACACTTAGAGTGATGTAGTGCCCCCCCCTCCCAGTGTCCAGGCATGCTGAGCTATTCACTCCAGCAGAAAATAGGGGGATGATTTGGTGTCATGCCGACACCACCACATCACTTCCAGTTCAAACTAGAAGTGGCATCATTGTGTCGGTGCAATGCTCTAGTATTCACCCCAGATTCTAAGGTCAGATCATGGAGTTTTGGGTGACTCCTCGAGCATTACATCAATGTAGCGCCACTTTCAGTTGGCACCATTGGCATGACACTGGTTACATAGATCCCTGCCCCCACAATTTTCTGCCGGTTGCCAGCACTGGGCTGACCATCCCATTTGGCAAAGAGAATCCTCAGTGGAGAGGATTCTTTCATGGTTCTGACCCCTGTTTTGCTGTTTGCTGTGGTACGCCACCTGATGCTGGGCTTGTGTTTCTTGACTCTGGTTCTCTTGGACCTGCTGCTCACCGTCCTAGCCTTCATACCAGTGAGACTGTGCCTCTGGTCCCTCCCTCTTCCTGTTGTGTGACTTTGATGTCACGTAACTTCCTGACATGCAGGCAATTCACTGGGTCTCTGACTGTCTCCTGGAACTTAAAGGTGGGAAGTTGAAGTCTTCTGTTGTGTGGTTTAATGTGAAGGTTTGACTTGAAGAGTTAACTTCCACGTTCTTAATTTGAGGACACATAGGATTTCAGTCTATGGTAATTTTGTAAATGACTGTAATTATAGGCAGGTAAAGGTAAAGGTTCCCTTGCTCGAAAGCCAGTCGAATCCGACTCTAGGGTTGCGGTGCTCATCTCTGTTTCAAAGCCGAAGAGCCAGCGCTGTCCGAAGACATTTCCATGGTCATGTGGCCAGCATGAATAAACACCAAGGCGCACGGAACGCTGTTACCTTCCCACCGAAGTGGTACCTATTTATCTACTTGCAATTTCTTGCTTTCGGACTGCTAGGTTGGCAGGAGCTGGAACTAGAGACAGGAGCTCACCCTGTCATGTGGCACCCGGGTCTTGAACTGCTGAACTACTGACCTTCCACAGCCTGCAGTTCAGTGTCTTAACCACTTGAGCCACCGCAGCTCCTTTTGCCAATTCTGATTGGCCATTCAGTTCATTATGTGTTTTGGCAGTCTAGCTCTTGAAATGGGGGGGGGGGAATCCCTTATTCCTGAATGGCAGGGTTTTGCTCTTGTGTGTTCCTGACCATTATGTTGTCATTGATTTTGGAAGTGATAGAGTTTGCCAGAATGTACTACCAGCATGCAATGTACATGTGTATGTGTGAATGTTTTTTTTTCCTCTCAGTATTATCAGTGAGGTATTTATAGCTTTGGAGAGAAGGAAGGAGAGGATATGACTAGATTCAAACTGACTCCAACCACAATTTGCAGACAATTAAGATCTGGGAAGGAGATATCGTTTCAGGATTAGCCCTTTGCTTTTTAAGGCAATCCGAGTTGATGGTTAATGGATGATTGTCACTGATGGCTCTTTTTTAGAGCTGAGTGGAGAGAAATCGACCAGGAAATGAAGTGAATTTTGTATAACCATTAATTTTTGACTTTAACAAATGTGTTTGGGATGCCGTGGCCATCTCATTAATTTATTATCCCAGGATTTATTTATTTATTGCACTTATATCCCGACCTATCTCATCACGGGCTCAGGGTGGCTCATAACAGAAATAAAACACAGTGAATATATAATTAAAAATCAGTGAAATAAAAGAGGACGACAGCTAAGTAACATAACATTACCCCAGAGCAGCCCAATACGCTTCCTGTTAGACGTTTGCAAGATAGTAGGCATCTGTAGACCTACTATGGGCAAGGGAGGCTGAGATTGTGGAAACATTGGCCACCTCAGCCAAAGGCCTGGGGGAAAAGCTCCATTTTTCAGGCCCTGTGGAACTGTAGCAAATCCTGCAGGGCCCCAATTTCAATTGGGAGCGCATTCCACCGGGGGTGGGGCGGGCAGTGCACAGAAGGCCCTGGTTGAGGCTAAGTGGATGTCTTTTGGACCAGGGACTACCAGTAGATATTGTTCTGTGAAGCATAAGGCTCTCCAGGGCATATATGGGGAGAGATGGTCCCGAAGGTATGCTGGTTCCAGGCCACGTAGGGCTTTAAAAGTCAATACTATAACCTTGAAGCGGACCCGGTACTCAACTGGTAGCCTATGCAGTAGGCCATAGACTAGGCAACCTCAGTTAGCAAAGCTGGTTAGTACTTTAATTCTTTGCTAGGAGTTTTCTCCCCAAGGCTGAGAAATGTGACTAACAGTGTTCGCAGGACGTGGTGGAGAAGGTGGCGCTCCACCACAGCAGTAAAAAAAAAAAAAAAAATGGGTAATGCATTTTCACCAGACTGTTGGAAACAGAGCTGTTCTCTGTATCTTCTGGATTGAGTTTTGCTCCTTCTTGGCACAATTTGATGACATATTGGGGTGTGTGTGGAGCTACCAATACAATTAACAAGGCAAGTACCAAATTTCTCTGACCCTTTAAGTGTTGCCTCCCGTTGACGGTTGCCTTGGCTGGTCACAGAATTTTGTGAGGTAGTTCCAGTGATACTTCTGGTTGTACCTCTGTCAAACACCTTGAACTTCCTACCTCTTGTAAACAAAAGTCCTTTTCAGAAAATATGATAACTTATACTCTTTTTCTTTCCTTGGTAGATTGTATTGGGCTGAACAGACTAAATTTTTCCCCTCAGCAGGCCGCTGTAGGCCGCTGGCCTCCACAACATGCTGCCCCTGAGGGATTAGGGAACCTGAGGAGCGACATGAGAGAGGTCTGTGGCAGGAAGGAAGGAAACCAAGAGAAATGCCCATTTAGTCTGGATCCAGCCCACTGTGACAACCATCGGGATGGGGGGGAAGACTATCAAATGGTTACATGGCCAGTACTGCCAAAGAGCAACATAACTAAAATTCTCCAGTGGGTAGAGCATCTATTGCAATCCCCAGTTATTATTTCCAAAGTGTTCTTTGGTCCTTTGAGGCTGCATCCCACATGTGTTCCTCTCTCTCTTCCATTAGCCTATGGGTTGGGCTGCATTTCATCCGGTCAAAAGTGCCCCTCCTACAACAAGTCAATGCCATTTATTTCTGGGAAGTTATCAGCTTTTTATAGAGCCCTGGGACTGAGCCTCACCATTCATGTGCCTCAGGGTCAGCACTGGTTCTCACTCGCAGGTCCCTGCCGTCCAATGGCCAGTAATGGCTCAGTTAGAATAATTCACTTTTTAAAACCCACTTTCCGCTCCGCCTTCCTCTCCTCCTGCAGTTTTTTTTCCCACCAGAGAAATGTCTTTGACCCACCTCATTTCTCTCTGCGGCTCGTGGCCAGGATGGTGCAGGAAATGAATGGTGGGAGGGAAGAAGGCCAAAGTGTCACCCGGCCTCCTTTCTAAACAGCCATCCTTTTAAAAACAAAAAAACAAAACGGCAGTGACCGAGCAGAGTATCTTTTAGAAAGCAGTAATTTTGCGTGTCTGCTGGTTACCATTCTAAGAGAAAGCGATATGGACAACGGTTCTTATAAACTGGGTGGGTAATGTAAAGAGCCTATAAAGTAATTTATTTTACACTAAGGAATAATAATCCATTTTATGCCCTTGTGTTTTGTTTTTTAAAATATTGTGCTTGGAGTAATAAGCGATGAAATGCTTCACTTCCAAGCCGAAGCAAGGCTTCCCCGGCTGGTTGTATGTTGCAAGGAGTACCATAAACCCAACCTGGGTTTACATGTGCTTACATGCATGCTGCATGTTCGTGTGAATGTAAAACACGTTCCTGGTTTTCATGCCACCACAGAGTTAAAAAATCCAGCCTCCCACGTTACCAGCGACTTGGGTGACACTAGTAAAGGTTGACACTGTGCATGTGCAAAGGGCAGAGTTTCCCATTACTTCAGCCCATCCCTGTGCATGCATGTCTGAGCATGACTGAGTGATTTAAGGTGCACAAGGAAGACTTTGAATCTCTTAAACAAGAGAACTTTATTGCTACACATTAAGCCAGCGTATAATACTATGAAGCCTACTGGTCACAGATCTAAGGAACAGAACTATGAAACCGTAACACTAAACTAAACTTAACAATACAGAAGAGTTACCTCTGATATCCCTTCCTGGATGTCAGTGGAGCAAATGAGAATCCTGAGACACACACCCCTGCTCTGTGTAGGGGAATCTAACCTCCAGCATTTGAACAAAGACCAATGGATGTTATCAGTCTGTTGTGTAGTGGGCTCGACGCATGAAGAACCAGGACATGGCGTGATTGTCAGTTCATAGTTTACTCACACACACAACAGAATAACGAATACCGGCCAGGCGGCCAACTATATACAATCCCATGGACCACCCCCAGGTCCCATTGGAGGGTTTGAACTGCCTGCCAAGGTTCCTATTGGTGCCTGCCAGAGAGTTCAGGATCCTAGTCCCCATTGTTCACTGAGAGTCTAGCTCTGCTGAAAGTCGCTGGCACCTCGTGGTGGTCAGCGTACATAACACAGTCTTTGCTGGCGGGAAGCCTCTTACCCCATCTAGATTTAAGGAGCTCACCCCCCCCATGGGAAAGTGAACCCCGAACTCCCAATCAACCCAGGGCACACATCCCGAACCTCTCAGTACGCAGCTCATGTTTCAAAACAGCTGTCCATCTTGCCTGGTTCCTGGGAGGTAGAGTAAATGGTAATCTCTCTGCAGAAACTCATCTCTGCTGTCTGTGGCCTCATGGTGCATTTTATGGCTCTCTTCCCTGAGAAAGGAAGTGGCTTGTCAGGATCTGAGGATCTCCCTGGAGTGTTTCAGAGCACTTTGCACCTCTGGGGTGTGATGAGGAGCACTCCTTGTGCTGCCTCGCACGCAAGGGCATTGCCAGGTTTCAGTTCACTTTAAAAGGACTTCAGGAATGGTTGTGTCATTGGCTGCTGCGGGAGCATTGAAACACTGCATGCTCGGCATAGCACGTGGAGTTGGGTGGAATTCTGCAGCTTCACCTCTTGCCACAAGAACACCTTGGTTAAAGCCTTGTGGTTTTGTTAGCATGCAGAATAAAAACCCCACAACCTAATAAACACGCATCGGGTTTCAGCCTTGCTCTCCAAAATCAGGAGCTAGAGCATTGCAGCTGCCCTGTGACAACTAGTTTGCCTTGTCTCCCTTTGGGAGTCAGCTCAAAGGGTCACACAAGCACCCTTTTTAAAGCATCCTGATTCCTTGCCCAACTCTAGAAAGTCAGCATAGTGCGTTGGTTAGAGTTAGCGTTGCCCACTCCAGCTTGGGAAATTCTGGGGTGGTGTCTGAAGCTGGACTTTTGGAGATTGGCAGGAACTCAGAGGTGATGTGGTGTTGCTTTAGGACATCTAGGAGAACTCTTGGGTGTACCATAACATCTGTTCCCCCCCAGCTGCTCTTTCCTCCAGGCAAACTGATCTCTGTTGGATCAGTCCTAGTTCTGGAAGAATGCAAGGTCCCACCTTGAGTTTGGCAGCCCATTCTGGGGAGACCCGACTTCAGATTCCCACCATGGTTCGAAGCTCTCTGAATGACTTTGGGCCAGTCATGCACCCTCCCAGCCTCACAGAAGGCGGAGATGGGAAAGAGGGAACAGAAGATGCCAGTGTAAGTGCCTTGATAGCAGGATAGCTAGATACATAAACTGTTACGACAGGGCCATGTTCTAATTGGAAGCACGATAGAGCTTTCTAAAATGAGGCATGGTGCAGAGTGGATGGGCCATGAGTTTTCTTCCTCTTTCACGATACTAGAACTCTGGGGCAGCCAGTGATGAAATTGACGGGCAGTAGGTTTGAAACGGATGAACAGAAGCAATGCTCTGCTTAACATACAGTTAAGGTAGGGCGCTTACTGGCAACAGGATGTGGTTATGAGCTTAGACAGCTCTCATGACAGGCAGGACTCTGTATCGCTACTAGCAGGGATAGCTAAACAAAGCCTCTGTGTTCAGAGGCAGTATCCATTGGCATGCGAGATGCTGGTGGCACACAGGATTGCGGCCTCCGTGGCCTGCTTGGGGGCTTCCCAGAGGAACAGGAGCTGGTCAGGATCGGGAATGAAAAGCCAGACTGAATGGATCCTCGGCCAGAACTAGCAGAGCTCTTAGAGTTGTGTAGTCAAGTGTGCATGCAGCCAGTGCTCCCTCCAATTTTATTTCCCTCTACTGAGAGGAGCAGTTCACGTCCTGAGCAGAATATCACTGCTGTAATCTTAAAATGTGGAATGGGCAGTGCAAGACCCTGTGCAGCTCCAGATTGCTGCTGAGCGGGGCTTCCTGTGTTAATGCACGGCCGCTCACCCACACACCTTAGAGGGAACACTGCATGGCACTCCCATTAGGGACATATCAAATGTACATCATGTTTTGTTTCTGCTGACAAAGTATTAAATGAATAAAATAAAATCCATATTTGCCATAGTGCTGAGTATCCTGAACCGGATGATCAACCTCTTAAGGGTTATCCAACGATTCCATTGATTATACCAAATATGGAGGCTTGCGACCTTGACTAAATTAACCTGTTTTAAATGAAGTTAAATATAGAATAGTTTAAAAAAAAAAAAAAAAAAAGATGGGGGTGGTGGTTATATATTGGAATACTAAGCCTCATGATGGGATCTGACCTGTTGTGTACTTTACAGCTACTACAGTTTTGTCGGTATTGTCAAATTTGAAATAGTGGTTTTGTATTTTTTTTGGTGGGGGAGGGGAGTCTTAACTCATTGTGGACCTGGAAAAGGTGCCTTTGCATATGATGCTGAGCAGTATTATGCTGTGTTATTGTTGTTTTTAGATTGAAAGACGTGCACCTCTGTGACCTTAAGAACAATATACTTAAGTAAGATCTTAGCGCACAATAATCTTCCGATGCAAATTGATACTCCTGGACACCTTACTTTTTCAAAAATTGCAGGAGTGGGAGGCAGTCATCTTATTCACTGAATCTCACCTATTTTCCTTTCCCTCTGTACACTCCCCAAAGTAGCTCTTCTCTTGGTCAAAGGGGGTGACTCCTTCGTTTTCCTCCATCAGAAAAGCTGGCTGGATCTAACCCCATATCTGCTATTGTGTTTGATGCTCTCAAACAGGAAATGCAACAATGTTTCGAGGCAGAAGGAAGAATATACAGGAATAACAGGGGGAAATTGCATTTTGCGCACTGGAAACATCAGCTTTAGTTGCACGATGCACCGGTATAAAGATGCAGCCGTGATATCCAGCGAGACTTGGGTGGGGAGGAGGACCATTAATGAGGCAGATCGATAGAAGTTTATTATTTTATTTTAGTCCTTTATATCCCACCTTTCTTCCCAATGGAGTCCCAAAGCAGCTTACATTATTCTCTTCTCCTCCATTTTATCTTCACAACAACCGTGTGCGGTAGGTTAGGCTGAAAGAGTGTGTGACTAGCCCAAGGTCACCCGGTGAGCTTCAATGGCATGAGTGGGGATTGGAATCTGAGTCTCCCGGATACTAGTCTGACACACTTAACCACTAAACCAGACTGGCTCTATTTTAATAGTTTGGATGGAGAGAAATGGGTGATCGTTAAGAAAGGATTGGACAACTTCATGGAGAATGGATGTATCAATGACTAGAGAAGGATCACATTTTAAGTATTCTGAACCTAGGGGGATCAAGAGAGTCACTTGTTTCGTTTTGGGCCCTGCTTGTGAATGTTGAGAAGAATCTGTGCGGCTGCTGTTGAGAACAGGACACTGGATTAGGTGGGTTTGGTCTGATCGAGCAAGGCAGTTTCCCTGCATCCTTTCCATCAGTCTTACAAATGCAGTTTCTAAGTCCCTTGAGGGTAAATCCTTTTGGATCCATGATTTATGGCGCTCCCAGAGCAACGCTAGCATTGTAGAACTGTAGCAGTAAAGCTGCAAGATGCGTAGTCTGGAGAGGGATGGGGTGGGTTTGGCCACTACAGTGAGTTTGACAGATCTTGTACTCCTGCCCCCCACCATAGACATCTAGTGAATATTCCCTATGCTTTCCCAGCCTTCTTCTCTTTTCCGGTTCCACTTCACATTTACACTTGACCGAACTATTGGTGGCACATTTAAAAATTGAGCTGGTTCTCCCAAAGTGAAAAACAATGGGAGCGGCACGGCCCAGATCATAATGTAGACCTGAACTGCTAGTGACATGGATCTCTCGACAGTCACTTCCTCTTGAGGTGCCCTGCCCACAGGTGGTTCATTTCCCCATTTTTAAGCAACAGTTCCACGAGGAACATTTACGGGGGTCTGTGATTGCTTGCTGAGGAAGGGAGGGGTGTACGTGGTCACGAGCCGCCTGGACTCTACCTTGTCTCGGAATTCCAGAGGTGCCCACTGGCTCAAAAAGGTTGAGGATCTTGATTCACGATAACCGCACCGCCCCCTGCAGAACTGAACCCATGCAAATTGCAGCTTCTTCAAATGTGATCCCCCTTCCCAGGCCTGTGAATTCTTAGAAGCTTCCCTCTTGAGGTTGAGCTCAGCAGGAAAAAAAAATCAGTTTTAACTAGACATTGCCACTTGCCCTTTGGAAGAGAATTCCGGCATTTTTGTCGTTGGGGCCGAAGCAAACAGCTTTGAGAAGGAAGAATGTGGTGTGGCCGAGTGGCAGCAGGAGGTGTTTTATTCCCTCTCCCCCCACCCCTTGATGTTTCTCTTCTTAAAATTTCCTCCCATGAGCAGGTTTTTCTCTTCTGATGGAACAAAAATGCACTGTTGCCCTTGCAAGAATATATCTTGAAGTCCACGGGGAAAATGGCTGAGAAGGGGATTTGGGGCAGGGAAGCAGCAGGCAAGGAAAGGGTTAAGTGCGCTCCCACCCCACTTCTTTCAAAGCCCTCCCCCCCGCCCATTGTGGTTCTTCATATACAAAGGCACTGACACACATTTACGTGCTTTGTTACCCAGGGTTACCGGTCCCCAGTTGGCAGAGGGGGAGCCCCCCGCTTTGCAAGCTTCTCCCCACTCCTGGCTGGGTGGCGGGAGGACCCCCCCCCCGAGAGCAAGTCACTCAGAAATAATGTAGGCACATCAGTGGCATCCAGAGGGTGACACTCTGGTTTTGGGGCAAAACTCTATGGTTTGAAGTTGATCTTACCATAGAGGTTTGCCCAAAATCCAGAGTGTCGCCCCGATGTGCCTACATCATTCGGAAGTGACGCGGGCACACGCGTGACATCACTTCTGGTGATGCTGGCACATCGGGGGGGGCAACACTTCCAGCTCCCAGAGCATCCCTCCCTCACCCTGCTGGTGGAGCAAAGGGGCCTGACATGGTAGCTGGCCCTAGAAATCCTAGCATGGTAGCTGACCCTAGAAATCTTGTACGAAACCGCAGCTCTTTGCAGTTGCTGATTCATAGGGTGCCTGATCAACAAATAGCATGGCTGAGTTTTGTCTATGACAGTGGTCTCTCAGCTGAACTGGAAGCACATGAGAGGAAGTCATGCAATATTTCAGTTGCCTAACGGGAAGAGGGTGGGTGGAGTTAAAGCTTCCCCAGTGTTAAGGCTAGGACCATGGACTGCAAAGAAGAGCTATGGACAGGAAGCAAAAGATGAGCAACCAGTGGGGAACAAGCAGGGCTTCCAAGGGCTTGCCTGCATACCCCCGGGAGACTTTGGGGGCAAGGCATAGGGGGAAAAGGAGGTTGCGTATGTGCCAACACCACTCCGGCTAAAATCTGGAAATGAGGTTACTGACATCACAAATGGATATCACAAATATCTATGGTAAAAACCGTAGAGGTTGGCGAAATCCTAGCACATCAGTGATGTCACTTCTGGGTTTCAGCCGGAAGTGACATCAATGCGCGTTATCATTTGAGCATCAGTGGGAGCAGGAGCTGGCAGCGGGAGATTGCCCACCGTAACAGGTGAGTTGGTAAGCCCAGGAACAAGCCAGAGGTCAGAACCATGGAGACGTCCTCAACCACTGGGTGACCTTGGCCATCACCCTTCTCAGCATGTGTACAAAGGGAGACAGGCCATGTTGGTATGCTTCTTCTCTAGCCATATACGCCAGCATCAGACTCGTAAGGCAGCAAAAATGGCAGTTGGAGCAGAGGGGCTCATGACTACCTTGAAGGCCTTGACCTATGGACTGGAGAAACACTTCTCTAGGAGAACGTCCAAGCAAAGATGCAGGTGGACGTATTACTTATTATTAATTACATTTCTACCCTGCCCTCCCTGCGAACGGGCTCAGGACGGCTTACAATAGGGCACCATGTGCCAAAGCATAAAACAACATAAAAACAGAATAAAGCAATCAACATTAAAATGTTCCATAGTTACAGTAAGGAATTTAACAAGATGGGGTCAAATGTACAAATGGACTCCCCAGTATCTTACATAACAAAATGGATGCTGCTCACTGTTGCTCGGCCCCTATCCAGCAGTACTGATCACAGCGAGGTTGCGGTTGATCTTCATAGGACCACCCCTTAAGTCTACCAAAGGTGGTGGTGGTAGTGGTGGCTCCTACTCGAAAGCCTGGCAGAAGAGCTCCGTCTTGCAGGCCCTGTGGAACTGTAGAAGGTCTTTACAGAGCCTTTCCATTCCTCTGCCCTTCTTTGAGCTTTAGTTTTAAAAATGCATTCTGTGCAGTCTTCAATTTTTATATTATTTTGAGCGATGAAGAGTAGTGAGGGTGTTCCCTTTTAAAGGAAAGGGTGTGGCCCAGCTTTTGGAAGATCTGATCACAGGGTTTCCATTCAGACTGCATCACTGCATTTGCCCTAGTTAAGAAGCCTAGGAGATATACTGCATGGTTTAGTTTCTTCTGGGGGGTCTTTCCAAGATTCAAGTCATCCCCTGCAAGATTTTATATGAACGGCAAGATTTTATATGGACTACACGTCTTGCAGATTTATGGCTGCAGTTCTACAATGCCAACATTGCTCTGGAAGTGCTGTAAATCATGGATCCGAAAGGATTTACCCACAATGGACTTAGAAACTCCCTCCCTTCCCTCCTTCCCTCCATGAGAGCACAATGGAAACATATGTATTTATTGTTAAAGGGACAGCAGGAGCTCTCTGAGCATGCACACATACACACAGCTGCCTTCTACTGAGTCAGACCCTTTGGTCTGTCAGGGTAAGTTTCATCTTCTCCGACTAGCCGTGCCTCTCCAGGGTCTCAGGCAGAGGTCATTCGCATCTCCTCCTACCTGCTCCTTTTAACTTAAGATGCTAGGGATGAACCTAGGACTTCTGCATGCAGGGCAAATGCTCTGCCACTGAGCAGTGGCCCTTCTTTGGGAGCAAGTAGACTTCTAAAGCAGTTGGCAGGGCTGTTAATCCTGTACTGGATTGCAAGATAGGATAGTACTGGGGCTCTGTAGCTCTCCCTCGCTTGTCCCAGTCTAGTAGCGTCCCTTTGCTCTACATGCCTCTGGCTCCAGATTCAAGCTGTGGTCCTTCTAGTTATTTGGCCCATCCCCAGTCTCTTATGGATGTCACACATCCAAGGCTGTGGAGAGGGATTCCAGGACCTCATCTATCAGTACAAGCCCACTTGTGCTGAGATGTCTTCCATATTTTTATTTAGGAAAAAAAAACCCAACCCCAGATTACTAGTCCCATTTCTAACCATGCCTTTAAACATCCCAGAAGACTTTCTCTATGGTTGTAGTCAGACATGCAGTTTCATCCGGAGTAGCCCCACTTCTAAGTGTTTTTCTTTTTGTAATGGAGAGCTTTGATCAGACCTCCCCCCTTAACCCACTTCAATGCACTTTCTTCCCACGGTTGATCAGATGTGGCAGCCACGGAGTGGGGTGGTTGGACTTTTTTTTAACCATTTGTCTTTTGAGCATGTGCATAAGCGCTTACAGGAAGCAGTGCTTCAGACTCCTGGCAGAATGGTGGTGGCTGGTGGCCAATGGGATTGCTGGAATAGTCTGCTAGGATATGTAGTTCAGTGGGAAGTGTTTTTGAAGTGACTTTTGATAAATTCAGTGTTTCAGATGTTTCAAAGCTGGGGGGTGGGTAGAGAAGCCTCATCCTGTGTCTTGTGTGCTGCTGGTATTTTTATTTAAAAGCTTGAAATGAAGCTGGAGTCATGGGTATCATTCTCAGACTGCCCTCTCCCTCTCTCTCTGAAAAACAAAAATCTTTTCAGTTACCCCCTTCCCCACCCCGTGGCTGGCAAGCACAGAAAAAGTACACAGGTGTCTTTCTTTGGAAGTTTTAAAAGAGAAAACACAGTTTTGAGAAACTCCCCCCCCCATGTGTGTGTGTGAGAGAGAGAGAGAGATGCAAATATGCAGTTATGTGCATCTTATTAACTGCCTTAAAAAAAGCAAACGAACTGGAAGGGAACGTTCAGACTTCCCAAGCGGCTTGAGAGTGTGATGGGTTGATCGGACATCTGGAAATGTGGGGTGAATCTGCATGCACCAGGAAGGACCAGACTTTCCCCGGTGGCAAATAACTCCAGCTTGAAGGCAGGTCAGAGTGGAGTGCTCACAACTGGGGAATGGAAGACAGATGTTGCGCGTCTGATCGCAGCCTGAGACTTTCAAGCTGAATTCTTATAACAAGATGAGTGGAAGACAGAAGGGGAGCCTTTCTTTTTATCATCTTTTGGGGCTGGGGGCTGGGGAAGAGACAGGGGTTTTGATACCAACAGTGCCTCAAGTATTGCTAAATATCCACACACACCCCCTCATAGCTTCTCTCGAACAAAGACATTACGATTTCCCAACAGTGGCTTGCAAAGCAGATGCAGACGATGGTAAGATTGCATTAGTTGATCGTGCCAGGAAGTTTATTGCTATACTTAAGTGTTCACAATCTTACAGAGTAAATTTGCCAAGCTGTTTTTTTTTTTCTCCCCCTCTCCTGTAAGGCAATAATGTTCCTGTCCTTGGAAATGCAAGTGCATTTAGCTTTTGAAACGGAAGGAAGGAAATGGGCGCTGAGAAGCTGAGGTTTGACTTGGCAGGGCTTTTGATCAGACATTGTGTTTGGAGCCAGATCTCATTCTCTGTAGTAAGATCCCTCACCTTCGTTGAACTGCGTGCGAGGAATCCAGGATATAGGAGATCCCATTGAGAAATTTTTTTTGCTGGTGGTATAGAAGATTATCTTTTTTGCAATCAAAATTCCACAGATGATTTCCCTGAGCAACCCCCCCCCCCATATTTGTCCCAAATGTTGCTTTTAGTTCAGTTCATTTCTATTATCCATAGGAGTTAGAAGCCATCACATAAAAATGTTTGTGTGTGTGTGTGTATAGCTCAGGATTTTTAAAATGTGCCAGCAGGCACAATATCCATAGTTCCAAAATATTATTTTTCAAATGATCAAAAATTGTGCAAATTGGGTTGCTGTTTGCCTGGTGGCAGCACATGAGTTCCCAGTCCAGGCCCCTGCCCTGGGCTCTTCGCTATAAAGAAAGCAAAAAGCAGGGGTCGGGAGTGACGTCGCAAGGTGATACTCTAGGGATGCACTTAAACTCTATGGTAAGAACCATAGAGATGGGTCAGTGCCTAGAACACTGTGATGTTACTTCTGGGTGCAAACCAGAAGTGGTGTTGCATGACATCACTCCCTGCCCCCTAAAGACCCAGTTGCCAGCCTTATGTGCAAATGTTTTTTTAAAAAGTCTTGGGAAAAAATGTATTACATTGTGTGATTTAAAAAATTCACTGACAGTGTGAAAAGTAGAAATGACTAGCCCTTTAGAACACCAAACCCTAATTACTGTCTTTACTCAAAAGGAAGATGACCCTGAATCTAAGACGACCCTTTTAAAAAATGTTACAGGCACACAATATATAAATATTGGAGATAACTGTAACTTGTACGCACATGTAAGATGACCGCCCGCCCCCCCTTTATTTTTTTGATGACATCAGTGGAAAAAATTTAGTCTTCCCTTTCCATACATATCATTAAGCACACCTGCTTCTCTGCCCTCTGCCAAGGACACTTCCTGCAGACTCCACAGGTTTGTTGTAGCCGTGCATGCTGTGCACATGAATGACACATACCACTCTGTAGTTCCACATTTTTCCTTTTTTAAAAAAGGCCCTGATGAGTGCGCCTTGATGTGTGTGTATAATATAGTAATAATAATATGCACGTTTGTGTATATATGTATATATATCCAGGGGATAAGAGATAATCCATGACTTTTTTCTGTCCGACCACTCAGTGTAGCAGCTGACAACAGGGGATTTACCCAAAGCAGGCTTGAGATTTTGATAATGCTCAAGCATAAGGTGCTGACTCAGTTAATGCTCTTGACATCTGTTAGCTGGCAATAAATAAATAAATCAGCCTTCTGGAGGCCTGACCAGTTTTTCTTCCCCCGACAAAAGCTTTGGACAGAAGTGGCAACTTCACAATGTGCAGACCTCTCCTGGAAAAAATTCGGTCTTACCAAAGCCTTTTGTTAGCTTATCACCTCTGAACATCTCTGGCCTTGAAAACCTTTCACTGTGTCAAACTCATTTGTTACGAGGGCCGAATCTGACATAAATGTTACTTTGGCAGGCCCGGGTCATGTGTGCTGTAGAATGTAATGCCAGGTACTGGAGATATAAACTTTAAAAAGGACACAGGCAAACCCAATTAGTGATATTATTTTTGCCTCAAAATACAAACATGGTAAAAACATTAACACTCTTACAGTATTTCCTGATGGTATCTCTCTGATGCCCACCCTCCCACTTCTACTGTCTGTTATGCATTAGAACTGGGACACTATACGGGGACAATAAAGGTAATCAGTTGCTCGTGGGCCAGATAAAAGCCCTGGATGGGCTGGTTCTAACTCATAGGTCATGTGTTTGGCACCCCCCGGGTCTCCATAACTCACCTCGGACTTACAGCAAAAAAAACAACAACAGCCAAGTTTCTGCGTTCTTCACAAAACCTCTGATATTGGACTGAAGCAGGAACCACCACCTTTTCTGTCAGTTTTTCAAATAAAATCTAATGTGACTTCTACCTACAGCCTTTCACATGGCAGAGAACAGCTAAATTCAAGTCCAGCAGCTTGTTAAAGACCAACAAGATTTTGGGGGGTATGGGCTTTAACTCTCAAAAGCCCTGGAAATCTTGTGGGGTAGGTCTGCCCCCTCCCTGAATAACTGGAAAAACAGATTATGGGAACATTTTCTCCTAGGAAAAAATGCCTCACAGAATGCTGTGTTCTCCATGGGTGGCCATCTATGCACATTTCAAGTCATTTGGTTTCCAGTGGTTGCATACGTGTCTAATGGGGATTTGCTCCCCAATAATCGGTATTATCAAGACTCTTGCATTTTTTGAATCCTCTGCTAGGTCCCTTCATGACGCTTCACTTTGTCCTGATTCTTGTCCAGCTTATTACTGAATATCTGTTCCATTTAATGCAAATGTTTATTTTTGTATTGTATTGAAAATAATAAAAAGAAAAAAAAAATCTTGTGGGTTGGGTCGCCAACCTCCAGATGGTGGGTGGAGATCTCCTGGGATTACAACTTCTCTCCAGGTAACTGAGTTCAGTTCCCTGGGAGAAAATAGCTGCTATGGAAGGTGGACTCAGTGGCATTATACCCCTTTGAAGCCCCTCCCCTCCCAAACACCATCCTCCTCAACCTCCACCCCCTAAATCTCCAGGTATTTCCCAACCCAAGACTGGCGACCCAATTTGTTGGTCTGTGAGGAGTTACTGGACTCAGATCTTCCTGCTCTACCACAATGGCTACCCTCTGAAACTATCTCTGTGGCTGAAAAAACACCCAAATTCCACTTAACTTTAGGATCTGCATTAAGGTAGAAGCATCAGCTCTGGAACGCACAAATGGCAGTGCCTTTGTGACATCAGCAGCCATTACACCAATCCTGACCTTCAACACAGACTTAATGCAAGGACAGAAATTTCAGTTGAAGGTTTTTATGACATTGGTAGCTATTACCTCAGAGCTGCACTTTTCTCTTGCTGCTTGCCTGTTTAGTAGCCTACATACCTATGGAAACATGATCATTGCTGACAAAGCAACTGTTTTACCTGCACATGTTGGTCCATCACTCAGCCCTTGGCTGTCGCTGAATAAACTGTAAACCAGCCTGGAGTTCCGTGATAATCAAGAACAGGTAAACCTGTACATCTTGTTTGCTAAGCTTGTCTAATGCACCTTACTAGTGGCAGTAGAATATTGTCTCACTGAATATGTTGATCTTAATTTAATCACTCTATTTCAAACATTTTAAAGCCTCCAAGGTGTTAAATTGTTGTGTCCTTCACCGGGGTCCCAAAGTTGTGGTCTCAGTTTGGCAGTTGGCCTGGGTGGGTTATAAAGTCCCGTGAGGCTACTTTAAGCTATGTTTGGCAATAAGGCACTTATCCAAATTGTTCCCGTTAGCAGGATGCTGCCGTCCTATAAATTATTCCAGGAGGATATGATGGGCCTCCCAGCCAGTGAAATAATAAAGTGTTCTGGCCATGATCTATATTCTCCTTAATGAAAACTCTCAAAGTCGTATGACGGCAGATGACAGATTGTCTTGCTCTTGACTCTTCCGGCCCTCATCTCGAGTCTTTTCTTCTTCAAGGAATCAGTGATGATATAAACGGGGATGGTGGCTGGGGTTTTCTCCTCGCTCTCTTCCTCAGTCCATTAATGCCGATTATCACTGGCAAGGAAATTGAGCAAACTTCAGCGGACAGCGGAAGACAGGAGGGCCTGGCGTAATCTGGTCCATGGGGTCGCGAAGAGTCGGACTCGACTGTGCGACTGAACAACAACAAACATCACTGGCAAATTAGATGCAGATCGTTACCACAGAGTTAGCCAAAACCTCCTCCTGTTGCCCAGTCTCTTTGGCAATCTGAATAAGTTTTCCTCTTGGTTGTGCCTGTTTTCATTTCCTTCTGAGACTGTTCTCCTTGTTGTTGGATTCTGCGTCAGGGCTGCCCTTCTAGGCAACCTGGAAGCTTCCGCCGGCTTAGAGTAACTAGTGGCCTGGTGGTGGTTTCTGAATTTAGAATTCTGACTGTTACCGATTCCTGAATTCAGTTCAAGGTGTTGGTTTAAATATATATGGTTAAATATATGGAGCAGAAGTACATCAGTGGCTATTAGCCACAAGGTATAGATAGGAACGCTCAGTCTGGGACTAGTGGTGGTCTGAATTCTTGGTGCTTGGGGTGGGGGTCAGCAGTGGGAGGGCTTCTAGTGTCCTGGCCTCCTGGTGGACCTCCTGATGGCATCTGGTATTTTTGGCCACTGTGTGACAGAGTGTTGGCCTGGATGGGCCATTGGCTTGATCCAACATTGGCTTCTCTTGTGGTCATATGTTCTTATGTAACCAACCACAGAGTGTTAGGGATTCAAGTTATATATAACTCAAATAGTGGATCTTCAATGTTTCAGGCAGAAGCTCAGTCCAACAGTATGGGGTTTGTTTGTTTGTTTGAAAAATTATTTTGCTTTTAATTCCCATAATGCAAGTTTATACAAAACATCATAACAAAGGAAGGAATAACATTTTAATTAATCAGTGGTTTTTAATCTACACAGTCCGAAGCCTTGCTGGGTAAAAGCGCCACCTATCCCTGCGCACTCTCTGAGAGCACTTGGTGGGCACCAGGACAGGGATTCGCTGGTGCCATGGCGCCCACAGGCACCACAATAGGGACGGCTGCCTTAGACAGTAGTTGCTCACATCTATATATCTAATTCCCAAGTGGCCCCCTGTGTGCGGATATCTAAATCCGCACATCGGGGGCACCTGGGGGGCAGGGAGATTTTCCTGCGCACATGGGGCAGTCCCCAGGTGTGCAGAAAAATCTAAAATGTTTTAAAAACTGTAGGGAGAATATTTAAATCCCCAAAAAAGTACGAGCATTCCCTGCACATGCGCAGAGAACGCTCTGGGAACTCTGCAGCAGGCCAGCAGCTGAAAGGCGCTCAGGCCTCGCACCGGTGCTGGGGGGGAGGGAAAATCAGTGGAGGAGGAAGATTGTTGGGCCCGGTGGCTGGGAGGCACTCAGGCCTCACTGCCGGTGCCCGCAGGGGGAGAGAGAAAATCGGTGGTGCTGGGGGATCGTTGGGCCTGGTGGCTGGGAGGCACTCAGGCCTCGCCATTGGTGCCTGCGATCGTCGGGCCCGGTGGCTGGGAGGCACTCAGGCCTCGCCGTCGGTGCCTGCGGGGGGATGGAAAATTGGAGGTGGGGGTGATCATCGGGCCGGAGAGGGGGAAAGAAGACTTACCTGCAGAACTGCTTTTGCAGACCGGGAGCCTTTTGGAATACTCCCCCCCCCCATTGCGAGTACCACGGGTCCTCCTCCTTGTTGTTTTCTAATTCTCTAATCCTTGTCCCGTTACATCGTGCGCTGGTGGCTGTGTGCTGTCCAATTGCATTGTTGTGTATGATGTAATCCACCTTGAGTCTCAGGGAGGCGGGGGGCTATAAAGAACAGATGAATAAAAAAAGACAGGACAGACATATTTTAGTAAAACAGAGTCTCTTTCCTTGTCTTCAAAGTTGTAAAATCATAATGCAAGAAGGGGGCTGGTGCTGTGTTTGAGAGCCGCAAAGTGCTGTCAACACACGTCCACTCTGTCAGCTCCCATCTAGGGTAACCATGGCAATGCAAGGTAGGGGAGCACTTCTCCTCCTTCAGCCGGACCCCATGCAAATTGCTTCGGCATCAGAGTGATTAGTTCTCCTTAAGACAACAGAGAACATCATCCCATGCTGATATTTCCCTGTTTCCTTTGTCACCAACTCAGTTAGAATAATGAATGTGTTTTTGCTTTGTGGGGGTGTGACACGTGCGTGCGTGTGGAAAGGCTTCAGGCTGTATGCACCAATTTGAATGTCGGACTAGAATCTGGGAGAGTCAGGTCTGAACGGGACAGGCTTAGCCATTAGACATGCAGGGCATCTACCCTGGGCCTAGGGATGCCAGCCTCCAGCTGGGACCTGGGGACCCTCCGGAATTACTGCTCATCCGCAGCCTACAGAGATCAGTTCCCTTGGAGAAAATAGATGCTTTGGAGGGTAGACTATGACATTGTCCCCCACTGAGGTCCCTGTACTTCCCAGGCTCCATCCCCGAATCTCCAGGAGTTCTCCAACCCGGATCTGGCAACTTTGCTCCTCCCACCTGCTGCCAGTGGCCAGAGGGGACCTGGCCGACAACCCTACCTGGACCCCAGACCGGATGGGCCTCTGACTGCCCAGGGTCCTGCTTTCACAATGGAGGGGGAAAGAAGAGGTAGAGTTGCGGGGGCTTGGGCCACCACTGGCTCAGCAAGGGGCTGTCCGGATGGCAGTGATTGTGAGTTTCTGCCTGGATCCCCAGCATAACTAAGATCATCACATGTCTTGAATCCCCGCTCTGTCATCTATTACATGGTGAATGAAGAGGAAAAAAAGAACAACAACGATGAGCACAGAAAGAGGACCGATACGTTTTGGGCAACCTCCCAGCATCTTCCACGAAGACCACAGTGAATGTTCAAATGAGCCATGTTTTTGTTTTGTCGTGAATCTGTCACACTCTTTCCCCTTCCCTCCAGTGCAATTTTGTTAGAAATATGTGCCCGGTCATCAAGCGCCTCTATCTCTTTGCTTGTGGCCTCCTCATATGGTATTCACAAGGTTTGGTCTTGGTCCTTGGCCAGCCAGATTTAGAAACAGCTGACCTCATTCCTGCAGAGCGGCGATTAGAGATCAGTGGGGTATGTTTTCTCCTGTTGAGCGGCTGCCGCCGGGAAGGGAGGGAAATGAAATTTCCGAGTTTGTTGCCGTTCGAGCTCCGCATACGTCGGTCATCCACGTAATGGTGGGGAGGGGACGGATGTTCATTCAGCAGCCAGCTCCTCCCAAGCCGCTCTGTGAGGACAAGATGTTGTGCTCCTAAATGGTTCTGTCACTACAGGTGTTTCCTTGTCTCCTCTTTATCACCGCTAGCAGTGGGCCCCTCCCACGGCTTGAAAACTTAAACAATAATACTGCACTTTAAAAGACACTTTGAACGTCGGTGCCAGTGAAATCTTTTTTGGAGTTCTTATTAGGATGCTGTCTGCGAATCGGGCTGTCAGATAAAATAAGAGGAGGACTTTATGAAAAAGACTGGGCATGAATAATGCCTCTGAGTGGATTTGTGGCTAGGCTATCTCAAGACCTGGTTTTACACTTACACGGAGTCGTTTCTGGGCATGAGTTAGTCCACATTAGAATGCCCCGGGGGTCAATTAAAATCTAATTTCAAAGAGCAATCTGTTGCACTGAGGTTGGAATGATTAAGTTGGATTTATTTCCGTTAAGTCACATGGCATCATCATCGTCCTTGTCATCAAGTCACAGCTGACTTATGGTGACCCCCAGGGCCGGCTCGCTCACTGGGCGAACTAGGCATTCGCCTAGAGCGTGCTGGCCCTTAGGGATGCCAAAAGGCCCCTGCCCCCTGCCAAAAGCCCCGCCAACCCCCCCCCCGCTCTTTCCCCTGACTTGCCAGTGCACCCCGCAGGAGCAGGAGGGGGTTTCTTCTCTCCAGGCACCACCTGGAGGTTGGCAGCCCTGTAATTGGGTGCATGCAGGGGGGCACCAGAAGGTAGCTCTGCCTAGGGCGCGAAAAACCCTTGGGCCGGCCCTGGTGACCCCATCGTGTTTTCAAGGCAAGAGACATTTTGAGTTGAGTTGCCACGGCTTGCCTCCACGCCATGACCCTGGTATTCCTTGGCATCTCCCTTCCAAGTACTTCCCAGGGCCAACCCTGCTTAGCTTCCAAAATCTGATGAGATTAGATTAGCCGGGGCTATCCAGGCCAGGATATGGTATTATTAGGATAGTCATATTCAAAAAAATCTTACAACTTGTGCATAGTTTGTGTGTGTGTGTGTGTGTACGATGCAATGCCATCAAATCACAGCTGACCGATGGCGACCCCAGCATGGGGCTTTCAAGGCAAGTGAGAAGCAGAGGGGGGTTGCCGTTGCCTTCCTCTGTAGAGCCTTCTGCGATGGTCTTCCTTTGAAGTATCAACCCTGCTTAGCTTCCAAGATCTGACGAGTTTCCCTGTCAGAACTGAGCTCTGCTGATTGTCGTGGTGACTCAAGTGACTTTGTTTGTTTCCTTTGTCATTTCTTCCACTTTCAAGCCATCATTGCCATTTGGTCTCACCCCTCTCTAGCCCTCTCTGCCATCAAATTCCGAGGGATGGGAGGAGCAAGTGCCGAATGCCACATATTTGTATGTATGTGTGAAGGAGCAGGTTCTCTTTGCTTGCGACGATTTTCCCATGAGAATGAGCCCTAAGATGTGCGGCCAGCAGGAGCCTTTCATCCTTGGAGAAACTGGATAATAAATTTTGGTAGTGCTGAGTAGTATGAAGGGGGGGGGGAGTAAATGAAGGTCATAGAGTGAATGCCCACTGCAGGACCATTGCATGATGGGATACTGACCTATTGCCTATACAAGGCCTACCCCTTGGTCTGTTCCTTAGTCTGAACAAGAGATCTCTCTTGTGCACATCTAAATCTCTGTTTCTAATAAAGATAGCCCTGCATACCTACAACATACCCGAAAGATTGTCGTCCAATCTCTGCTTGAAAACGTCCAGCGAAGGAGCATCCACCACCTCCCGAGGCAGTCTGTTCCACTGCTCAACCACTCTTATAGTTGGGAAGTTTCTCCTGATATCTAGCCAGTAACGACTCCCTTGTAATTTCCACCCATTAGATGAGCAATCCGGAGCAAGAGAGACTAGATCTGCTCCATCTTCTACATGACAGCCCTTCAGATACTTGAAGACTGCAATCATGCCCCCTCTAAGCCTTCTCATTCCCAGGCTAAACATACCCAACTCTTTCAGCCTTTCCTCATAAGACTTGGATTCCAACCCTCTCACCATCCTGGTCACCCTCTTCTGGACACACTCGAGCTTGTCAGCATCCTTCCTAAAATGTGGTGCCCAAAACTGGACACAGTATTCCAGGGGAGGCCTGACCATAGCAGAATAGAGCAGAACTACCACCTCCCATGATCTGGACACAATGCTTCTGTTAATGCATCCTAAGATTGCATTTGTTTTCTTCACAGCCACATCACACTGCAGGCTCATGTTTATTCCAGCTACAAATTTTACTTATTTTCACAATTTTTTTAAAAAAATTAGCAGTGTCAAGTTTTGTGCTTTTAATATTCCCTAGAATTCATCTGTTTTTAAAAATTGGTTAGCAGTGGGAGAGGGGCGCAAGTAGTTAGCCTTGCCTAGGGCACAAAAAAGGCTGGCACCGGCCCTGCAAGGAAGTATAGTATAGGAACTCTCATGCTAGGGCAAGTGATGCTCTGTATTCTTGGTGCTTGGGGTGGGAGGGGCAACAGTGGGAGGGGCTTCTAGTGTCCTGGCCCCACTGGTGGACCTCCTGATGGCACCTGATATTTTTGGCCACTGTGTGACAGAGTGTTGGACTAGATGGGCCATTGGCCTGATCCAACACTGGCTCTCTTATGTTCTTATAGTGAGGTAAAAAGACCAATTTGTAAAAAGAGCCAGCTCTGTGGAAATGTAAGGTCCAAAATAATGTCTGGAGAGAATGATGATACAAGAAGTCTATCCAGGTCAGAGTGATTTTGTTAACTGAGTCTTTCACACAAACCAACGGGAAGGAGTGCAAAATGAAGTCCAGAGAATGTAGATCAGAGAGTGCCGCCTGCTTGTACGACTGTTGGTTGCAGGTTGCACATGAAAAATCATGCACTCATGGTTTTGTGTAGCCACTGCCCCTGAAATGGGAATAACGGTGACTCACTTCTTTGAGGCCTCACATCAGGAGAATGGATTCATGTTAAAAGTTCGGTATGACGATAGCAAATCAGATCGAGGAAAACACTTTGGGGGGTTTTGGCTTTCAGAGCTGCTTCTAGAGCCAAACATGTTCCTAGGTCTCCTGTCCCTTTCCAGAGTGAAAAAGATGGTGCGATGAAGCCAGCCTGTCAGGATGTCAAATACACTTACCAACATCAGCTGTGCAATTTAATTTGCTTGTTGTCCTCATTTTACTGAATGGATGATGGGAACGGGAGGTATATGTTTTGTCACTAGGGATACCCATTGCCGTTTGGCGTTAGACTGCTTTTCTTTCCCCGGGCTTTAAAGACTCTTCTGAAATAGCTTTAAATGATGGTTTTCATTACTCTTAAAAGTCAGCAATTTCCAGTGTTCTCAGTTTGGGTCTTAATCAGTCTCTGCCTTTTATGTTGCTTCTGCTAGACCAGAGGCTCAGCCATATGTCATAAGTCTGTTGTATTAAAAAATACATATCTATCAGGGTTTTTTTTCCCCTGATATGGGGCACTACTTTATGAGCAATTAAAGTAGGTCGTATGGATCTGGTACCTTACAATGCATGGATAGTTGTTCTCTGTTATTGTTATGAGGACAGCAGGAAGCAAAGGAATCACAGCGGGTCGGGAAGCAGATTAGCTTCTTGTAACAGTTTGGGGGAGAGCGTATTTCTCTCCTAAACAGTTATTGGCACGATGGCTTATTTTGTTTATCTGTCTCAGCACCACTCCTGTACAGCCTTTAAGCTGTGTGAATGTTAGAAATCATAAGCTCGTTCAAGCAATTAAGAGAAAGTTAAGTGAGTCAATCACTCTTTTGCATAGAAAGTCTGGCATTTCATTCTCTGTCTCTTCCCTGCTTTATTGCAGAGAGGGACATGCTTTTTTTATTCGTTTCCTCTCCTTCCCCGCACTCCTGGATCTGTGCTCTGTGATAGCAATTTGTAGCTGGATTGTAAATAACCACTTACCTGGTCGCCTGCGGTGAGTATAAATTAGCTCCAGGAGAGCAGGCAGAGGAAATGTTCTTTTAGTCTATCCGGTTGTTGCTGTATGTGTGGACAAGGTGTTCCGATCTGTGCGAGCAGGACAGCTTATAACTTTTGAGGACTCGCCTATCACACATATTTGTAACAACACATATGGAGTTTTGACATAGTCACTTTGTACTTAGAATAAATGCACACAATAAGTCTGTGATCACAGTCCTCATTAGTAAGGAACAACCTCTGTTACAACCAGAGCTTCTGAGCAGCAGCATCTCTAGCTTTTCTCCCTGAATGCTTTAAATTTTTGTTTACCTAACTCCCAAAGGATAGCACATTTTATATTAACCGTGTTCATTGTTGGATTATAAATATTTTGCACGTTTTCATGCTGACCCCTGGAAAGTGTAGTTCAATCCAGTAAGCTCTGAGGATTTGACAACATCTTAGTGCAGGGGTCCCCATTGTGCCCACTGACTCCTTCTCTGGTGCCCACCAAGTGTTTTTAAGCAGTGGGTGGGTCCAGGTTGGGCTTTTGTCCAGCGAGACTTCTGGTTGACTAGTGGAGATTTGATTGGCTGTGGAGTTTGTTTGTTTTTTGAAATGTTGCTTTGGCACAGAACAAAGAGCTATACTGTGTTACTGGAGTTAAGCTGTTGCCATCATGTTGTGGCTGGCTCCACCACTTGCAGCAGCCATTTTGCGGCAGCCATATTGTTGCTGTGCCCACCAACCCTGTAAGAATTCCAAATTTGCCCAAAGGCTCACAAAGGTTGGAGACCCCTGGCAAAGTGATAGGGTTGCCAGATCCAACCTTCACCCCAGTGGGGGTATTTGGGGGGGAGCGTGCTGGGAGGGGCGGGGCCATCCCTTATACCATGACAGCACATCAGGGACAGAGTGCCATGCATGCACTCGCCCACCTACTTTCCCCCAAACATTTAAAGGGAACCTTCTCTTTAAATGGTTGGGGGGAAAGTGAGAACCCGGCGCACCTGTCCTGAAAGCAGTGGATTTGTGGTTTGCGGAGTAGGCACACACAACTGTGGACAACTGTTGGGGGCAGAGCTTCCCCTTGCCAACCAGCTGGCTAGCGTCTGGGGAAACCCAGAAAATTGGGGGATCACCCACCCCCACCTGGGAATTGGCACCCCTACTTAGTGATGTTAATAGTGCTGGTGTAGAAGCAGTATGTATTATCAAGGCGGGAGTGTTTTAAATGATGTGTGACCTGCCTATGTTGACCCTGGACTGCGGAGCTGCCCAGAAAGCCAGTATACTGTGAGCATGTGCAGATTTGGAACATTTCTGGAAATTGCAAATGCATGGAGAAAATCTGCCCGTTTGGGAATAAACTTAAAATCTGTGCAGTCTTATATCCTGATCTTAGAACACAACAGCATATAAAATCTCTTAAAAGATAGCTTATAAAATTAAAATTTTAAAATTCTTCTTTGTGGTCTCTGTATATCACACATGTGGGATCTCGTGTGTGTGCATGCAGAGCTCGGAACCTAGAAAAGCTTTAAAGCTTTCAGCCCGGGCCTGCTCACCTACATTGACCACTCACCACATGCACCTGAAGTGAGCCACGGTCATCCGTAAGATCTTCCTTAACTGCTATCACAGCATCTGCCTCTAAAGGGATCTTCTCATTCTCAGTTTCTTCAAACAATGATTAAAATGTGGAATTCGCAGTCAGAGGATGTAGCTATGCCAAAGGAATAAACTGCTTTCAAAGGGGATTAGATAGATCCCCGAAGGATAAGTCTATCGATGGCTACTAACCCTGATGGCTGAGGGGAACCTCCACATTCAAAGCCACTGATCCTCTGAATCCCAGAGCCAGGACGCAACCTCAGGGGAGGGCCTCGGCCTCTGTGCCCTGTTGCTGGCCCTCCAGGGGAACTGTTTGGCCACGGTGTGAGAGGACGCTGAACTAGATGGACTGCTGGTCTGATCTAGCAGGGCTCTTCTTATGTTCTTCTTGTGTTCTGCCACAGGAAGTGGTGGCAGCTACAGGTATAGACAGCTTGAGGAGGAGATTGTGTAGATATAGAGAGCAGAGGTCCATCAGAGGCTATTAGCCGCAAGGTGTAGATGGAACACTCTGTCCGGGCAGTGATAGTAAGTCTTGGTGCTTGGAGGGGCAACACTGAGAGGCCTTCTTGAGCTCTGGCCCCACTGGTGGACCTCCTGATGGCACTAGTGCATGGCTGGATGGCTGCATCCTCCAGGCCTCAGTTTTGGCTACTGTGTGACACAGAGTTTTAGACTGGATGGGCCATTGGCCTGATCCAACATGTCTCATCTTACGTTCTTAACTGCTGCCACCACGTCTTCCTCTAAAAGGACATTCTCATTCTCAGTTTCTTCAAACCATGTTTGTTAATGCTATGGAAGAAAAGAAAAAATACTCAGATGTCAGCTGAGTGTTTACGGCTCAGCATACAATATTTATGAACTGTTCTGCCTGCAAGGTGAAAAATCCCATCCACAGACATACACGGCCTTTGCCTTTCCTGTTTGCAGGAGGAGAATAAAGTGGACTCTGACATGCATTTCCTTAAGTTTACAAAACACGCTAGGTGCAGTTGTGATGACAGACTAAAGACTTTGTTACGGGAGAAAGCTCTCAGTGCAGATCAAATGGCTGCATCTTCATCCACAGTCCCTGCGATGCCAGCAATTCTGTGTCAGATTCTGTGGCTTCGATATCAAACAATCGAAACCCAAATAACTCCCTCTCTAGTCAGCAGAAAGAAAGCTCTAGTGCAGTGCAAATAAGTCTGCTGAGCTTAAGAAGCAAAAATCAAAGGTTGCTAAAGAAGAAGAAAAGAGATTGGATTTATACCCTGCCCTTCACTTGGAGTCTCAGAGTGGCTTACAAACTCCTTTCCCTGCCCCTGCCCACAACAGACACCCTGTGAGGTAGATGGGGCCAAGGGCTCATTTCCTGCAGGAGCGCACAGGAGTGAAGCTCCGGCACTAAGGAGCCCAGGGGGTGGGGACATGCAGCAAGCCCCACCCCCTGCTTCCAGTAGCCCCCCCTCACCTTTCCCGGGCCAATGGCCGACCCAGCGGAGTGTTGCCGTGAGCTGGCCCTCGAGCTGCTCTGTCACTGCTTGGGCCATGGCACCCAGCCTGCCCAGGATCTGCCCGTCCTCATGCCAGCCCTGGCATGGCGCCTCTGCAAAGCGGGCCCCGGCAACTCCTACGAGGCCAGCAAGGAACTTTGCTCCAGCCTCCTGTGCCTACTCAACCTCCTCCTGCTCCTCTGCCCTGCCACCTCCCTGGTCCCCACCCTGCTCAAGGCCATGTGCGTCCTCCGCATCGCCCTCCTCGACCCACAAGCAGCCACGCACTTTCCTACACTTGCCGGACATCCAAAAGAGTCCAGTGGCACCTTTAAGACCAAGGTTTATTCAGGTACAAGTTTTCCCTCCTCTGTGAGGGCAGATGTGCGTGCTTCCCGCCCTCCCCATACAGTCCAGTGGAGCCTGAGCAGTGGGTGTTGCCTTCTGAGACACTTCCGGTGATGTCAGGGGGTGTGGCATATGCAAATAAGTTATGCTAATGAGCTTCTGCACCTCTTTTTCTACGAAATGACCCCTGGGTGGGGCTGAGAGAGTTCTGAGAGAACTGCTCTTTTCAAGGGCAGCTCTGAAGGAACTATGGCTTGCCCAAGGTCATCCAGCCAGATGCAAGTGGAGGAGTGGGGAATCAAACCCGGTTCTCCCAGATTAGCGTTCGCACACTTAACCACTACACCAAACTGGCTCTCAACATACTCTCAGCATAAACATCATACTTTGGAGGAACAGAACGAAGTTGGAGCCCAGCGGCACCTTTAAGACCAACAAAGTTTTATTCACAGTGTGAGTTTTCGTGGGCAAAGCACACTTCATCAGGCAATGAAATGGGATTACGGAATCATAGTTGTATATAGAGAGAGGGTGGCTTGTTAAATTAGCATGCAAAATAGTGAAGATTTTTTTAACAGATAAAAAGAATGAGAAGCTTGGCTTCTGGTGTCTGTTTGGGTTCAACTGGGGGGAAAAACAACATAGGTAATAAATAGGTAATAAATATGTCAGAACTGGAGACTGATGTACCCTAAATTGTGAGAATTCAGTCATTAGGTCCCATCCATCTCCTTTCTGGCAGGGAGGCAACCTTTAAAGCATCTTGGCTGTGTGGAGTATTTTCCTCGTCCCCAGAACAGAGAATTACATTTAAATCTACCTTTCCAAATTGCGCTACATCTTCAATTACATTCATAATTGTTCAGAGTTAGCACGTGACCACAAAAAGTATTTTTAAAAGAACCAATCAAAACACAGGGTGCCACCTGTGCCCACCGATACTTCAGTGGCACCTCAAAAACCGGTGCAGGTACAGACGGCTGTGTGCTAGGCTGCCTTCAGTAGCCCACTTAACCTTAGGGTTTAAAGGTCACTAAGAAGAAGCAGTAATTCCCGAGCAAAAATTGGCCCTGTATTCTCACCTCAAAAAGATGGCAGAAATTAGGAATGCCATATGCCTGCTTTCGGCAGTCATTCTTCTGCCAAAAGCCATCCCCCCCCCCACCTCTGGGACCAGTTGGGAGCAGAAATGTGTGCAAATATTTTTGTGTGGATATCAAGTCTAGGCAAAAACCTGGGTGTGACATCAGCACATCAGATGGTGCTCTGGAAAGTATGGCGCTACTGCTCTAGAAACTGTGGTAATGGTCTTTGCCTGTGTGTGATGTCGGCATGTAACGGAACATCACATCTGAACTGAAGCCTCTAAAGTTATGGGAGATGCTAGGAACTTATTAAATGTGTTCCCAAACGTTCTTCCCCTTAAGCAATGTGGAGTTGCTAACATTCAGGTGGGGCCCGGGGATCTCCTGGAATTACGACTGAACTCCAGGCTGATCTCCCCTGGAGAAAATGGCTGATTCGGAGGGTGAACTAGGATTGCCAGCTCCGGGTTGGAAAATTCCTGGAGATTTTGGGGGTGGACCCTGAGGAGCGAGGGGTTTGGGGAGGGAAGGGAAAGGATGTCAGTGGGGTCTAATGCCCGTCAAAGGGCTGGTCTCTGTTGCCTGGAGCTCCATTGTAATCCCTGGAGATCTTCAACTACCACCGCGATCTCTCTTCTTTCAACACCACCTGGAGGCTGGCAACCCTAGGGCAGACTCTGTGGCATTATACCTCACCGGGGTCCCCCGCCTTCTCTAAATCCCACCCTCCCCAGGCGCCAGCCCCCAAATCTCCGGGAACTTCCCAATCCAGAGTGGGCGCCCCTAATTTGGGGAGAAAGAAAAAAATAAAAGATCCGTTTAATACTTTGACGCAGACACAAATTAAATAACAGGGAACATTTTTGACACATCTTGCAAACTAGATGGCTGTCCCTTCCCCCCATCGCAAAACAGGACAATGGCCCTTGCTGGGAAATTGCATCAAGCAATGAAAATGTCAGATTGATAGTATTCATTACCCTTATTTATAGGGTGTCTGAGTCATTAGAACATCTGAGATGGCTTCAGTCTGACAATGTCTCCAGCGAAAATGAGAAGTCGTGTTGTCAGCATGAGTTTTTTTTTCTGGCTGAGTGCTACCCACTATAAAAGGAAGGCTGGAGGAGCAGACAATTGACTAGTCAAACATTGCCAGGTAAACTGCCTATTATGATTTGATTGCCGTAAACTAGTCTGTGGAGTTGAGGGCTCCCTTGTGCAAGTCGGCCACCTAAATGCCAAAGAACCCTGATGGACGTAACCAATGCTCCCTCTAAGCAGTGGAGTCTTGTGAGCAAAAATTCTCCTTTGTGAGCTCCTGGCATTACAGTTGTGAGCGAGCGATTTGGCTGCTGCATAAATTAGTTTGCTCTGGAGCCGTCCTTCCTGAGCTGAGACAAAAATGTGTGAGCTGGAGGCTAAACAACTGTGAGCTAGCTCATATTAACTCAGCTGAGAGGGAACCCTGGACATAACACAGAGGATTCATCTAGTTCAGCATCCTGCTTGTTAAAAACATTTTGGAACCGTCTTACAGCCCTGGGGTTGCCCAGTCTCCCAGTATTTTGCCATGTGTGCAGTATAGAGAAATGTTTAGAGTGTTGTGTTAGGATGTGGGGAGATCCCAGCAGGGATTCCCACACTGCCCTGGAAGCTCTGCTGTCAGTAGGGTTGCCAACCTCCAGGTGGTGCAAGTAACAACAGAGTGAAAAACCATAACACTGTACCCAAATACACTTGACACTTAGTTCAAAAACATTCTTATATTAACCGAGTATTACTCTGAATAACCATTCAAATCCATTCCAAAAACACCAATGTGAGCGGTCAAGTACAATTCATTCCCTCCCCCCCAGTTTGTAAATGTCCACCAAACACAGTTACTAAGAGGTGTGACAGTTTGTGAATGTCCACAAAAACAATCACTAAGAGGTGTGGTGACGGACCGCCCAGGTTCCCCATCCGTTTCCTTTCAGGACTTCGTCAGAACACCTCCAGTGATGGAGCGACAAGTTCTACAGATTTCTCTTGACTGTATACAGCAGCCTATATTCTAGCTGGCTTGAACATTTGCTGTACTTCCATTCAGGGCTTTTTTTGTAGAAAAAGCCCAGCAGAGACTTATTAGCATAATAGGCCACACCCAACTGCAGAAACTCATTAGCACATTAGGCCACACCCCATAACTGCACAGGTCAGTAGCATATTAGGCCACACCCCATGTTACCAGACATGTGGTCATCCAGCCACACCCACCTTTTCCTTCTTATTCTGTTTACCTTGCTTGTTGTCAAGACCCAGGGCTTTTTTTTTTTTTGTAGGAACTCCTTTGCATGTTAGGCCACACACCCCTAATGTAGCCAATCCCAATGAGTTTCTTCTTTTTGGTGTGGCCTGTTATGCTAATGGGTTCCTGCTGGGCGTGGCCAACTTGGGAGCCAGCCGGAACTCTGTTCCGGTGTGTTCCTGCCCCAAAATAGCCCTGCTTCCATTTATTTGTTGCCACTATTTGATCCCACTATTACAACTTATCTCCGGGTGACAAAGATCAGTTCCCCTGGAGAAAATGGCAGCTTTGGAAGGTGGACACTAAGGCATTCTACCCCATTGAAGTCCTTCTCCAACCAAAACCCCACCCTCTTCAGGCTTCACCCCAAAATCTCCAGCTATTTCCCAAATTGCAGCTGGCAACTCTGGCTGTGGGAGACCGTGGGCTGGATGGTCTTTAAAAACAAACAAACAAACAACTTGTGGCTTGGGTGGGCATTAAAGGAAGATGTTGTGTACTTGGTGGGTGCCAGTGGGATTGCATGTTCAGACCCATTGTTCTGAATGACTGGTACCTTCTGGAGAGTTTAGCCCAGAAGAGCAGCACTGCTGTTCCTTCAACTACTAGGCTGTATTTTTGGAACTGCTTTCTCGCCATCTTAAGATGTTGCCCCTTCCAGTACTGCTTTTGACTATATCTAATGGGAATCAACCGAGCGGTTTTCTTTGTGCTACAAATGTATATTTTGGTGTTCTCTAGGACTGATGGCTGTATTTTGATTTCTTTTCTTTTTTTTAACAAGGGCTTTTGAAAAAGACCTCCTCGCTGGCAGAGTTACAAATGAAGAGAACCTGTACGCTTTCTCAGGCAGGGACTTTAAAAAAAAAAAAAAAAAATTCCAAACAGTAGCAGTCCTTCTCCCTCTCCTCATGATTCTCACACCTGTTGTAAGCAATTACTGTTTACTGAGGAAGTCAGATAAGAGCCCTTCTTTTTTACTTCTCCATGTGAATAATTACCTCTCTCGATATAATCAGTGATAAAAGGGAGTGAAGTGCGCAATAGCGGCCGCAGCCGGGTCTGCAAACTCGGTTTTCAAAGAGGCTCATAAAGTGGCCTTACGTTTGTGAGGCTCATGACAAGGCAACGTGACAAGAGAGAGACATGGCTGATTTTTGAGAAATGTTCTGTGGCTATGGGTGACAGCGCAGTCTTTCTATCCATTCTGTATATCAGCAACAAGAAAGGAGCTTGACAGAATCCCATAGCATTGTCTCCTTCCATTCCACATAGATCTGGCAATGTTGGGGTAGGGAATTCCGGGAGGGTTTTCTTTTTTTGGGGGGAGGGGGGAGCCAGGGAAGGGGCCACAGCAGGATATAAGGCCATAGAATCCATCCTCCAAAGCAGCCGTTTTCTCCAGAGGAGCTGATCTTGGTCATCTGGAGTTCAGGAGTAATTCCAAGGGACCTCCAGGCTCCACTTGGATGATGGGAAGCCTAATCCTGATTAGTGCTCACATATGTACAGTGTTGGCGCTTTGCTTTCCTTGCGCACCCACATCTGTTGTCTCTCCATATGGTATACCTTCCTGTATGGGTCTTCAGTTTCATTTGTTTAGAAAGTAGCATTGCAAGATGAAAGCATTGACTTACCTAATTGCCAGCCTCCGGGTGGTGCCTGCAGATGGACTGTTACATATTGATGTCACATTGTCCCTGATAAGGCAATTTTACTTGCACTCTTAGGACCTAAACTGGAAGGTACAACTTGGTACTGATATTATTTCTGGTATATACAATTCCTTCTGACATGAGGCCGGATATATTTGTGGACCCAAATAGAAATCTTTCCACAGGGCTATTTTTGGGCAGGGACGCACAGGAACAGAGTTCTGGCTGGCTCCAAAGTTGGCCACGCCCAGCAGGAACTCATTAGCATAATAGGCCACACCCAACAGCAGAAACTCATTAGGATTGGCTACATTAGGGGTGTGTGGCCTAACATGCAAAGGAGTTCCTGCTAGAAAAAAAAGTCCTGGGTGTTGACAACAAACAAGGTAAACAGAATAAGAAGCAAAAGGCGGGTGTGGCCAGATGACCACACACCTGGTAAAATGGGGTGTGGCCTAAGGTGCTAATGAGCTGTGCTGTCAGGGGTGTGGCCTAATATGCTAATGAGCTTCTGCTGTTGGGTGTGACCTATTATGCTAATGAGCTCCTGCTGGGCTTTTTCTACAAAAAAAGCCCTGCAATTCCATATCGGAACATTCCATTTTTGGTCCTATATTATTAATTGTTTATTGCCTTACATGGTTACAGGGATTTTTGTTGCTTGGTGTATTTTATACTTTGTACTATTTGACCTCTGAAGAAGGCTCTTGTGAGCTGAAACATGTCAGGTCATGCACTGTTCTTTTTTTGTATATTTGTTACTTTTAACTTTTTATGAGGCTTTACTTGGACCCCTATATGGTTTTTATACGTCTTTGAAATAAACATTCCTTTGTCTAGACTTATGTTTTTAACTTTTGGCCCTCTATACGTTTTCTAAACTCCCTTTGGAGGTACCTGGAGATCTCCCACTGTTATGGCTGATCTCCAGGTGCCCAAGATCGGCTGTTCTGGAGGGTTGACACCATGGTATGGTACCCTGCTGAGGTTTCTCCCTTCCCCTAGCACTGCCCTCCCCAAGCTCGACCCCCAAATCTCAAGGTATTTCCCTTTCCAAAGCTGGCAGCTTTAATTGTGACTAATTTTTACACACACACCCTACAGAAGCCAGTGAAATAGAGAACGTTCCGGAGTAAACAAAGATGATGTATTAACAGAGAAAGAGGAACCTTCAGCAATTCATAGTAATGAGGTTGTTTCCTCCAGGCTTCAGTTATTGGCTTGAGAATAGTCATGTGACAAAGACATGCACCTTTGGGTAGTGAAGGGCGGGGTATAAATCCAATCTCATCTCAACTCGTCATCTCTTTTCCTCTTGGTAACATTGGAGAGTGTGCCGTACGTCTAGACGACCAATCCAAACTGAGAATAAGCAAAATTCACTCAGTGAATCCCTCCAACAGATACGCTGTGGCTCCGGATATGTTGTGGCTTGGTAGGGCAAAGGCACTGTTGCGGCTCGTTGACATTATACCTGTGAATTCGACATCCTTTTTGATACTTGGATTTCTGCAAAATGGGCAGAAGTCCAAATACCAAGGACGGCCTTTTTAGGGGAGTTGGGGGTGGAGGACGGCATTTTCCTGTCCTCCATTCCCAAGCTGTGTAGTTAGAAACATCTCTCGTTTGAGATTTGAGGGTAATGTTGAAATATGCTTTGAGGGTGTTGGAAACATGCCAGTGCAATTCACTGCATGGTAGTCATGGCGGTGATACTCTCTCCTGAAAGGGGAGTGGGGGGGATGATTTTGTTCAGAGCTTGTTGCTTGATTTCTGTGAAGGTCTGGAATCACCTTACTGTAGGATTGCTAACTCCAGATTAGGAAATTGCTGGAGATTTAAGGGTAGAGCATGGGGAGGGGAGAGACCTCACTGTGGCGTAATGCCATATGGCCCACCTTCCAGAGCAGCCATTTTCTCCAGGGGAACTGATTTATGTAATTTGGAGATCAATTGTAATTCTGGGAGATCTCTACGTCCCCTGGGAGGTTGGCAACCCTACCTGATCATTTATCAGTTGAAAACCACATGGGGGTTGCTGCACTCTCCTTTTTGGAAGGTTTTCTTATGACTTGAACGTCTTTCACGTTTGCCATAACTGCTGCTTTAATTTCCTTAAGAATATTTGAGTTCCCCCTTCCACTGAACGAGATCGTTTTGTCCTGCTTTGCTACAGAGGTTGACAGGGGGCAGTGGCTTTTAAAGGAGAGGTTAAATGTACACTCTCTTCTTCTAGTAATGAGAAATAATTTAGGTTCAGTTACCAAGTGCTGTGTTGTTGCTGTGTCCGAAATGCCGTGGGCAGAGATGTTCACACTGGCAGTGGTACAGCTGGTCATTCATCCTTGCTTCCTGTCATGTTGGAACAGCCTACTGAATGGCAAGGAACATTATTTTAAACCCACAATGAATTTCTTTGATGTACAGATATGCTACCGTGGCAACATTTGAACAGTAGTATATCAAGGCAGGGCAATGAGTTCAGAGCTTGGGGTGGGGGGAGACGCCCTAGAGACCTGCCAAAAAAAAAGATCGAATTTTAAAGTCTGATGTTATATCCCCAATCTGGTAGATATAGTGGGTTCACACTTATGAGAACAGTTGGTGGACTGTACCACAAAATGACTGCTATGTGGCAGCGTGGCCAATAAAGGGTGTGCATTGAAGAAAAAAAATAATAATTACGGGTTTGGATCTGGGCTTTGGGGGCAGGAGGACTTTTACCATGATTACTTCATTTTGGGTAGAGTGTTACCGGTTTTGGTTAGAGGTCTTTTTTTTTTTTTTTAATAAACTCTCCTAAAAAGGAGAGAATTTTATTGCTTTTTATAAAAAGAAAAGGGGAAGGTATATAGAGGGATTAAGAGAAAGAGTGGAGTGAATTTTTCCTGTTAAAAAAAATAGTTTTAGTTAGTGTAATTACAAATTTTGGCAACCACCACGGTTGGAAGGTCTTCTTTTCACCTACAAAAGTCCAAAAACACTTTGTTAGTAAAGTTAGTAAAGTCCATTGGGGTTAATTATTAATCAGCTCCTTTCTGACGATCCACGAACTACTTCTTTGGATATCTTCCTTTTACATCTCTCAAATTGTACGATGGGCCCTCTTTAGGCTTCTTGTCTCCCGCTCCAGCTCCTCCCTCATCCGGGTCGCTGTCTTCCTCGCTGCTTGAATCTGTCCAAATTGCGAGTGCTGCATCTTCCTCTGTACTGGCGTGTCTCTTCAGAAATTCTTGTGCTTTGAAGACGGAGTCAATCTTCTCTCTTTTGTTGTTATATTTAAAAATTAGTCCTTCGGGAATACACCATCTGTAAATTATCTGATGTCTTTGTAAGAATGTGGTCAATCCTTTATATGCTTTTCTTTTCATGCGGATCTCATAGGGAACATCTTTCAAAGTTCTAATGGTCTGCTCCTCAATTTTCAAGGGCGCCACTGAAACTGAACGCAGAATTTGATCTCTGGTACGCTGCTTTGTGAACTTGACAACCATTTCTGCTGGCAGATTATTTTTCTTTGTAAAGGTTGAATAGGCTCTGTAAGCCATATCCATCTCTTCTTTCAGTTCCAATGCTTCTCTGCCAGTTAGAGGTGCCAAGGCATTCGCCAATGTAGTTCTGGGATCCTCTTTTTCCTCTTCTTTGATGCCCTGAAAGCGGAGAGTCCGATTTGATTTTTCCATCTGTAACATTAAAATTCTTTTTTCTTGCATGTCCTGATGCTTTTCTAATTTATTGACCTTTTTCTTTATTTTCTTGGTGTCTTCCGTTGAGACCAAACACTTCTGTGCGATCTCCTCCATCTTCTTTGATGTTTCTGTTAATTGTTTTTGTTGGCTGTTGAGAACACTTTCCATGTTACACAGAGTTTCGCTGATTTTCTGCATTTGATCCAGCAGAGGGCGCAGTGACTCGCTTTTCTGTTGATTGACAGCTAGCTCCGGTGGGGGGTGCCCAGACCAGAAGTCCCTCCCCCTTCTTTTCCGGCTTCTTTTTAATTGTTTACTTTAACAAAGTTCGTGCTGCGCCACTCAGGAGACTAACCAACTCTTAATCTTCAGTATTTCCCCAAAGGTATCTTCACCAACTCTTTTTCCCCTTCACCCCCCTCTGCTTTTCTTTTATAAGTCCTGTTTCTCAAGGGGGCTGGGGATTCCTCCCTCCTCCCATCCGCTTATACGCTTGCGGGGGGTTTCAACTTTTCGCTTCAAAATAGATCTCCAACTCACGGTTCGATGCCAAGTCTTTCCATTTAACTTCAACTCAATCGCTTTGTTCACTCCTGGAAGTCGGTGGCGTTGCTAAGTCCCATTACGGGCACGACGCAGCGGGGCCGATTGGGGCAGGGAGAAAGCCTCAATTTCCCGGCTGTTTGCCGGCAAAGAGGCTACTCCCCAAGCGCCCCCGGTTTGGAGCCTTTGCCTAAGGCTCACTAGGGTCTTTCGCATAAGACCCCCCCAAACTGCGCGTGGGCTAACCACCTCCGGGAGCATCCCGAAAGGTGGCCGCCATTCGCTCCGCCGAAACCGAAAACTGGTTTTGGTTAGAGATCAGAGTAGATTTTTGGGATTCTGGATTTTCATGACCATTCTTTTAAATGGACTGCCAATCCAAGGGTCTGGGACAGCAGGTGTTACAGATAACACCACCAAATTTGCTCTGAATATAGTGCTCCCTCTTCTCTCAACACCCCCACCCCAAATCTGAAGCACATGCAACAAAGGGGGCTCTATTTCACAAGACTCCCATTATTTTCCATGGATAGCCAGTTCCAAGTTCTGGGACAGCAGTCATTGAAGATAACACTAAAGTTGACCCGCTGGAAGCACTGTGTGCTCCCCCCCTTGCCAAGGGTCTGATTGGAAGGAAGGGAGCCAGTTTGGTGTAGTGGTTAAATGTTCAGACTCTTATCTGGGAGAACTGGGTTTGATTCCCCACTCCTCCACTTGCACTTGCTGATGTGACCTTGGGTCAGTCACAAGCTCTGGCACAGCTGTTCTCTCAAGGACAGTTTGTGTTAGAGTTCTCTCAGCCCCACCTACCTCACAGGGTGTCTGTTGTGGGGAGGAGAAGGGAAAGGAGTTTGTAAGCCGCTCTGAGACACCTTTGGGCAGTGAAGGGCGGGGTATAAATCCAAACTCTTCTTCTTCTTCTTCTTCTTCTCGGAAGACCAGTGGAATGAAAGAACAACATGAGGAGTTGTATGTTAATGCTGCTGCTGTCTAGGTAAGGACTCACTCATAAACAACTTGGATTTTTTTTCTCAGGGAAGGGTAATTTTGTTTCACTAAGGATCCCAAATTGCTAGTTCTGTTCTGAGAAACAACTGTAACAAACTTAAACAGAGATTTCTATGTGTATTTTTTGATTTAGCAATTCCATTATGCACACCTTTCGTGGCCGATCATAAAATGGCTGCCATAGGGGCTTGGGCCAATCACAAAATGTTGGGAGGTACTAAGCCAGCCTTCTTCCTCTGATGGTGGCGGCTGTTTCTGAGTGGGCGCTCTCTGAAGATACAAAGGCGGTGACCCCTCTGGGCTCTTCTGAAGCACCTCCTGCTCCCGTGTAGTCAAGGGAACTGAAAGTGGGTTCTTTGTTTTGAGGGAGAAGGAAGTGGGTTGCGGAAGTCACATCAACAGGCCTAGGAAGGGAATGTCCCAGATGTGCCTTCAGACTCTTCTCATGAGCTTCCTGGCAGCATCTGGGAGGCCACACCAACTGAGGGAAACATATATTTGATGGGCCTTTGACCTGGTCCCTTCTCTTTCTGTTTATATACTTGTGGGTTTTGTGCTCTTGACAGCAAAGTCTTGACAGCCACATGGTGCCCATCAGGTCATTTAGTGAGGGATCTGTTTGTCTGATATATTTTCTATCCCTGAACTGTTTTGTGGAGAGCAGGGAGGCTCCCGAGAATTCAGCAGGTGTCTGTCTCTGAATGTGTGAGCAAAGGGTGGGGAAGCGGAGGTAACCATAGCAGTGACAGAAAAATTTAAGTCGCTTGCCAACAGGTTTTTTTTTTTTTTTTGGTATCTAAATATAAACCAACATCAGTATACTGAGCAGCCACCGTTCAGTGATTCCTGTTCCAATACTGATAATTAAAATGTCTGTGCTTGATGAGTTTGAATGCCTGGATTCACACTTTGCCTGTTTACAAAGCAGGGATTCTCATTTCAGCACAAATCAGTTGAGATGTAACTCTGAGCATGAACCTGTAAGCTCTCCTTGGACAGCACTGGAATAATGTTTACTTATTGGTAAAATGTATAGGCAGTGTTTTCCCAATAAGAGACTTCAAGATATCATAAAAGAATATTAGATCAGCAAAAATCCCTACCTAGTGGTGGAAGGCAACTAGTAAAGGTAGCTCAAGGTAGCTAAGGGATAGCCTTGTGGAGACCATTCTATGTAACTGGTGCCACCATTGGAAAGGCCTGCTTCATGCTTCAGTAGATGTCTTCAGGCTCAGGAAGAACATCGAGCAGAGCATCCCCATGTGACTGGAAGGAATGGGCGTAACTGTGAAGGAGTAGGTACTTCCCTAAAACATTTTTTGGCCCAGACTGTGTAGGACTTCAACTTGTAATACTTATTACAGCAGAAGTCCCTCAATGGCTATTAGCCACAAGGTGTCGATAGGAACTCTCAGTCCTGGGGCAAGGGATGCTCTGTATTCTTGGTGCTTGGGGGGGGCGGGGCAACAGTGGGAGGGCATCTGGTGTCCTGGCCCCACTGATGGACCTCCTGATGGCACCTGATGTTTTTGGCCACTATGTGACAGCGTGTTGGACTGGATGGGCCACTGGCCTGATCCAACCTTGGCTTCTCTTATGTTCTTATGTTGTAATAAGCAAGATGCTGGAGTTGAAAAATGAATGAGAATATGGGACCCAAACAACAGACCATTTCTGGGAGTCAGTAGACTGATGACTTAAGTCCACACAGATGAACGAGTTTGTGAGCAATATTTTGTTGAGTTCTTTTTTGTTTAGAATGAATATAGTTAAGCAAGCTTTTAGTATGCAATGATGCTTTGGTGCAAATTAATACTCCTGGATACCTTGCCCTTTCAAAAACTGGACGAGGGGGCCCCAGCCATCTTATTCCCTCAGTCTCGCCGAATTCCCCTCAGCGTACCCTCCACAGTAACCCGCCTCTTGTTCAAAAGGGGATGACTCCTTCCTTTTTCTCCATCTGAAAAGCCGTTTGGATCCAACCCCGTATCTACTATGGTGTTTAATTGTCTCAAACATGAAATACAACATTCCACCCCCCAAGGTAGAAGGCATAATCCACAGGAATCATGGGGGGAAATTACATTTTGTATGCTGCAAATGTCAACTTTAGGTATATGATGCAACATTATAAAGATGCAGCCATGATTTTCAGTGAGACTTGGGAGGGGGAAGGGGGACCATGAATGGGGCGGTGTGATAGAAGTTTATTATTTATTTGTTTATTTTACACTCCACCTTTCTTCCCAATGAGGTCCCAAGGTGGCTTACATCAGTCTCTTCTCCTCCGTTTGATCCTCAAAACAACCCTGTGAGCAGGCTAGGCTGAGAAGGGGTGACTGGTCCAAGAAGAAGAAGAAGAAGAAGAAGAAGAGATTGGAGTTATACCCCGCCCTTCACTCAGAGTCTCAGAGTGGCTTACAAACTCCTTCCCCTTCCCCTCCCCACAACAGACACCCTGTGAGGTAGGCGGGGCTGAGAGAGCTCTTTCCAGAACTGCCCTTTCAAGGACAGCTCTTGTCAGAACTATGGCTTGCCCAAGGTCATCCAGCAGCTTCAAGTGGAGGAGAGGGGTTAGGGTTCTTCCATGGAAGAGGGGGGATTCAAACCTGGGCCTCCCAGATGCTAGTCCAACACTCTTATCTCTACACTGGCTGTCAGTCTGAATTTGCACAGTCTACGTTTCCCCCTGGATATGCCTGGCAGTCTTTTTTTTACGTAACTAAACCCCAGTCAAGCAGAGAGAGGGCTTATTTTTCTTCTGCTGTTCTCACAGCATGCTACTTATTTACTCCTCTGCTTCTCTTCATATCTCTGCACTTCATTCATGCGCTCACCCTGGGATCTAGTTCACTGTGTTTCACTGCACGCACCTGTGGTTTGCCTCTATGACTATCACAGTTGTACGGTTGGGGCCGGTTATATAGGACCAGCCAATTACTGCCCTTTAATTGGGCAAGGTTAGATGTGGCTGCATACGTTATTTACGCGGGACTCCACAAGAGAGAATCAGCCCCCGTTCATGCATGTGCATGAATACCAGATCAGATGCAAAAACGTGGCAGAGTTTTCCACACCCTTCCACAAGTCAACACATCGCTAACTTGCTAAGTGGCTATATCCATATTCAGCAGGTCAACATGTAAGTAACTTACTAAGTGGAAATGCGTAGGAACTGCTTCTTCACACAGAGAGTGATCAAAAAGTGGAATTTGCTGCCAGAGGATGTAGTGATGGCCGCAGGCGTAGACAGCTTTAAAAGGGGATTAGTTAGATTCATGGGGGGGTAGGTCTATCAGTGGCTACTGGCCGTGGTGACTGAGGGGAACCTCCATGTTCACAGGCACTAACCCTCTGAATCCCAGAGCCAGGAGGCAACCTCAAGGGAAGACCTCGACCTCTGTGCCCTGTCGTTGGCCCTCCAAAGGAACTGGTTGGCCACTATGTGAAACAGGACACTGGACTAGATGGACCACTGGTCTGATCCACCAGGGCACTTCTCATGTTCTTATGTTCTTAAGTGGTTAGATCCATATTATGCAAATTACCACTTAAGAAATGGGTTGTCATTAGCCGAATGTTCTAAGGAGCACATGGGAATCAGGTAGAATTGCCTACTCTGGGTTGGGGAATTCCATACGATTTGAGGGCAGACCCCGGGGAGGGCAGGGAGCTCAGCAGGGATGTGACATCATAAGAGTCTACTTTCCCAAAGGAACCATTTTCTCCAGGGACCTGACCTGTCTTCTGGAGCTCAGATGTAATTCATAGAATCATAGAGTTGGAAGGGACCTCCAGGGTCATCTAGTTCAACTCCCTGCCCCTCCCCACCCACAGTGACCCCTGGTCCATGCCCAGAAGATGAGAAAAACCTTCAAAATTTCCAGTCAAACTGGTCTAGAGAAAAATTGCTTCCTGATCCCAAAGTGGCATTTCCCTGGGCATGTAAGAAAGGGTCATAGGAACTAAGCATGGATGCGAACCAATGCTCCCTCTAAGCCTCTAACTTGTTTGTTATGTGGGCCAGATCTGACATAAGTAAGACTTTGTTGGGCCGGGTGTGTCATAGAATGTAATGCCAGTTAGTGGAGATATAAACTTTATAAAGGACAAAGACAAACGCAATTATTATTATTATTATTTAAAAAAAACCTTTAACACATTTCCAATGAGTTCGATACCCCTGCCTGAGTCTGAGTTGGAGTCTTGTGACCAAAAATTCTGCTTTTTGAGCTACTGGCCTTAAAGTTGCGAGCGAGCAATTTGGCTGCTGCATAAATTAGTTTGCTCTGGAGCCATCCTTCCTGAGCGAAGGCAAAAATGTATGAGCCGGAGGCTAAAAAACTGTGAGCTAGCTCACGCTAACTCAGCTGAGAGGGAGCACTGGATGCAACTCTTCCCGCCCACCCTCTCATGATCTGCCTAAGCTCACAGGAAGATCTCCGGGCCCCACCAGGAGGTTGGCAATCCAAGAACGAAGGGTGGAGCCAGTGGGCATAATGTAGCTCCCTCTCCCCTCCCTGTGTTCAGTGTGCAGTACATTTATTGCAGACATTACAACGGAGCGGTCTGCTTCACTCTGTGATATCTGTGCGAGTTGAATTACTCTGCGGGGTGGAGTCCCTTGCTTAGTGACTTCTGTTTGCCCCCTAGAAGTGCAGACTGCGAGAGCTCCCAAGGCCTGAAACAGTTTCTCCCATTCCAGTCTCTCCTTGTTTAAAAATTGGACATTGTTTTAAACATACCCATCTCTGCTGTCGGAACCTAAGAGCAGAAACTTGAACGAGTGCTCTAATCCTGACATACAACTAGGGATGCCAGCCTCCAGGTGGGACCTGGGGACCCCCCAGAATTACAGCTCATCTCCAGACTACAGAAATCAGTTCCCTTGGAGAAAATGGATGCTTTGGAGGGTGGACTCCACGGCATTGTCCCCCACTGGGATCCCTGTCCTCTTCAAGCTCCATCCCCAAACCTCCAGGCATTTCTCGACTTGGAGCTGGCAACCCTGTTCCCCCACCTGTCACGGCTCCTGCTGAGTCCGAGCACACAGCTCCAGCGGAGGAGCTAAGTGCTGCTGGGGATGAGCTCCCGATGCCAGAAAATCCCACACCTGACAGCGTGGAGAGTTCGGAGGCAGCCTGAGGGCGAGAGGCATGCATGCGCCACAGATGCTCTTTCAGTCCTGAGTACTAGCAGGAGCTGGAACGTGCTTGGGGCGCGCTAATTGCTGGCAGCTTAGTGAGCTATTTAGCCCTCGCACTCACGCCAACAAGTCGTGCCAGCAACTAGTCACTTTGACGAAGCTTTGCACCTTCTCGCTCGTGTTCCTGATTCCCGGTTCTTGTCTCGACGTCCTTGGTTTCTTGACCTCGGCTTGCACGGCTACGCTTAGACCTGCACCTCGAACCTTTGACTCCTGGACTCTTGACTCTTGGAAACTCTGGACAACTCTGACAGTTTGTGTTTTGGACTTGGCTTCCCTGGTTGGTTTGTCTGCATGGCTCTTGACTTTGGACTGCACCCTGACCACCCCGTTTTTGCCTTGCGCTTTGGACTTGGTGTTCCCGGTTCGTTGGTTTGCCTGGCTCTTGACCCCGGACTGTGTCTTGACTTCCATGCTGTGAAAGATGCCCTTCCCCCAAATTATAACTAATAGGAAATAGATGAGGAGAATTCAAATGATGAATGGATTTCTGGAGAGTAACACTTTAAAAACCAAACCTTGTCTCTCTTGGCTACATCACCAATACCATTGGCAGTGTTTCAAATTAATCCTGCCAAATGTTGGTGAATTACTTGTGGGGCAATTCTCTGCACATTTATACAGGACAAATACTTTAATTGCTTTTTTTAAAAAAAAATTCTGGTTGAGGCGAGTCTTGAATTGCGAGAGAAACGAAATGCCTGTGATTTCCCTGCTCTCCTTATGCCAGCTATGAAGATTTTTGTTTTAATCTCTTAGCATTTCTTTGCTCTGTGTTGTTCTCTTAGTCTTCAAATTCTGCTTCCAGAGAGCCCACAATTAAAGAGGCCTTTGATTTCTTGGTGTATTAGGGAGGATTCAGCGTTGTTAAAAAGTTGAGGGCGGTTTTATTCTCAGGCCAACAGAAGTAACTCAGATGCTGTTTCGGCTTGGAGAGTTTCTACAACATGGGGAGGATTCATCCTGAAATTCAAGCCATTGTGAATTCGCTCAGAGGAAAAGTATTGCTGCGGTAGGTTCTCTGGAGGATCCGCACGTGTTCCTTGGAAATGTAGAAAAAGATCCCTAAAGTTCAAAAGTCACTGGCTGAGGAGAAAGGGAAGTAAGAAATTAGGAAAATTCACAAAAATTTGATGCATGTGACTCTGAGTTTAGATGAGATGGCTGAATTCTGCTTGGAATCTGAGGTCTGAGAAGTTTGTCTCCGTTCCCATGTTCGCACTGATCTCTTCCTATAGGGAGAACTGGTGGATAAAAAGCATGTGAATCAGGAATCTGGGCTCTTTTTGTAGCAGGAACTCCTTTGCATATTAGGTGACACACCTCTAATGTCACCAATCCTCCAAGAGCTTTCAGAGCAATTCTTACAGGGGCTACTGTAAGCTCTGGGAGGATTGGCTACATTAGGGGTGTGTCGCCTAATATGCAAAGGAGTTCCTGCTACAAAAAGAGCCCTGATCAGGATCATGCATAAACATACACATGTGATGCTGTGACACGTGTGCAAACATAGGGGACACCTGTGGCCCTGTGGCCCAGTATCTGCCTTGCAAGTAGAAGGTCCCAGGTTAAATCCCTGGTCTCTCTAGTGAAAAGCATTATGTTAGTAAGTGATATGAATTACTTCTTTCAGGAGGGCACTCTTATAAAGGCATTGCAGGTGGAGTACAAGCAAATAGCTCAGGAAGTCACTTTTATAAGCGAATATAGGATTGTAGTTTATGGCCATGAAGGTTGTAGCTAGGGCAGCCGATACCCAGGTGGGGCGTGGAGATCTCCTGCTTTTATGACTGATGTCCAGACCATAGAGATCAGTCCCCCTGCTTTGGATGGTGGGCTGTATGGCATACCTGAGGGACCGCCTCTCCCTGTATATGCCCCAAAGAGCACTGCGGTCCGAGTCCCAACATTGCCTGGCGGTCCCTGGCCCTAAGGAGGCCAGGTTGGTGGCCACTAGGGCTAGGTCCTTTTCAGTGGCGGTTCCTACCTGGTGGAACGAGCTCCCGGAGGAGATCAGGGCCCTGCAGGACCTCTCACAGTTCCGCAGGGCCTGTAAGACGGAGCTCTTCTGCCAGGCCTTTGAGTAGGAGCTGCCACTCCCCCTGCCACTCCCCCTGCCGTCAATTCTGCTGCCAATGTTACTATCTTATGTGGCGGAGGGAGGGGACAGCCGAGGGAGATCTAGCTGTACCCGCTGTGATCAACACCGCTGCGACCAACATCGTTGCGACTAACACCGCCATTGGATTGAGTTTGTGAATAACTGTTGAGCACCTTAGGATGGTTACCTTTTTGGAATGCTATCTGTTTAATTGTTTTATGTGGTTTTAAGTTGGTTTGTCTCTGGCACATGGTTGCCCCTATGTAAGCCGCCCTGAGCCCGTTCGCGGGGAGGGCGGGGTAAAAATGTAATAAATAAATAAATAATAAATAAATAAATAAATTGTACCCAGCTGCGGTCCTTCCCCTCCCCTGGCACCACCTTCTCTAGACTCCACCCCCTAAATTTCCAGGTGTTTCCCATTTAGGGATGCCAGTTCCCAGGTGGGGGTGGGAATCCCCTGATTTTGGGGGCTTCCCCCGGATGCTGGCCAGCTGGCCGGTGGGGGAAGCCTCACCCCCAATAGTTATCTGCAGCCCCACTTGAAAAGAGCAGGGGTTGCCTGCACCTGCCCCACAAGCCGTGGATTCGTGGCTTGCAGGGCAGGCGAGCGTGGCACCGCCTCCCCCGACCATTTAAAGGGAAAGTTCCCTTTAAGTGGTTGGGGGAAAGCGGGGATATGTGCATGCGTGGTGCTGCGTCCCTGACTCTGCAGTCCTGTGTAATTGCAGTCCTGTGATTGCGCCGTTCATTGGATGCCTGATGGAATTGGGTTTTTTTTAATGTTTTGTAATCTGTCCTGAGCGTCAGTGAGAAAGATGAGCTATAGATGAAGTAAACAAATGAATAAATTCTTCCCTAGGCGGAGGAGAGTAGCTGGCAGTCAGAGTAGACCGTAAAGACCTTGAGAGGTCAGCGGACTGATTCGGTACTAGGCAGCTTTCCAGTATATACTCAAATAGCCTCTCTTTCTTGACTCGTTCCCAAAATTGAAACGTGCACGTTTAAATCCTCTTTCATTAGACTAGAATACCAAAGGAAATGCTTTAGATTAAAAGCTCTAGGATACATTTCTTTTTTTTTTCCTCCTGGAGTTTCAGAGGAAATTGGTCGTTCCTCAATTTTTTGAAAATCCCAGTGGGGTCTGAACGGTTACATTAGCTGACAGAAGTTGGCTTTCTTCTGTCCTTTTCTCTGCCCCCACCCCCCATAGGTGAGCTGACAGCAGAAATAAAAAGGAAATGAGAAAGAACATACTGCTTTCTTTAAGATAAATTCATCCCTAGTTTTGAAATATCTGAATAAATTCTTCCAGGTCACGAGTAGAGTTTGGGAAATATGCACCTGATACTCTTAGCCTTCTAGGTGTGGATGTCTACAATATGGGTTTCTAATGTTCAATGAGTGTGCAAAAATATGTACCATGGATGCTGTCAACATTGGCAACCAAACATTTTAATTCATATTGTTATGTGTGTTTGTGTGCGCGTACGAACGCTGTGATGGCTCAAGTGGTTAAGACGCTGAACTGCAGGCTGTGGAAGGTCAGTAGTTCAGCAGTTCAAGACCCGTGAGTGCTGCATGACAGGGTGAGCTCCCGTCTCTAGTTCCAGCTCCTGCCAACCTAGCAGTTCGAAAGCAAGAAATTGCAAGTAGATAAATAGGTACCACTTCAGTGGGAAGGTAACAGCGTTCCGTGCACCTTGGTGTTCAGTCATGCTGGCCACATGACCACGGACATGTCTTCGGACAGCGCTGGCTCTTCGGCTTTGAAACGGAGACGAGCACCGCAACCCTAGAGTCGGATTCGACTGGCTTTCGAGCAAGGGAACCTTTACCTTTACCTAACCTAACCTTATTAATAATACCCAAAGATTCTTCATACCCAGACAAAAGGTGTTGTTTTCTGATATGAAACTAAAGCCCATGCTGACCCAGACACCGCAGACTTCTACCCCAGACAACTAAAATCATGAACTCTATACTTCAAGCAAATACATCTATTGAAAAACCTGTCTTCTGCCATACCAGCAATACTGCACTGAAGGCCTGTTAGAAACGCCAGACGGCTAGATAGCTATTTCATCCAAACAACTTGAAAAGGAAAAAAAAAAGGAATGTCGTTTCTTGTCTGCTAGCATCAGCTAAAAAGACACTCTATCCTACAAAGAAGAGGCCTTACCACTTAATAGGCTTTTATTAAATCCTAATAAAATCTTAATATAAAAATGCATAACACCAGAAAAATATAAGTATATGAATAATCTGAATTTTTTTTAAAAAACATTATGTATTCCCATCCATGCTTACACGTTGGGAAACCCTGGCACAGGAGAAGATTCACTTAAGTGAGCCGCTTACCTACATTCCAAAGTGCTGCAACCCAGATGCAAGTTTACCACCTCTTTTACAGAGAATGCTGCCACAGGGCTCGGTTCTGGGCCCAGTACTTTTCAATATATTTTTAAATGAACTGGATAAGGGTGTGTAGGGGCTACTCATTAAATGTTGCAGATGACACCAAACTGGGAGGAGGAGCGAACACACCCAGAAGGTAGAAATTGAATCCAACAAGATCTGAGCGTGCTGGAAAAGTGGGCGGGCAGGAACAAGATGCAATTTAACAAGGTGAAGCGCCGAGTTCTGTATCTGGGTAACAAAAATGAGGGACACACTTACTGGATAGGGGATACACTTGTGAGTAGCAGTGTGTGCGAACTAGATCTTGGGGTAAGTGTGGACCGAAAGTTAAATATGAGCAGCCAGTGTGAAGTGGCAGCAGAAAAGGCTAATGTAATCTTGGGGTGTATCAACAGAGCCATAAGATCCAAATCGCAAGAGGTGATAGTCCCGCTGTACACTTTATTGGTCAGGCCGCACACCTGGGGTATTCTGTGCAGTTCTGGAGGCCTCACTGCAAAAAGGATGTGGACAGAATGAAGCACATGCAGAGGAGAGTGACAAGGATGATCAGGGGCCTGGAGACCAAGCCCTATGAGGAAAGGCTGAGGGACTGTTTAGTCTGGAGAAGAGGAGGCTGAGCGGGGACTTGATTGCGCACTTGAAGTATTTGAAAGATTGTCACTTAGAGGAGGGCAGGCAGCTATTCCTGTTGGCAGCAGAGGACAGGACTCGCAATAACGGGTTTAAATTAAGGGCAGGAAGGTACCAGCTGGATATTAGGGAAAACTTTTTTTATAGTAAGAGTTGTGCAACAGTGGAATCAGCTGCCTAGGGAGGTGGTGAACTCCCTTTCTCTGGCAGTCTTTAAGCAGCATCTGAACAAACACTTGTCAGGGATGCTCTAGGCTGATCCTGTATGGAGCCGGGGGTTGGACTAGATGGCCTTTATGGTCCCTTTCAACTCTGTGATTCAATGATTCTTTGAATTTGGACAATATTTTTTCTCTCTTGGTTATAGTTGTTACTTGGAACAGGTTTGTGTTTTGCAGAAAGCATAATTCCATTCCTTTCCAGGAAGGGGGCCTTTCCCCCCCCATCTACTCTAGTAAAAGTTGATTAACAAGGAAGAGACATCCCTCTTGTATGCATACAGTGAAATGTAATCTCCTTCTCCTAGCAGAAGCCAATTAAGATGAAAAAATTCTACTTGGAATTGATATTTCTTTAGAAATTCATCAAAATTATCTGTAAATTGAACTTTATTTCCAATTTAAACATTTTTGGCAGTTTACTGGAGACAGAAATCTTCCATCCAGACACAATGCTGCTAGAACAGGAATGGACCTTTTGGAGAAACTACTTTTTACATAGGAAAGATTGTTCTAGTGAGTCGAGTTCTTTTGCTTTTACAGCAGCTGAATGCGAAGCTGCACAAGTGTGGGAAGCAAATTCGAATAGATTTGCTGTTGAATTTTCATTAAAGTAGGGGGGGAAATTCAAGGTGAGACTGGATGGTTCTTGCTTGGGCAAACCTAAAAAGCAGTGTTAAGGAGACAAAGAGACTTTTAATGATCCAAGTGTTTACCACACTGAAGGTCTCTAGAAAACTTATTCTGATAGTCCAACGGTGCCGTGGGTATCATTTACCTAGAATCAGCTTTGGCCACAACATAGGGCAATGGTATATCTAACCTTTTGGAACTGGGGAGTTTTTAGACTATGAACTTCTCACGCTGGGGCTAATTATGAGCCAAGACCAAGCTTCTGAGGGGAATGGGATTAGCTCATAATTAACTTGTCTCCAGCCCACCTTTTTCATTCACGGTATAAAGACAGTAAGACCACTTCGGCCTGGCAGCAGAATTGTGAGTGCCAGGATAACTAACAAATGTTGCTTTGTAGATCTTTACTAAGATCCCACAAACCTTGGGAGGCTATCATTTACAGGGGCCCTGCCGGACCAGAATTTCCAGATCTGGTTCGGGAAATTCCTGGAGAGTTAGGGGAGAAGCTTGGTGCGGTTGCCAACTTCCAGGTGGTGACTGGAGATGTTTTGTTATGACAACTGATCTCCAGGCGAAAGTGATCAGTTCACCTGGAGAAAATGGCTGCTTCGGAAGGTGGAATCTATGACAGCATACCCCATTGAAGTCCCCCCCCAAACCCCACCCTCTTTTTTGTAGTAAATATATTTATTGGGTTTTTAAACACAAAGGAAAACATAACAAGACATAACATATAACATATACATACAAGTTCATATCTCTTAAATTTCGCAACCTCCTCATAACACACAGCAAACATAATTCAAGCTTGGTTCATTTTTCTCACTCATAAACCATAAATTTCCAAATTTTTTCAAATATATTCCTCCCAATGATCTAACTTCCTAATGATTTAACTATATAAAAATTTAAGATATGGCAAGCACCTTCTGTCATATCTAAACTCTCTGCTTATTGTTTAGTCTCAGAGAGATAGAAAATTAACTTTCCCTGAATTAATATCTGGCGTAGTCACTTATACTGTTCTTTCTATTTTCCAAAATAAAAAACCACCTATATCCTTACCTACTATATATATATATATATATATATATATATATATATATATATATATATATAAATCAGTCTACTTTTTCCAGTAATACTTCTCATAGTTCTTTTCCTTTACACTAAAGTAATTGGGTTCTATTTCTCTTACTCCCTCAGTTAACTATACATGTAGAAATTACCAAATTCCAAACAGCATCTTTAACACAAAACCTAACCTATACATCTTTACCAAATATACACTGTATTGAATATACTGCGTATTCTCTCAGTATGCTCCAAACCCCACCCTCTTAAGGCTCCACCTGAAGAAGGAGTGGGATCTCAGCAGGGATGTGATGTAGTGTTGCTCACTCAAGGTTGGGAAATCCCAGGAGATTTGGGGGTGGAAACTCGGGAGGGGAGGGTTCTCAGGGAGGTATAATGCCATAGTGTTCATCTTCCAAAGTGACCATTTTCTCCAGCAGAACTGATCTCTGCATTCTGGGGATCATTTCTAATTCCAGGAGATCTCCAGGCCCTGCCTTGAGGTTGGCAACCTTAATGTGATGCCATAGTGTCCACCCTCTGAAGCTGCTATTTCCTGCAGGGACACTGAACTCTGTAGTCTGGAGAGCAGTTGTGATTCCAGGAGAACTCCAGGCATTACCTGGAGGTTGGCAAGCCTATGGACCCAAGGCGCTGTGGCGGATGCCAGACTGCTGTTAATTATTTTTTTCGGGGGGGGGGGTAACCTGTGGGCGATTGTAGCAGGGTTGGTGAGCTCCAGGCCTCCAAACATCCCTAATGACTTCGTTGGGGTGTGTGACACACCTGGAGCTTGAAATGGGTTGAGTTTAAAATGAGTTGGGTTCAATCCAAGCTGAATTTAACTGAGCTCATTATAGACTAGTCCATATTCTGGGCTGAGCCAGGGGAAAATCTCCAGATCTAGATTTGGTGCCTCTACTGTCCCTACACGGGGATCCCCAGCCCGGGGTCCCCAGACCGGAGTTCCCACCATTTTTGAACCTGCGGGTGCCATTAGACTTCTGACACAGGGTGATGGGAGCAACCACAAAATGCTACAACAGGCAGGGCCAGCCACACAATCTCAGCGGGTGAGGGTATAACTATAGCATTATATAACTGTAATTCATAACTATAAGAATAACTCCTCAACATCTCAGACGGAAGCTCTGTTTTTAACAAAAAGCCTTTCAAAATGAACACACTGTTTTAGTTATTTTATTTTGTGCATACATGTAAGCTTGCCTTCAGTCATTCAGTGGAGGCTGTTGTGCTGTGGTGGCCACTGTTCCCAAAGCGACATTTTTAGAAATCTGTTCAGAGCTCCCGGGTTCAATCAGAAGCCCTCATGGGCAAAAATGCCATCTGGCCCAGCCCACGTTCTAAAAACGCTTGGCAGGGCTCCAGGAAAAGTGTTGGTGAGTGCCTTGACACCCATGGGTGCCATGTTGGCCCCACCCTACCCTACACAGCAGGTAGAAGTGATCAGATGTGGAACTATATGCGTCACTGAAACAAAACTGCCTGAAGTGAAATTTCAAGAGAAATGAGGAGGGTCCTGTTCGGTGACAACTTTTGCAAAATTCTGAAGATCATAAAAAAAATCATGCTCAGACTTCTAGCATTTCTTTGGGCGGGGGAGCAGTCAATGCTCCCTCTAAGCTGTGGAGTCTTGTGAGCAAAAATTCTACTTTGTGAGCTACCGGCATGAAAGTTGTGAGCAAACAGTTTGGCTACTGCATAAATTAGATTGCTCTGGAGCCATCCTTCCTGAGCTAAGACAAAAATATGTGAGCTGGAGGGTAAAAAACTGTGAGCTAGCTCACACTAACTCAGCTCGGAGGGAACAATGGGAGGAGTGTGTGATGCATGTAGGGTTGTAGCGACCAGAAAGGCTATGAGACCGTAACATTGAGAACATCAGTTTAACTTCATGCCACAGTAACATTCTGGAAGAAGGGGGGGAGTAACTGAGATAGGTGGGATTCTCTCCCTAGCATGCTAGTTTTATATCCGCAGTAAGTTTTGTCTTCCCCCAAGTATAAAATGGTATGGTCCTGTGATAGATAAATGATATCTAATGATATCAGACATATTATTCTCATTCTACAGTCACTTCATTGGCTGTCCATCAGTTATTGGGCTCAGTTTAAAGTACTGGCTATTACATGCAAAGCCCTTCATGGCCTTGGACTCTCAGGCCGTGGTCGCACGGTCATTCTGCTTGGGTTTCAGCTCTGTTCCCTCCCACATTTAAAATTGCTGATCAGACGACCACATCCACCTCCCGCACCGAAGTGGGCTCACTCGCGCAATCGTCCCGGTTCCCTAGCGAGTTTTCCTACACCTGGGAAAATCAAGTACTTTCCAAATATTTGAGCTCTGAATCCGCGATTTTGCCGATCTGGACAGCCATCTCTCACAATGATCGCGATTAGGGCATCTGAATGTCCTTCTCACAATGCTTTTTCTCCCCCCAAGCATCTGTCATTGTGCACATGAGCATTCATGCACTGAATAAATTCAATGTGCTCGGTTTTAGGGCGCTGGTTAATTTTGTTTGCTGTTCGGGGGGTGGAACCTGCAAAAACAAGGGAGTACAGCGAGTCCCAGTGGAAGTGGTGATTCAGATTTGTGTATATGTGCATGGGCAAAGACAATTTTTTAAAAAAGAACAAGCTGTGCTGCTGCTTGGGCAGCATGGCTATCTGGACAGTGCCCGGAGGTGATGCAAGCAGTTCATGGAAGGATGTGTGATCATCTCAACCCTCCCCCAAATATTCCCAATCAAATCCATAGCGGAAACAAATCAGGATAAGCTTGCCATGTGACCATACCCTCATATTTGTGAAACTGGCTCTCCCACATGCACCATCATGACAGCTTTGCTCATCTGAGCAAGGTCTTTTGCAGGTGCCACCCTGCAAATTGGCAAAATCAGCAACTGCCTGTACACATGCCCTCTCTGTTGTGGTCTCCACCTTATAGAATGGCCTGCTTGAAGAGCTCAGGGAGGCTCCTACTCTCCTGGCTTTCTGAAAACTAAGCAAAACTGAATTATTAAAGAGTAGGGATGGGCACAAAGGGGAAAATGTGGTTTATGCAAGTGTATGGTCGAACCACGAACTGAACCAGGAGGTTTGTTTGCGGACTGAACCAGTTCGTGGTTCATGATCCTGCAAACCTTGTTGAAAGGGGCCATGGTCTTTTTCAACAGGGTTAATAGAAAGCCCAAAAATGGTGATCTTGTGCAGTTCCTTTAAACAGCCCCCCAAAAGCTGAGTAGCAGGGAGTACACTGCTCCCTGCCGCTCAGCTATTTTTACAGCTTTAACAGGGAACAGAAAGCAGAGGTTTAAAGGGACTTTCTGCTCTGTCCATGAACTGCTTTAAAAGTTTGTGGGAGTTTCTGAGGATAGACCCCTCATGGACTTTGGTACGCAAATGACAAACAGGGCAAAATTCATCACCTATTTTGCTTCATGTTTCAGTTCATGCCCATCCCCATTCGAGAGGGCTTTTCTTTGCAGGCAAGAAAAGTTGCACTGTACTACATGATTCACAAAGTTACTAAGGTAAGTTATTAGAGACTGTGGACTGTGCTACTGAGTTTAACTTACTGAAACTAGGGCCCTACTGTGTAGTTTTTGTATCATTTAATGAATCATGTTAAGACTTACACGTTGTTTCAGTTCTGTTTTTTTAGATTTCTGATTGGTCCTACAAGCCGAATCCTGTTGCGTTGTGTATTGCATACCCCATCCCGTTGATTGCATTGACTCACTCCGAGTGATGCGCCTTGAGTCCCAGTGGGAAAGGTGGGCTATAAATGGCATAAGTAAAAATACATCAAGCTGCTGATTGTGTAGTTCGGCACTCAAACTCAAGTACTTCCCATCGCCAGGCAATGAGCATCGTAGAACAGCTTTTCTGATCGAAATAGAGAAATCTGCACACCAGAATGATGGAAGAAATAGAAGTCCAAAATTACTGAGGAACTGACAGTTTGCAACATTCCCAGCACATCAAGAAAATAAACTGGCAGTGGGCAGAGATGTATGTTGTTGCGAACCAGTGTAGGCATGACACATTTTCTTCCAAGGGTTTTTTTTAGGAGTTCCACAGATGGCTTGCATGCTACCATTTGTTGCTGATGATAGAAGGACATTTGTACCATTGAAAGGTGTGTGTATGATATTTCCCCTTCCGGTTGCAGATCTCCCACTTTCCTCCCACCCCATTTGTGCAGTTTTGCTGATCAACAGGTCACCCGACTTGCAACATATTTGGCTTCTTTGTGGGTGTGGCCTGCATGTTAGTGGCTTGGAGGGGTCTGTGTTACATAATGTGATAAGAGGTGATGTGGCAGGGTCTCATGTTACTGGGGTTGGCTGCCCGCAGTAGTGTTAAGAGGAGGGGCTGTGATTCTCTTTGGGAAGTCTCTGGTTCTAAGACTGGAGTCCGGTTGGGTATTGATTTGGCTTGATTGAATCTCGTCTTGCAGGGGAAGGGATTAGTTGGGGTTGTATTGCATGTTGTACGTTTTAAAGTAGGGTATGTAAGACACCTTGAACCATGGGGGGAGGTAGGGTATGAATATTTTAAGGGGGGAAGCCCGTATTTGTATATATCCAAGTACTAACTTTGCTAACCACTTCAGACAACTATAAAAAGGGTGTTCTTAGAGTGTTCAAAATAAAGCATTATGATTGGCAGTCAGGATGAAGTCTCCTGATTGGTTAGGCCTGGTAAAAATACTTCCAATGTAGCAAATGCTGCCTTTGTTAGGTCAACAGATCAGTGCCTCTTGCTTCATGCATATTAGCTTTCAGCCTCCCCAGCTTTGCCAGTGCCCTGTAGCTTAAAAATGTAAGAACATAAGAGAAGCCAATGTTGGATCAGGCCAATGGCCCATCCAGTCCAACACTCGGTCACACAGTGGTCAAAAATACCAGGTGCCATCAGGAGGTCCAGCAATGGGGCCAGGACACTAGAAGCCCTCCCACTGTTGACCCCACCCCCCCAAGCACCAAGAAGACAGAGCATCACTTGCCCCAGACTGAGAGTTCCTATCTATACCTTGTGGCAAATAGCCACTGATGGACCTCTGCTCCATATGTTTATCTAATTCCCTCTTGAAGCCGCTCATGTCTATAGCTGCCACCACCTACTGTGGCAGTGAATTCCATGTGTTAATCACTCTTTGGGTGAAGTAGCACTTCCTTTTATCCGTTCTAACCCGACCACTTGGCAATTTCATTGAGTGCCCATGAATTCTTGTATTGTGAGAAAAGGAGAAAAGTACTTCTTTCTCAACCTGCTCTATCCCATGCATAATCTTATAAACCTCGATCATGTCACCCCTCAGCCGTCGTTCCTCCAAGCTAAAGAGCCCCAAGCGCTTTAATCTTACTTCATAGGGAAAGTTTCCCAACCCTTTTATCATTCTAGTTGCCCTTCTCTGCACTTTTTCCAATGCTATAATATCCTTTTTGAGGTGTGGTGACCAGAACTGTACACAGTATTCCAAATGAGGTTGTGCCATCAATTTACACAGGGGCATTATGTACTGGCTGATTTGTTCTGTGGTTTATCTTGAGAACACTTTCTTGAAGAAGGCATAGTCCCAAGTTGCATTTAGGTATGGCTGCTCACAAGGTGGCTAGCCACCATCTGCAGCCTGGAGATCTCCCTGAATTACTTACCGTTGGTCTCCAGACTACAGAAATCAGTTCCACTGGAGGAAATTGAGCTGTTATAGGGTAGGATATCTGACATCACATCCCTGCTGAGCTGTAGCCTCTCCCCAAGCTATGCTTAGCGCAGGCACCGCTCCCAGATCTCCAGGGATTTCTTAAATCGGAACTGGCACCTCTCACCCGGTCCTAGGTTAATATACCCAGGGCTATTTTGGGGCAGGAACGCACAGGAACGGAGTTCTGCCTGGCTTCTGAGTTTGCCATGCCCAGCAGGAACTCATTAGCATAATAGGCCACACCCAACAGCAGAAACTCATTAGGATTGGCTGCATTTGGGGTGTGTGGCTGCACATGCAAAGGAGCTCCTGCTGCAAAAAAAAAGCCCTGGGTTTCGACAACAAACAAGGTAAACAGAATAAGAAGCAAAAGGTGGGTGTGGCTGGATGACCACACTTCTGGTAACATGAGCGTGTGGCCTAATATGCTAATGAGTTTCTGCTGTTGGGTGTGGCCTATTATGCTAATGCATTCCTGCTGGGCTTTTTCTACAAAAAAAGCCCTGAATATAGCTATAATAAATACTTTGTCACACGACTATAATTTGTATATTTTTAACACTTATGCCCTTAAGGGCCCATTCTGTTAATCCAATGAAGTAGGTATAGACCAGGGATCACCAGCCTTCTTGAGCCTGTGGGCAGCTTTGGGATTCTGACACAGGGCAGTGGGCACAGTCACAAAATGGCTGCCGTAGGAGGCGTAGCCAGTCACAAAATGACTGCCACGGGAGGAAAAGCCACCCACAAAAGGAGCAGGGTAATGTATAACTCTAGTAGTACCGCTTCAAAAATTCCAAGCAAAAGGCCTGCTTAACAAGATGCCTTTTTATCACAGCCAATCAGAAACCCTGCTGGGAGAAGCCTCATCTAGGCCACATACTTTTTAATAGTGCTTGACAGGCGCCAGGAAACGTGTCAGTAGGTGCTACGGTGCCCACGGGCCCTATGTTGGGGACCCCTGCTGTAGACCATGAATGTTGATGTGCAATAACGGTGCAATTCTAAGCAGAATTATATCCATCTAAGTCCATTAAAGTCAATGGGCTTAGAAAGGGTGTAACTCTGCTTAGGACTGCGCTGTAAATGATTTTTAAGGTGCCGCACAACTCTTAATACAAGGAGAACAATCACAGCTCACCCTCGGGACTTTTTTTTAGATTGGATTTCACGGTACATATGTCCAGAAATATTCTCTGCTTATAAACACTGAAAACCTCCTTATTAAGCTATATATGGTTTTAGTGGCTCTTTGGCCTCACATGAACCATAACAGTATTTTAAAAATATTATTTCTGCAGGAAATCTTCTGAAATGCCTAAATGTGCCTGCAATACATTTGGTGGGAATCTTTAGCCAACCCCTTTTAATGGCCTTTTGATACTTAAAGGAAAGCTTTCAAAAGAAATGTGGGATCAGTGCAAAGTAGATTAATTCTAGTTTCTATAAATAAGCCATACAAAGTTAAACAGTCTGTTTGTCCGTCCGTCCGTTCCCATTAGTGTGGAGTCTGTAAGGTTGCTGACTCTGGGTTGGGAAAATTCCTGGAGGTTTGTGGATGGACCCTGGGAAGGGAGGGGCTAGGGGAGTGCCATACAGCCCGCCCTCCAAAGCTGCCCTTTTCTCTAGTGGAACTAGTCTTTGTAGTCTGGAGATGAATTGTAATTCAGGAGAACTCCAGGCCCGACCTGGAGGTTGGTAATCTGAGGTAGTTTGGTGTAGTGGTTAAGTGCGCGGACTCTTATCTGGGAGAACCGGGTTTGATTCCCCACTCCTCCACTTGCACCTGCTGATGTGACCTTGGGTCAGTCACAAGCTCTGGCACAGCCGTTCTCTCAGGGACAGTTTCTGTCAGAAGTTCTCTCAGCCCCACCTACCTCACAGGGTGTCTGTGGTGGGGAGGGGAAGGGAAAGGAGTTTGTAAGCCGCTCTGAGACGCCTTTGGGCAGTGAAGGGCGAGGTATAAATCCAAACTCTTCTTCTTCTTCTAGTTCTGGATTGGTTGCTGTTTTTTGAAGTTGTAAGCAGTGTTCCCTCTAAGCTGAGTTAGTGTGAGTTAGCTCACAGTTTTTTACCTTTGAGCTCACACATGTTTGTCTCCGCTCAGGAAGGAGGGCTCCACAGCAAACTAATTTATGCAGTAGCCAAATCGCTCACTCAGAACTTTAATGCCAGTAAGCTCACAAAGCAGCTTAAAGGGAGCATTGATTGTAAGAGCCATTTGTGTGATCCATGTATTGGGCGGGGGGGGAGGGTTCCTTCCCACAGTCCAGATCAGTTGTGTGTGTGTTTTAAGTGTCCACAAATCACTCCTGACTCATGGTGACCCTGCAAATCGATGATCTCCTAAAACATCCTATAGTTACCAACACTGTCCCCTCTAAGCTGAGTTAGTGTGAGCTAGCTCACTGTTTTTTAGCCTCCGGCTCACACATTTTTGGGTGATTTCCCACTCAAGCTGCTGCGGGGTTGTGCCGCCGTTTGCCCCGAGATTTTTAGTCAATTTCACACCCGAAGCCGCGGGGCTGCGTTTTGACCCGCGGCTTCGCCCGATTTCCCCGCAGTTTCGTAATCCTCAAAAAACAGGATTACGAAACTGCGGCGGAAATCGGTTGAAGCCGCGGGTCAAAATGCATCCCCGCGGCTTCGGGTGTGAAATTGACTAAAAATCTCGGGGCAAACGGCGGCGCAACCCCGCAGCAGCTTGAGTGGGAAATCACCCTTTGTCTCAGCTCAGGAAGGAGGGCTCCAGAGCAAACTAATCTATGCAGTAGCCAAATTGCTCGCTCACAACTTTAATGCCAGTAGCTCACAAAGCGGAATTTTTTGCTCACGAGACGCCACAGCTTAGAGGGAGCATTGGTTACCAACCTTGCTCAGGTCTTGCAAACTGAAGGCCGTGGCTTCCTTGATTAAGTCCATCCACCTCCCATTGGGTCTTCCACTTTGAACTTTTCTGAATGTTGTCTCTTCCAGGGAGTTTTGTCTTCTCATAATGTGATCAAAGCACAATAGCCTCAGTTCAGACTGCTTTTTGGCAGTCCATGGTGTCTGTAAAACTCTCCTCCAACACCATATTTCGTGTGTCCCCCTTTTAAAAATTTATTTATTTAAAGTTATCTTGCTCTACACCAGGCTTGCCAAGAACTTACCTTAATTTGGCGGGGGACGGATACGTCCTGGCAGGACAATCCCTGGGGGAAAGAAAGACACGGCGCACGATGCCGTCGCCAGGAAGTGACGCCGGGCAACACTCTGGCAATGGGACCGGAAACTCGATGGCAAACCTGCAGAAGACTATGGTACCATCAAGTTTCCAGCCCCATTGCCAGAGCATTGCTCGATGTCACTTCCTGGCGATGGCATCGTGCAGCGTGGGTGTTGCCCGGAGGAATGTTCCTGCTGGGGACTGTGTGTCCCCTGCCGAAATACGGTAGGTACTTGGCAACCCTACTCTACACTGTGCACCCCTATGAAGTTCAAAGGGGTCGTCCCAGCAAGCACTGAGTGGGCCTGCCTTCCTGTCCTTGGGGAAGGAGTTCTGCCCGCAGCCTAGCAGGGTTACCAAATGCAGCCTGATTGTCCATGCCAATGGTTGATCTCAGCTCATTTTCTCTCAGTTTACCCTGTGCATCTGTACTACAATGCATTGCTAAATATGCATACTCGGATGTCTACTTGGGAGTAATTCCCATTTTATTCAAGGGGACTTACTCCCAGGAAACAGATCTTAGATTACAGCTTCAGTGAAACTGAACCAGCCCCAAAGTTAAGCACACCAGCTTCCTATCGATTTTAATAGGCAAGTGATTCCTTCACTGTAGTCAATGGGAGCTTAGAATGCTTTTGTTTTGCCTTGATTTTGTCCGAGGTTGCTAGCCAGCCAGGGGAAAAAAAAACATCCTGTCCCTTTAACAAAGGTTTAACTGATGGAAACAAACGCACAGTGTAAGCGTTTCATGATGTTACTTTAAATAACATTACCTGGTATCTGCTGCAGATCCAACTGATATTAGAGTGGCAGACAGAGGAGCAATTTAAAAGTTGGTAATTCTAATTATGTCCATGTTTAGGACTGAGTTGGAATGCTAGTAGCCATCAGAATAATGGACATCTAACATATATTAATTATCTTCGTAATAAACCTGAAACATTTTTTTGTGTGATATACCACCTGAATTAATTATTTGGGAGTATAAGCATTGGCAGTTCTGCTCTCTGCAATGTTAAACTGCCCCCCTAACAAAACAAACAAACAAAAATTCTGGCTATGGGCCTGTTGCCAGTGTTCTCTCTAAGCTGAGTTAGTGTGAGCTAGCTCACAGTTTTTTTAGCCTCCAGTTCACAGATTTTTGTCTTAGCTCAGGAAGGGATGGCTCCAGAGCAAACTAATTTATGCAGTAGCCAAATCGCTTGCTCACCACTTTAATGCCAGTTCCTCACAAAGTAGAATTTTTGCTCACAAGACTCCACAGCTTAGAGGGAGTATAACCTGTTGGCAGTCTCAAAAAGAGAGAACAATCATATGCCAGGCAGACTGGCATAGTGATTACCTGTGGTATCCTCACAGGAAGGTTTACTTCTCCAAAATGTGTACAACTCTGCTGATGCAGGATGAGATGACCTTTGTTCGGCCTGCCCTGGAATCCAATGTAGGCAGTGTGTTCGGCTTCGTGCGTGTGATCAGGAACACTGATCAGACAGGGTCCCAATGATGTGTACAAAGGCTTCATGCCCCATTGCTGGACCTCCAGAAGAACTAGTTGTCTAGTGTGAGACCGCTTTGGTGCACAGGGTGGAGAAAGCTCCCTCTCCTAAAATACTAGAACTCAAGGGCATCCAATTGCAGCTGATGGGCAGTAGATCCAGGCCGGACAAAAGGAAATACTTCTTGACACAGGGAGTGATTAAAATGAGGCTTTCGCTGCCACAGGATGTACTGATGGCCATAGGCATAGACAGCTTTAAAAGGGGATTTGACAGGTTAACGGAGGATATGTCTGTCAGTGGCTACCTGGTGACTAAAGGGAACCTCCATGTTCAGAGGGAGTGAATTTCTGAATCCCAGAGCTAGGAGGCAGCATCATGCCCTGTTGGCCTCTATGCCCTGTTGTTGGCCCTCCAGAAGAACCGGTTGGCCGCTGTGTGGGACAGGATGCTGGACTAGATGGACCACTGGTCTGATCCAGCAGAGCTTGTCTCATGTTCTTCTGCCTGAGTATATGTAGAAAGACTTCTCTGCAGATGTATGTCTGTATGCATATGTGAGTCAACATATCCCTCCTCCCTTCCTCTCTGCACATGCCTGGGCTATCCAAGTCAGGACACCACACTGGTATGTGTGAGTCAACGTACGTGGAACATCTCTGTTATTCCTTTCAAGAACCTTTGTACAGGCAATTCATTATGAGTCCACCTAAACAACCTGGAATTTTATGAATTTAATGACAAAGGCTGGTAGTTATGCAAGCTCATATTGCAATAAGCTTTAACAGATTGGAGTGGGTGTTGTTTGTGTACCAGACTAACATATAGATTCATGGACTAGATAGATTCATGGAGGATAGGTCTATCAGTGGCTACTAGCTGTAGTGACTGAGGACAATCTCCACAATCAGAGGCACTGATCCTCTGAATCCTAGAGCCAAGAGGCAACATCAGGGCAAAGCCCTGACCTCTATGCTGGTGCCCTATTGTAAGCCACCCTGAGCTCGTTCATGGGGAGGGCGGGGTAAAAATGTAAATCATCATCATCATCATCATCATCATCATCATCATCATCATCATCATCACCTCACTTTTTATCTCCTCTTTCCTTCCTTCTTTCCTTCTCTTTCTTTCCCTCTTTCCTTCCTTCTTCCGTTCTCTCTACTCTCTCTTTCTTTCCTTCCCTCTTTCCTCCTGTAGCCCAAATCTTCACTTCCCTCCCCGCCCCCAGCTGGCTGGGGAAGGGAAGGCTTTTGAAGATGCCTTCCCCCCTTTGCTTCCCCTTCTGACATCACTTCAGGTGATGTCAGGGGGTGTGGCATATTCTAATGAGCTATTATGCTAATAGCCTAGTAGCTCATTAGCATACCTTATGCTAATAAGCTCCTGCAGCTCCTTTTCTATGAAAAGACCCCTGCCTTTAACCCATTGTACCATCGGGCCAGAACTTTATAGCCTACTGATGCTCTTCCAAGCTGTACCCATTGTTGTAATTGTTATAATGTTTTATTGTGTTTTAATGTTTAATGTTATAAACTGAAATAGTATTTATTTCAATAATGTTACCTGCCCTGAGCCTATCCGCGGGATGGGCAGGATATAAATGTAAATAATAAATAAATAAATAAATAAAATATGCCTGGTTGTTGGCCCTCCAGAGGAACTGGTTGGCCACTGTGTGAGTTAGGATGCTAGACTAGATGGACCACTGGTGTCTGGTCCAGCAGGGCTTCTGTTATGTTCATATGTCCTCTTGGACTGCGTCTTCCTTTTCTGCCTTTCTGTTAACCTCATATTGCCCATCCAGTCCAGTACTGTCTACATTGGCAGCAGCTCTTCCCAACATTCAGGCCAATAGTCTTCTGCAGGTTTGCCACCCAAGACTCTTTTGACTGGAGGTGGGCCTTGGAACCTCCTCCATGCCGGACATTCCCTAGTGCTCAGCTGTGCCCCCCTCGTTCCCGTCTTATTTTACATCTCCAGTACTTTGGAGAGTACCTTCAACAAACTAGTGGGTCCGAGAAGCTTGTTGAGGATCTGACCAAATGTTCGCACCATGAGGATGGAGGCATTCGTGTTCAATGCTCCCTCTAAGCAGTGGAGTCTTATGAGCAAAAATTCTACTTCGTGAGCTTCTGGCATTGAAGTTGTGAGCAAGCGATTGGGCAACCGCATAAATTAGTTTGCTTTGGAGCCCTCCTTCCTGAGCTAAGACAAAAAATGTGTGAGCCGGAAGCTAAAAAAACTGTGAGCTAGCTCACACTAACTCACCTTAGAGGGAACAGTGTTCATGTTCTATTCTGGGGAGAAGGAAAACTCTGTTCAGCCTCGTGAGAGAGCTGTCGTTTTGCTTTCCAGCTACTTACGCCGGACGTCTTTTTGGCCTACGGTATGCAGGCTCTGTGTGACAGGTGTGCCCAATTGCATCTTGTATTTACTCGTATTTTTTGCAGTTTCCGCAGTGTCGGCACCAACTCTCTTTCTAAACCAATTACCTGCACAGTTTTCACTTGGAGGGTACCGCTTTTTACAGCACAGATACGTTCGGCGCACACAGGGGAATGTCTAGCTGTGCCTAGCTCTGATGTTTCTGTCTGAATTAGAGTTGGCAGGCCCTTCCTGTCCACCAGCGGTGGGGGGAAGGGGTTGGGTTACCACCTCGAGGTTGGGGACTCCTTGGAGACTTGGGGGTGGAGCCTATGGAGGACAGCAACCTCAGTGGGCTACAGTGCCGTAGAGTCCACCCTCTAAAGCAGCCAGTTTCTCCAGGAGAGTTGATCTCTGTCACCTGGAGATGAGCTGTAATTCTGGGGGATCCCCAGGTCCCACCTGGAGGATGGCATCCCTTGTCTGAATCGCTGTCTGTTGGTCCATTGTATAGTTGACGCTCTTCTCCTCAGAAACGACCCCATGACATAAGTTAGGCTGAGGGTGTCTGACTAGCTGAAGTTTACTCAGCGAGCTTCCATGATAGAGGAAGCCAGGTCTCCCAGATTGTAGTCCAACACTTCAACCACTATACCACAGTGGTGCTCTCTTGCATGCACAATTATGTAATGCGGTGCCTTCATAACTAGCAAGCTTAAGAGAAGAGGCCAAGTTCACCACAGAGCATATGAGGAGCTCAGTCTGTAAGACAAAAGGCCCTTCTGGCCCCAAGACCTCTGGCTGTGTGGCGGTTGTGTGGATTCTAATCTGGGAGAACCGGGTTTGATTCCCCACTCCTCCACTCACACTTGGCTGGATGACCTTGGGCAAGCTGTAGTTCTGATAAGAGCTGTTCTTGAAAAAGAGCAGTTTCTGTCAAGAGCTCTCAGCCCCACCTACCTCACAGGGTGTCTGTTGTGGGAAAGGGAGTTTGTCAGCCACTCTGAGACACCTTTGGGTAGTGAAGGGTGGGGTATAAATCCAATCTCCTCCTCCTCCTCCTCCTCCTCCTCCTCTTCTTCTTCTAAAAGTCAGAGAAATAACTAACAAGTACAACAGATTTAGAGTCCAATGGCACTTTTAAGACCAACAAAGGTTTATTCGAGCAATGAGCTTTTGTGCGCGCACACATTTTATCAAACACATTAGAATGGCAGGCAAGGTTCAGACTTATAGCCAGAGAATGAACAGCAAATTAACATGCAACATGATGATGATCAAGATATGCAAAGTGCCACTAAATAAAAAGTTAAGGTTAATAAGGTCAACAGTTGTAAAGCAAAAATATATATATATGTCAAACTAGCAGATAAATGTCTAAAGGTGTCTTTGTCTAATTGTGGGAGGTGTCCGGGAATCTTCATACTCTCCTGTCAGTCTTAGAAGGGCACTTCACTCTACCTCCCCCTCCCAAAAATGCTGTTATGTCAGCAGACATCCTAATATCTAACAAGAACGTTCACTATGAAAGTATGCTCTGTTTTTCTAATTCTCGGTTGGGAACTTTCTGGAGATCTGAGGGCAGAGTTTGGGGAGGGGCGGGAGCTCAGCAGGGCTGCGATGCCGGAGTCCACCCTCCAAAGGAGCCATTTTCTCCGGGGTACCCGATCTCCGTAGTCTAGAGATCAGCTGTAATTCCGCAAGAGCTCCAGGCCCCACCTGGAAGTCGGCACCCTTAGCTGCTAATGATCCGAGCCCTGAACGATGCAGCCAGCTGGAGAGAGGAGGAATGCGAATATCTGCATTGTGCATAATGTCTCATTCGGCTCTAAGTACATGGTACGATTCTATTTTAGTCCCTAAACCTTTTACCAGGTTTCCTGGAAGTTGCCCAAGAACGCAGTGTATGGGTGGGCGGGGGAAAATTTGCAGATTAAATATGTGTGTGTATAGATGATGTAGCGTGGGTGGGTGAAGTCTTGACGTTCCATCAGTCGATACCCGTGCATTATAATTGAAACCCGATCTTCCTCTTGGTCTCTGCTGCTGATTTCTGAATGGGCGCTCTGGTTGCGTGTGGGTGGAAGTACCGTATAGGCTCTCTCTCATGTATTATATATATACACATAAAACGCAAAGTGCTCCTGCATAATGTCCTTTGGAAAACATCACTGCTTGTTTTGATGTACCATTTCCAATGCCATTAGCGGAGAATACATCAAACGTATGTAGATATTGAAACAAGCGGGGATCGGGTGATTCGGGGCCTAGCCGACTTCAACTCTGGATATTCCCAGTCTGTGTTTCGATGGGGTATTTAGGTGGTTTGGTGTGTGCTTTTGTTTCAAAAGACTCCCATGATGTTTAGTGTAGTTGTGCCTGTGTGGAGTTTGTTTGCAAAGTCTGGCTACTGATGGGAGAATCCCATGTCTTATTTTCACTTTGTCAGTAAAGTGAATTTCTGACCCCCGGGTTTTAGAGAGATGATGGACTCTCCAGAGGCTGTAGCTGTGAAGAATTCCACTCTACTATCGACGAGAGCATCCAGGGAACGGAGTTCATCATGCATTACTGGTATTTCCCCCCACACACGCACACTTTTTATTCTGAGTTGGTCAACCGTGTCTAAAAACATTCAAGAAGAATTGCCTGAGTAGCCAAACTAGTTGATTCTCAATTCTGGCCGATGCTAAGAGCAGTCGTGCTTGATTCTTACAAATTAGCCCCAGGTAATAGTCTCTGTACTATGTTCTGGATGTGATCTATCATATCCAAAGAGTGCATTACCCATCCAGATTAATGTGGCATAGGCAAAGCTTTCTTCATCTTTCTTGCGCGTAATGTCTTAGCAGTTCGCTCTGGCAGTGTTCACCCGTTTTGCATTTGATATTCCTGGATCTACGGTTGAGTTGGCTTTAGTGAAAGCTTGATAGGCCTTTCATTTCTTCCTGCCTGGTAAGAAATATGTCATCTATATGTTTACACTGAAAATTGATCTGGCTTTAAGAAAGGTGCTTGGATGAAATACAGAGACACAGGCTTACACATGCACATTTTTCCAAAGTGTATAAATCGACCGGTGTTGATGCCAGGTAGCAGGGGGCTCCAGATGTTGAGCCTGAGGACACCTTTGGAATTCTGACACCGAGTGGTGGGTGCAGTCCCATAATGGCTGTGACACAGTGACTCCTGTATGGGACAGAGCCGGCCACACCATGGCTGCTGCGGCTTGCCTTCAATCACCCAGAGGAGATCCTTGTGTTGTGGTGGCAGCTGCTGCCAAAGAAATGCTTTTAAACGTTTGCTCAGCCAATCAAACCTCCAGTGGCCAATCAGAAGCTTTGCTGAGCAAAAGCCCCACCTGACTCCACCCATTTTCTAAAACCTACCCGGAGCAGAATCATTCCTCAAGAATCCTTCCCATTGAGTCTCCCATGTTGTTCGGTTGTGGATACCATAGAAACAACAAACAACAGGTCTCCCGGCACTGTGTCCATCTTCATTTTCCCCCTTTTCTTTCATCTTGTCCCACATTCTGTTTCACACACTAGTCTTGGAGGACCAGCAAAGAGCAAAATACAGGCTGAGGCACTCTTCCAAGCACTGGGTTTCAGAGGTTTATTGCCTCTGAACAGGGAGCCAGTGTGGTGGGGTGGTTAAGAGTGTTGGACCAGTATCTGGGAGACCCGGGTTTGACCCAGTTCTTTCCTCTTTGGTGGAAACTAGGGGTAAGCCCCATTCTTCCACCTCTCAGCAATGCCTCAGTCTTGGGGGAAAAGAAAAGAAAACCCCACACCAAAGCATTAAAAGGGCTGTCGGCTCTGCTCCCTCCTGTGGGATTCCATACACTTGTGTCAAGCCTTGAAGGAATTCACTCCCAACAACACACTCTTGGCAGTGATTTCTTTATTGAGAGGTAAAGAGGTTTCAAGCATAGACGAGTCTGTGTCAGAACTGGCTCCCTTGGCACCAGTTCTCATATCTCTATATATTATAAAGCTGTTTTGGGGTGGCCACCTTTGATGCGCTCCCTAATCAGTTGGCTGCAAGAACTGCCACTCACAATGGGGACTGTGGCCACTGGCTGCATTCTCTGACTCCCGCCAACCTGCCCAATCAGTTCACTCCCTGGTGTGTCACTCACCAGGGGACTCAATCCACTGGCTGCGTTGCTGCCTGCATTGCCATCATCCCGCCCACAGAGGGGGCACCCAGCATTTTTTTCCTCATTCTCCTGGGAGCTGATGGGCAGTCAGCATGCTCCAGCACCCGGAGACTCATCACGCCCAGGGGCAGGGGCCAGCCCCATGGAAGAAAACCTGCCCATGGATGAGGGCGAGCCTGACATATGGTGACTGCCCGGCCTTGAGCCCAACATACGGTGAGTGGCTGGCTCTGAGTGCAGCTTCGCTGAGCTCCGGCACCTCCACCTTGCCACTACACCACACTGCCTGAGCTACTGGGGTGGTGGCCCACGCAGCCAGGCCAGAACCCACCAGAGGCGGACGAGCAGGGAGGCAGTCACTGCCTGTTCTGCACCGCACCTCCACCACCTCTGGCCCATGAGTCCACATCACTGCCTGAGATGCCGAGGTGCTGCTGTGTCCCGCCAGTCAGGAGGCCGCTGTGCGTGGAGGTCGTTGTGGCCCATTCCATCTCCCCTCCACCATGGCCTCAGGGGAGGGGGGAGAAGGTGGCGGGGGGGCCCTGTGTGTGGCCAGCAGAAGCCTCTTTCTAGGGCCCATCACATTCCTTTTGCAATGGGCTTCCCTGCTAGTTATACATAATTCAAACAAACAACCCCCCCAGTGACCATAGAATCATGCAATAATAGAATATTAGAGTTGGAAGGGACCTTGCGCAGGTCATCTAGTCCAACCCCCTGCACTCTGCAGGAGCATAGCTGAAAGATAGCCCTACATACCCACAGCATACCCAAAAGTTGGTCGTCCAGCCTCCACTTGAAGCGAAGGAGCATCCACCACCTCCCGAGGCAGTCTGTCCCACCAGTCCAATCACGCCCTGGCATCCAGCCCGCCAAAATCTGCCGTGCTGTGTTAACTCTCCCCCAGCACCTGCAAGCATACGGTTACATTATCTAGCAGTGTCTGGTACTCTAGGCCAAGCACGCATACTTCCTACTATAGGGAGGCCCTGCAAGGACACAGTTACGAGCCAGCACAACCCTCAGCAAAGCAGCCCCACACATGCCCCCACACACTCCCCTCCAATTCCCAGCTAAAATGAAACCAGGCAGACAGTTAATAAATACATGGCAAACGGGGCCCGAGTTTGACAGCTAGCTAGCATGTGGGAAGCGGATGATCCTGTGTCTTTTCTCTGCAGATAAGCAACCCCAAATCAAACAGGCATCAAAGCTCTCCTTTGGGCATAGTAGTCATAGCAGAGCTAAGTCCAGAATAAGTCTAGGGGTGATTTCCCACTAAAGCTGACTCGGGGTTGCGCCGCCATTTGGCCCGGTACTATTAGTCAATTTCACACCCGAAGCCGCGGGTTTTTTGAGGATTACGAAACTGCGGGGGAAATCGGGCGAAGCCGCGGGTCAAAATGCAGCCCCGCGGCTTCGGGTGTGAAATTGACTAATAGTATCGGGCCAAATGGCGGCGCTACCCCGAGTCAGCTTTAGTGGGAAATCACCCTAGGTCTCCCGGCGCTATACTTAGCTGTGTTCATCTTCATTTTTCCCCTTTTCTTTCGTCTTGTCCTGCATTCTGTTTCACACACTAGTCTTGGAGGGCCAGCAAAGAGTGAAATACAGGCTGAGGCACTCTCCCAATGTTGCCTCCTAGGGCTGGGTTTCAGAGGTTTATTGCCTCTGAACAGGGAGCCAGTGTGGTGGGGTGGTTAAGAGTGTTGGACCAATATCTGGGAGATCCGGGTTTGAATCCCAACTCATACTATGGAAGCTTGCTGGGTGCCCTGGGGCCAGTCACACTTTTTTGGCCTAACTTATGTCATGAGGTTGTGGTGAGGAGAAAATGGAGGAGAGGGGAATGACGGAAGCCACTTTGGGCCCCATTGGGAAGAAAAGCAGGATACAGAATATGGAGGCCCCTAAGGCTGTGGTGGCTCAAGTGGTTCAGATGCTGAACTGCAGACTGGAAGGTCGATAGTTCAGCAGTTCGAGACCCGAGTGCCGCATGACGGAGTGAGCTCCCATTTCTGGTCCCAGCTCCTGCAGACCTAGCAGTTTGAAAGCAAGAAATTGCAAGTAGATACATAGGTATCGCTTCGGTGGGAAAGTAACAGTGTTCCATGCACCTCGGTGTCTAGTCATGCTGGCCACATGACCATGGAAACATCCTTGGACAGCACTGGCTCTTCGGCTTGGAAACGGAGATGAGTATCGCATCCCTAGAGTCGGATTTGACTGGCTTTCAAGCAAGGGAAACCTTTACTTTATCTAGGAATATACGCAGAGATTATTTTGCAATGAAGAATGTGGACGTAGTTGGGACAGTGCAGGACAGATGCATATTTTGGTGGGGATCCAGTTGGAATGGGAATCAAATAATGCAGATGCGCCCTGAGCTGTAATTGGATTGGGTTTTGCTTGTGAAACAGAGAGCCCTCTCTGTTTTTGGTCATGCGGTTGCTTTTGTCTATTATTCTTGCTTGTATAATTTATCCCTAATGTTCCATAATTTCACAGTTCTTTCAATTAGCACATAAAGCAGGAAACTAAAGTGGATGTTGTAATAGGGACGGTCTCTTGTATGTGGTGGTTGAAGGTCATAAGGGGCCACTGACTGAATAAAACCTGATTTATCCCACAAACCGAGGCCTAATAGAATTTCATCCTTCGGAATACATCTTGGCTAAGCAAAATGCTGGCATCTGCTGGTATCTCCATCCAGTTTGGTGTAGTGGTTAGGTGCGCGGACTCTAATCTGGGAGAACTGGGTTTGATTCCCCACTCCTCCACTTGCACCTGGCTAGATGACCTTGGGCAAGCCATCGTTCTAATAAGAGCTGTTCTTGAGACACCTTTGGGTAGTGAAGGGTGGGTTATAAAGCCAGTCTCTTCTTATTATTTACAGATTTAAACATGTCCTTTTTATCTATCAGGCTTTGGCCCAAACTATGTTATCTTGTGGTGGAAGGCTCTTTCGCCAGTGGAAAAGAGAGCCATTTTCCCCACTGAAGCCCTCCCATAGCAGACCCCATAGTGCAGCTAGGGGCATGATTGCTAGACTACAGCCCCTGGGAACCTGCAAAAGTGGTCATCTTACACCAGTTTTTTATAATGCCTTACGGTTATTTAAAATGGGGCAAGAATATTTGAAGGCTTCCCCTGACCAGTTTACTTTTGGGACACAGGAGGTTTCACTTGCATTCAAGAAGCCATGTCCCAGGTCACTTTGGCTCATGACTCTGTATAAATTCCCTACTAGGAAAGGGACACATCCAGGGCTCTTTTTGTAGCAGGAACTCCTTTGCATCTTAGGCGACACACCCCTAATGTAGACAATCCTCCAAGAACTTACAGTAGCCCCTGCAAGAAGAGCTCTGTAAGCTCTTGGAGGATTGGCTACATTAGGGGTGTGTCGCCTAATATGCAAAGGAGTTCCTGCTACAAAAAGAGTCCTGGACACATCCATGTTCAGAAATGCACAACTGGTAGAATCAAACGGGTAGATGCCTTCTGAGCTGCATCTAGGTTGGGTGTATTGCATGTCTGAATTTGTCTCCATGTATAAAGCTTACGGTACATAGAAAAAAATCGAGTCCTGAAACGAGCCAGTTTGGTGTAGCCACTGAAGTTTTGTGCAGGGAACCGGGGAAGATCCAGATTCAGATCCCGCCTCTCTGACGTGGGCGCTTGCTGGGTGGCCTTGAGCCAGTCACATGCTCTCAGCCTAATCTACCCTACAGGGCTGTTATGAAGGTAAAATGGAAGAGGGAGTCCAATTTATGCCACCCTTTCTTCAGAATGTGGGATAAAGGTGCATGGAATAAATAAAAAACGGCCTCTGCTGCACTAATATTCTGTGTGCAAGAAGTTCTTTAGGGAAGCTTTCAACTATGCACACACCCTTCCCACCTACATTTTAAGTGACCCAGGTCAGGCGAAGCGTCGCTTCTTCATTCTGTCAGTCAGCTGCCTGAACTGGTTCTTGGCTTGCGTGTTTAAGGTAAGGGAGGTTTGCTTTGGTGGTCTTGTTTCTTGGAGTGCTTGCTTCCCGACTGTGGCTCTCTGTGTCACGGACCCTGCTGGTAAATCTCTGCAGGCTGATGCATGTGGGGCCACTTTGAGCTGATTTGTTGGTCAAGGTGAAAATGAGTTGACCTCACCGCCTTTTCTTGTAATGCAGTGCTGGAAGAAGGGAGAGCTGTGTTTCCCCCTCATGGTTTTATATATATTGGAATGAAGAGAACAGCCACTTTGTCAAGCCACCTGGGCAGAAGGGCAGCGGAGGGGCGGCCGTGTGGGGAAAGGAGTGAAGGAGACTGGTGTAGGAGTTAAGTGTGCAGACTCTAATCTGGGAGAACCGGGTTTGATTCCCCACTCCTCCACTCGCAGCTGCTGGATGATCTTGGCAAGCCATACTTCTGTCAGGGGTATTCTCTCTCAGAGCTCTCTCAGCCCCACCTACTTAAGAGAGCTCTTTCCAGAACTGCCCTTTCAAGGACAGCTCTGACAGAACTATGGCTTGCCCAAGGTCATCCAGCAGCTGTGAGTGGAGGAGTGGGGAATCAAACCCGGTTCTCCCAGATTAGAGTCTGCCTACTCAGCCACTACACCAAACTGGCTGTTATTCATTTCCTTTTCAGGTTGATATCAATACAGTGAAATGAGTCTATCTCGGATGCATTAAAGAGATCTGCTGCTTCCGTTCGAGTGAAGAACTATACGGCTTTTTTTTTTAACTCCACGTTGATGAAAATTTGATAGGTGGTCCACCAGAGCCAGATGGTATTTCTCTGTGGCTCTGCTTCGGCTGCAGCTCACCAGTTCGCACTTGGGGGGAACAGATGAGTTTAACCTTACAAATCCTTATTATTCCAAATGCACGAGTTCCCCTTCCCCACAGCATGCGGCCTGAACGATCTCCTTACAGGTAGGCTGCTTGTTCAGTTTTCATGCTGATAAAATTAGTAGTGTGCCTGGTATGGTGTGGTTGGATAGCGTCCACCAGCACTGATGCGACAGCACTATATATAGGCGCAGCGTCTGCTTATGGAGGTTGTAAATCTGTTTGCACCAGTTCTTGTGAGATCTGGAGAGCAGGCAAAGGGAGAGATGTGTGTGTACCCCCCCTCCTCCTGCAAAACCAATAGCTTTTTTGTGTGTGTGGTTGAAACTATTAGGCCTAAAGGAAATTGACATGTGAACATTCAGTTCTTTCAAGGAATGCGTATTTTTTTACGCTTTCTAATTTGGCAGTTATTGCTTGTTTGAAATGACGTCTCCTTGCCTTCAAAGAAAGGAAGCTGTAATTTGTGGATCGACGCTCCATCCATCAAGAAGGCGGGGTGGGGAAAGCGATGAACAATTCAGGCCAACTCAAGCCATGCCGGGGCTTCCTTGCATCTGCAAGGGGAAAGGAAACGCCAAGACAGTTCTCCCCTCTGGTTCTGCTGTCTGGTGTGTGCTACTGGCTGGCACGAGGGCATGCTTTTTCTCTGAGGCAGCCGTCCGTCAGGCATGTGGACGGTTGCTAAGACACCGCCAAGCATGGCCGGTTGTTCAGCCCTCTTGCTCCCCTGTGTGCACACTTCAAGCATTGCCCTTTCGCTTTCAGTCTGGGGAGGGTCAGGATGCCTGCGCTCTCCCACTCTTCATAGAACAATCCGTTAAAAGTAATGCACTTTTAAAGTGTGGCATCACACCAGAAAGCAGTCGAGGGCTGTATCCATGCAGAAAGCACACCTCTGACGTGTTAGGATTGGCAGGTCCCCCATCCCTACTGGTGGGGGGTAGGGTTTCCAGATTCGGAAATTCCTGGAAATTTGGGGATGAATCCTTGGGGAGGACAGGGACCTCAGTGGGGCAAAGCGCTATAGAGCCTGCCTTCCAAAGCATCCATTTTCTCCAGGGGAACTGTTTTCTGTCATCAGGGGTTGAGCTGTAATTCCAGGGGATCCCCAGGCCCCACCTGGAGGCTGGCATCCCTGTGTGATGCTCCTTCTGTGTATAGAATTTGTGCATTAAACTCTGTTTCTTGTCCACCTGTCTTGCTGAGACACAAAGAGGATTACAGAATTAGAATAAAATAATGCAAGAGAAGCCGGTATAATGTGGGCGAGAGACAACGCAAGAAAAAGCTGGATGAGAGAACTGAAGAAAAAAATATGAAACAAAGACATGATTTAGGGTTTGTTATTTTATTTTGGTTTTAACTGGAAATGTTTTTGTTTTTTGTTTTTTTAACTATTGTCGTAAGCAGCCTCGACCCACAAGGAAAGGCGGGGCATAAACGTTGAGAGCCAGTTTGGTGTAGTGGTTAAGTGCGCGGATTCTAATCTGGGAGAACCAGGTTTGATTCCCCACTCCTCCACTTGCACCTGGCTGGATGATCTTGGGCAAGCCGTAGTTCTGATAAGAACTGTTCTTGAAAAAAGAGCAGTTTCTGTCAAGAGCTCTCTCAGCCCCACCTACCTCACAGGGTGTCTGTTGTGGGGAGGGGAAGGGAAAGGAGTTTGTAAGCCATTCTGAGACACCTTTGGGTAGTGAAGGGTGGGTATAAATCCAATCTCTTCTTCTTAATAAATCAATAAACGATAACCTATCCAATGGATAATGTCATATGGGAACAAAAGAGGAAATGTCCAAACTTTCAGTTATTCATTTATTTATCTGTATCCTGACTTTCTCCCCACCAGCGGGAACCCAAAGCAGCTCACTTCGTTCTCCACCCCGCTGTTTTATCCTCACAACAACCCTGTGAGGGAGGTTGGGCTGCAAGTGTGTGTCTGGCCCAAGGTCACCCAGCCCGGCTTCCACAGCAAAGTGGGGATTCAAACCTGGAGTCTCCCAGATCCTACTCCGACCCTTTAACCACTACGCCATGCTGAAAAACTTGAAGAATTGAAGAAATGTAGTGTACGTGTGGCAGGGCAGGGAGCTGGGAGGCTGTGTGAGCACAAGGGGATGGACGCAAGGGGGCAGGTGACAGTCCCCCTGGTGTGTTTGTGTGTGGGGGGGTGTTTCCTGCCCTGTTGGCCAGGTGTGGCCAGGAACACCGACAGCGGGAAGAGGATGGCTGCCTCCATGCAGCAACTGTTAAATGAGAAGGGATACTCTTGGGGTTAGGAGGAGCTGGAGGGCATTAGCCCAAGCATGTGGGGCAGAGGGGCAAGGGCAGTTATTGGGGACAGAACTTAAGCCGGTAGTTCAGAGGTGTTGGAAGGTGGCCCGGGCCTGAGGAGGCTGCTGACATAGTGTGAAGGAACGTTCAGAGCCGAGGCCGTCTGACAGGAGGGGCAGGAGTGAAGTAACTCTGGATGGAGAATCTGCAAGGACGTGCTCAGCACTGCAGCAATTGTTTGCAAGAGGGTTCTGTCCTTCCACACTGTAAAATCCAGCCGCAAGGTTCAATGTGAGTGGATTGAATGTGCATCATTCATTGGTCCTTTCTGCATTCGCCCGCCACTCCGGATTTTCTCAGCGTTTGGGTTGAGGCAATTTAAGTCCGCGGCATAACAGTATCCGGATAACCCGCGACAACAGCAGGTTGAAACCGGGCTAGACACTGAAAGGAGGTAATGGAATGCAGAAGGGGGGGGACTGAAATATCCTGGGTTCAGATGTGTATAGTGATCAGCTCATGGTTTATTAGTGATTTCAGCAAGGAGAAAGAAGACTGAAAATCCCTGGCTCAAGCCAGGTATTAATGCCTGAAAATGGTTACACCCAAAACACACCCCACTCCCAATAAGCTATTTACACTACACTGTTTCCCAATTAGTTTACTCTAGGATTCCTGTCTCCCCCTACTGGTCCATTCTAGGATTCTAGCCAGCTATTGTTATGCGTCTCAAGCTAAGTCCTTTTGCAAGTACAGTTCAGGCTCAATACATAACAAAAACAAACCAGAATAAAAGGATGGTTGAACTTGATCTTAGTGCAAAATAATGATAATTTAATTACCTGGATTAAAAAGAAGGTCGAATTCAATTTTAGTGCAGAATTGCTTGAACGACACAGCGGTGAACATGGATTAAAAGGAGAGTGCAGGAAGGGCCATTGCGTGTGACGGTGCCGCAGTTTTCGGACTGGAGAATAGAGGTCTTGCTGTTGCACTTGAACCTGGATCTGGTGTAGTAGTCTGGGGGTAAAGCGGAATGGAACCCTGCCCCGTGCCCAACTTGTTGCCAGCATCCTCCCTTGCTAGCCCGCCCCTTACCCGCCCCAGCGCAGTCGCGCACCACGGCAGAGATTGTTTTCTTGACAAAAGAGCTTTGATCTCTTGAAAAAAGGTTTCTAGCCCTCATTATCTCAGTGGGTACACTTAAGAACATCCAGCCATCACAGATGTGGGTCTGACCTTATGATACCCTTTACAGGGCAGGGCTGTTGAACGGATCGCTGAGTATGTCTGGGGAGTGATTTGAATAGGCGGTGCTGTGTACATTCCAAATATTCTATGGCCCATTGTATGAAAGGAGAGAGCCTTACAGTAAGGCAGAGCTTCTGTCTCTGTCCAGATACACCAGATTGCAAAATACACACGTCCCCCAAGAATTATGAATGGCACAGGCGGGTTTTAGCCATACAGATGCCTTACTGAAGACTCTGTGGAAGAAGCTGGGGCCTGCTAAGCCGTTGCTGAAATATTCATCCGAACAAAAAGTATTCTTAAGTTGCATGTCACAATTGGGTACTAAACAAAGGGTCGTTTACACTTAATTAGAAAGCCATTATCGCACAGCTACTGAATGTGCCTTATGCAAGGGAAGAAGATAATTCTCTTAACTCCGGAAACGGAACATTGTTTGAATGACGGCCTGAAATAATGTGTAGACATTCCCTTGGAGCTTTTTGGCTTTCCAGTGGGGGGGGGGGGCGATCTCTGTGACGGCACCTGTATTTCTGCTTTGGTGTGAAAATGTCTTATACGAACGGCTCGGATGTGTGAAATGCGCCTCCCAGAAACATGAGCATTTGCAGTGTCTTGGGGTTTGTTCATGTGACCACTTAGCCTAGGATGGAAAGTCCCTTGCTTGTTTTGCACAGCCAGTTGCTCGGAAATAAAACACCGTTGAAGGGAGATGCAGAGGGTAGCTCTGTTGGTCTGCACTAGAACAGGTCGACTCAAGTCCAGGAACACCTTAGAGACCATCAAGCATTTCAGGGCATGAGCTCCCTTCGTCAGACACAGGAGAGTAGAAATGCGGATCGGAGTCTTTTTATCCCCAGATCTGCATCCTTGCTCTACGGAATCTGACAAAGGGAGCTTTGACTATCGACAGCTTATACCCTGAAACTCTGGTAGGTCTCTAAGGTGCTACGTTTCCTTTGCTCGAAAGCCAGTCGAATCTGACTCTAGGGATGCGGTGCTCATCTCTGTTTCCAAGCTGAAGAGCCAGAGCTGTCTGAAGATGTTTCCGTGGTCATGTGGCTGGTATGACTAGACGCCAAGGTGCACGGAACGCAGTTACCTTCCAACTGAAGCAGTACCTATTTAGTAAAGGTAAAGGTTCCCTTGCTCGAAAGCCAGTCGAATCCGACTCTAGGGTTGCGGTGCTCATCTCCATTTCAAAGCCGAAGAGCCAGCGCTGTCCAAAGACGTTTCCATGGTCATGTGGCCGGCATGACTAAACACCAAGCTGCACGGAACGCTGTTACCTTCCCACCGAAGTGGTACCTATTTATCTACTTGCAATTTCTTGCTTTCAAACTGCTAGGTCAGCAGGAGCTGGGACCAGAGACGGGAGCTCACTCCGTCATGCGGCACTGGGGTCTCGAACTGCTGAACTACCGACCTTACAGGCCACAGTTCAGCATCTTAACCCCTTGAGCCACCGTAGCCCTTCCAGATTCAAATCAAACTGTTGAATTGAGGTTGTAGAATGTCAGCATCCTGTAAAAGGATCCAGGGTTCTGCTTTGATTCTTGAATGAATATTTATTTGTTCATTTATTTGATTCAATTTTTATCCCGCCCTCCCTGTGGACAGGCTCAGGGCGGGTTACAAAGTCACAAAGCTCAATAACCGTAGTTAAAACAATTAAAACAGTAATTCAAAACAGTAATAAAAACCACAGTCAAGGATCGTGTCACTATGCTCAGTATAAGCTGATCCTGAGTCAGCGATGTCACTCGGGGAGGCCAAAAATGGATTTGGGATATCCGCCGCCTCAGCCAAAAGCCTGGCGGAACAGCTCTGTTTTATAGGCCCTGCAGAATTGTAATAAATCCTGCAGAGCCCTGGTTTCAAGTGGGAGCTTGCTCTACCAGGCTGGGGCCAGGGCAGAAAAAGGCCCTGGCCTGAATTGAGGCTAGTCGGACATCCTTGGGGCTGGGGACAACCAGTAAGTGTTGGTAATTGAGTACAATGTTCTGCAGGTCACAGATGGGGAGAGGTAAATAATCCTCCTAATAGCAGTAGAACTGTTAAAATCCAAGTATCATTTCCAACAAATTGTCCATCATTATGATAGCTGGCATGTGTGTGAGGATGAGGGCTTATATAATACATTCCAGCGGGGTAATCTGTTGTAGCAACCCCCCCCCAAAAAAAAAGCCCAGTGGCACCTTAAAAGACCAACAGCACTTATTTTGACGTGAGCTTTTGTGAGTCAGAGCTCCCTTCCTCAGATACAATGGAAAGAAAGAAAATCATTTGCCACATTGGGGAAAAAATTGCAGAAGAGGAGGGGGAAAGGGGCAGGTATTAAGCAAAGAGCAGTCTGGTACCGTAAATCAGATGTGACTCTCCAGTTATACATAAGAGTGGATGAGAGTAAGCCAAGGAGGAGGCAGGTAATGCATCTCCGTATGTTGTCTACTCTGTGGGTTATATTATGCACGGTGTATTCTCTGTATAGGGACTGTTGGTGGAGGGCAAAGATAGTGAATCTCTTGGTAGTTATGGTCGCCAGCAAGGGCTAGCACCCTCCCAGGAGCTTTTTGGTACAGAGTGAGGCATTGATCGGCATCACTTCTGGTCACGTAACCAGAAGAGAGGTCATGTGTAATGGCAATGCTCTAACAATCTGGGGTATTGTTAGAGCATTGTGCCGATGTGCAATGTCACCATGATGGTACCCCCCCATTTTCTCCTGGGTCTGTACTGGGTAGCAGCAGGGAGGGGCAGGTCTGGAGACCCGCTGCCCAGACTGGTAGTTTTGTGATTATGCAGCCCCTCTCTGCCATGACTACAAAGCTCATGTTGTGTGAATTACGAATTGGCGTGGGACGACAGGACCTTCCTTAAGCCCCGCATTTTTATTATTTTACAAACTCTCCTACAGCATCGCCTCGCATAGCTGAGCACGTAACGCCTGTGGATTATGCGAGCAGATGTTCTGTGTCCTCCATATGCTCTTTGTTGTGTGTGTAGCCGGAAGGCGGATATTTATTTTATAGACTCTCCCCGTTTGACTAGAACATTCCCACGGGGTTGCGCGAGCCGTCACAGCCTGCATTTTCAGTGGTTTCGATCCGACCACAGCCCTCCCCCACTCCCCCCTCTGATACAAAAGCTGGACTCCCATCTTTGTATTTCCACCCAGGTGCCAAAAAAGGAATTGCCATCAGAAACATCAGCTCGACACAATTTTGTTTCGTTCCTCCAAATGGCAATCCATAAATGAGATGATTTGATTTTGGTCTCCTTTTTTTAAAAAAAAAAAAACCCATGTCTGATCACAAGGACGGTGTGGGATTATAAAACTTCTTATTAATTTTATGTCGCTGTTCCCTTTTTGGCCTTAAAGTCACAGCTGACTTGACATTAACCTTGGTGGGTTTTCAAGGCGGAGGGGGTTGGCCATTGCTTGCCTTTGCCTAGCCCTCCTGGACTTCCTGAGCGGTCTCCCATCCAAGTACCAACCAAGACTGACCCTGCTTAGCTTCTGAGATCCGACAAGCGCAGGCTAGCCTGGGCCGTCCAGGTCAGGGCCCTCCTACTATACCCAACCGAAAATCTGGCCATCAAGAGCAAGCCTATAGAAAAGCAGTCTTCTTACCCTTTTCAAACTTCCACGGGCTGAGAAGTCTGGCCACTGGTGAACAAATACGAAGCTGAGGGGGAAGTGTGCCGTTTGTAGTGGAGAAGTGGTGAATGCAGGCCCATAGCCACAGTGTGCCCCAGCCCCCCCCCCGACTTTCTGCCAGGGCCCCCCAACAGTGGGAAGGCTTCTAGTGTCCTGGCCCCACTGGTGGACCCCCTGATGGCACCTGGTATTTGTGGCTGCTGGCTGACACAGAGTGTTGGACTGGATGGGCCATTGGCCTGATCCAACATTGGCAGGTGACACAGAGTGTTGGACTGGATGGCCGTTGGCCTGATCCAACATTGGCAGGTGACACAGAGTGTTGGACTGGATGGGCCGTTGGCCTGATCCAACATTGGCAGGTGACACAGAGTGTTGGACTGGATGGGCCATTGGCCTGATCCAACATTGGCAGGTGACACAGAGTGTTGGACTGGATGGGCCGTTGGCCTGATCCAACACTGGCTTCTCTTATGCTCTTATGAAACATGAGGCTGCCCACTGTTAGCACAGGGCCCTGACGTAGCAGGATCCACCTTGAGCTGATCCTATATGGCTCTTTAGGCGTTCTTCATCCTCAGTCCAAGCAGCCAAGCCAAGTTGCCCACCGACAAGGGAGAGGGCTTCTCGAGGGACTTCCTGGGTACGCTGAAAAAACACACCTTTGCAAACTACGGTTGCCAGCTTTGGGTTTGGAGATGCCTGGAGATTTTAGTGGTGGAGCCTGTGGATGGCCCTTGGGCTTTGGCCAGTGTGTGACACAGAGTGTTGGAGTGGATGGGCCACTGGCCTGATCCAACATGGCTCCTCTTACATTCTGATGTTTTTAACTTACCACCCTGGCCAGGCCCCCCCAACTTATTTCTCATGCTCACCGCCAGCAACCTCGTGCCACCCTTTCTCCCCCCCCCAGCAGCTCTCTGTATGTCTCCTTGGCAACTTGCTTTAAGTGGGAGAAGTGGGGGGGGGATGCCCTAGCACATGCCTGCTAGGCATTTTTAAATGCTTTGGGGGAGAATCAGGGGCTGCACACGTGGGGGCTGTGTGTGAATTTCAGCACCCACCACTTTTTAAGAGGCCCCCAAATTAAAAAAAAAAAAATAATAATCCTGGCTTTGGGCTTGGGTGAATGGTGGGAGGAGGCCATGATACTGCCCTCCCGGATGCATTTCCTCACTTCACTACCCATCAAACGTGCACTGGGAACCTCTGCTGTGGGTGAAGGGGCTGGGGCAAGGAGTCGACTTAGAAGTAAAAGGGGTGTGTTTATAGCCCACCTTTCTCATAGAGTTTTGATATGGCTCAGTAGCAGTAGAGCCACACCTGTGAGTCTTTGTCTGCTAGCGCAGCCTTAAGTAGCATTGGATCCTTCTGGATCGATTGGCATCGGGGCTCACAAAGGTGTAACTCTGCCTAAGATTGCCTGGTCTCCAGCTCTAGTTTCACTGCAAAGATGGCACATGGCGTAGCCGGGAGAGCCCACCTCTGTTGGTACTATTTAGGCAGGCTATGAATTTGGCGCTTTCAATACATTTACCAGTCTCCGGGTGGTGTCTGGAGTTCTCCCAGAATTATAACTTGGCAGGACTGTAGCCAGGATTTTTGACTTTGGGGGGCATTTAAATAAGTCAGGGGGCACTGTGTCCGGAGCAACGAGAGTGAAAGTTTTAAAAAAGTAATGAGAGAGAGAGAGGGCTGGAGTAGGGAGCTGATGTGCCCTGTGACATGCCTCGCCTGCACCAGCCAGAGGTAGATGATGGCTTGACACGGTGCAGCCATGGGGCATGAGAAGAATAACATAAACTGGCTGGATGGGAAGTCGGGAGGCTTGGGCAGTAATTTGAGGGGCCTGGCCCCCAAATGCCCCACTGTAGCTATGGTCCTGTAACTCGGGCTGTCTGATCTTCTGCTCCAGGAGGAATTCTTCAGGAACTAACAGGGCTGGAGAGAGAACCTTGTACTTCGCTGGGGGTGTGTGTGACAAAATATCTTCATGCAGCCCTGATTCCGAGAGTTTGCCATTCCAAGTTTGCTTTGGGTCAGTTCTTCTTACGAGTTTCATCTTCTTTTACCGAACACCGAAACTCACACACCATGTCGAATTTCACGCTTGACATTTTTGTTTGTTAAAGACAAGCGCTCTGTTCCACGGTTCCCCCTTTCTCCCTTCCTTCCTTTTACTGTGACAAGCAGTCTTTTAAGTCCGGGTTGTTGCACGCCTTGGCTACTTTGGGCCACGAGATTAAGACGGATCGTTGCTCGCCCTTTCTCCTCCTGGCAGGGATCCTTCCAGCAGCATCCATACAATAACCAGCTTTGAACTGATGAAGCATTTTGAAGCCGATGCCAAAAATTGCACAAGATTGAAGTTAACAGCCGCAAAGGTGGTTATCTAGGTTACAGCCGTAGCATGCGGTGAATGAGTTGTGTTGGAGGACAAGCGGAATTGTTGATTTGGGGGTCCACAGGGAGTGGGCGCTTGGTCATCTGTGATTTCTACAAGGTGGCAAGAAGGCCTATTGGAACCAGCCGTGGAGCGGGCCTCCTTAAATTCAGGATAATGTGCAGTTAAGGACTTTATTGAAGGGGAAGGGGAGATTTAGAGATATTTAATTAGTATCATTAGATATGAGTCCAGCAGCCCCTTGGAGACCAACAAAAGTTTCAGGGTGTAAGCTTTCAAGGGTCACAAGCTTACAGGTCTACTGCAAACCAACTCATCTACCCTCTGAAACTAAAGGAATATATACCTTTTGCTTAAAAATAGGCACCAGAAGAGGCTAGAATTTCCTGCTTCCTTTCTGGAGTACAGCATGCTGATACCAGTAAACAGGGCTTGATGGAGTGTAGGGAATGCGGGTTCCTTTGAAATATTCACCTTTATGATTTGTGACCTTTGCGGAAACCTAATGCAGAAATTCATGACCAAACAATATTTTCTTGCTTGCTGCTGTGACATTTGTCTTCCAGTAGACGAGTGGGTGTACCGGTGCACAAATGCCTAACTATGATTCACGTGCGTGATTCGACTTTCCCATGAGTTGGGGAAGCCCACTTCCAGTTCTGTTTGTTCATAAGAAGGGCACACTGGAGACTCGGGACATTTTCTGTGATGGGTGTTTATCAATATGTAGATAGAGAATAATGGGATAGGTAAGTTTTCCAAGGGTTCTTCTTTCAGGTAGCCACCAGTTTCTCAAAAGCAGGACAGCATGGGTGTGGGAAATTCTTCCCAAATCATAAGAACATAAGAAGAGCCCTCCTGGATCAGACCATCTGGTCTAGCATCCTTTCTCACACAGTGGCTGGCAAGTTCCTCTGGAGGGCCAACAACAGGGCATAGAGGCTGAGGCCTTCCCCTGATAAAACCCTTGCTGGATCAGGGCAGTGGTCCATCTAGTCCAGCATCCTGTCTCACACAGTGGCCAGCCAGTTCCTCTGGAGGGCCAACAACAGGACATAAGAGGCAAGAGCAAGAGCCCCACATGGCCCCACCCACTTGGGGGGCACCAGGAATGATGCTGGTCACCATGGCATCCATGGGCACCATTCTGTGGACCTCATGCGATAAGGGGTCTTTTATAATCTGCCGCAGTTAATTGTCTGTTGCCAGGACTAACTACAAATCCTCGCAGGCATTTAAGGTATTATGTCACCGTTTGGGGTAGTCGGCCTTCCAAGTGTGGAGTCAAATAAATACCTTTTAGTACAAGAAATGATTTTATTTTCCTGTTCCCCGTTAAACCTCAACAGAGAATGAAGATGTGTGTTTGAATACTCCGCACGACTAGGAAATGCGTGCATGGAAACCAGGTATTCTTGTTAAAAAGAATGTGGCAAAACAAAACGTTCCCCTTAAAAGTGCTATTCCTGCAGCGGCGTGAAATATCGCAGGAGGAGAAAGCCGCAGGTAGTCCCAGCCAGTCTATTCAAACAATGAACATCCTCCACTTTTTGAGTTCGGCTCTTTGTCATCCGGAAATTGTACAAATCCTATTGCTTGCTTACTGGAGAGCTGTTCTCTGTCTGGTCTCTTTCTTAATATACTCACACCAAGTGGTATTGAGGGTGACTGGACATTGCTTTCTATTACAGAGGAGCAGCCAGGCAGGGTATTATGTGGCTGGATGAATGCCTAAGACTCATTCCTTTGGCATCGCGGCTACGGAACTGAACTTCTTACTGCAATCTGAATTATTAGGGTTTGCCAGCCATCAGGTGAGGGCTGGAGATCTCCTGGAACTACAGCTGATCTCCGGAAGACACAGATAGGGTTGCATCTCTCGGTGGTGTCAGTAGTTACACTTGTTTATGTGGTCTGTAAAACACTGGGAACCTTAAAGAACACTCAGTTCCTTTTCTGACTTGCATACGGAGAACTAGCTGATAAAAAAATATGAATCAGAGAAAACTTCGCTCTTGGCGGCCTTGCACTTCTAAATAACATTCTGTTCTCATTGCATCCTAATTCTATCCCCAGAGGCCTCTAAGAATGCTTTTTCTTAATATATATAGCTTTATATACAAAGGGTGTAGTTATAAAACATTCTACTATCAGCTTCTCTAATCAGAAGATTCTAGGTTACATACCAAAATCTGGATCTATTATAATTAAACTTTTGAAGGCACAGTGGCAGCTGTTAATATGTAAAAATGTCAAAGGAAATGTCATAACCCACATTCAGAAATCACATCCATTTCCCCCTTGTCCGACATAGTTGCGTTGAGTGACCAGCCACAAGGTATAGATAGGAACTCCTGGTCTGGGGCAAGTGATGCTCTGTCTTCTTGGTGCTTCGGGGGGCAACAGTGGGAGGGCTTCTAGTGTCCTGGCCCCACTGCTGGACCTCCTGATGGCACCTGGTATTTTTGGCCACTGTGTGACACAGAGTGTTGGACTGGAGGGGCCGTTGGCCTGATCCAACATTGGCTTCTCTCACATTCTTAAATGTTTGTTTTGTCATTAGGCTTATAAAAAGGTAAAGGTTCCCTTGCTCGAAAGCCAGTCGAATCCGACTCTAGGGTTGCGGTGCTCATCTCCGTTTCAAAGCCGAAGAGCCAGCGCTGTCCAAAGACATTTCCGTGGTCATGTGGCCGGCATGACTAAACACCAAGGTGCACGGAACGCTGTTACCTTCCCACCGAAGTGGTACCTATTTATCTACTTGCAATTTCTTGCTTTCGAACTGCTAGGTTGGCAGGAGCTGGAACTAGAGACAGGAGCTCACCCCGTCATGCGGTACTCTTGGGTCTTGAACTGCTGAACTATTGACCTTCCAAAGCCTGCAGTTCAGCGTCTTAATCACTTGAGCCACCGCAGCTCCCATTAGGCTTATATTCAGGATTAAAATAGCGTTGCTCAGTTGTCATCTATTTTCTTATCCTTTTGGCATGTCCTGGCTCCACAGACACACTCTTTGTGAACAATGTGTTCAGCGATTGGACCTGTGCTGTCCGAGGAGCTTATTTTCTCTTGAGCCAGTGGAGGCATATGTTCTCAAGTTCAGAATGTAAAAGAAGCAGAATTGAAAATATGTTTGCTTGGGTATCCATCCCTGGTGCATGCATAGACTTGCCCGGGTTGATAGGAGCTTGTTTTCCCAGCCTCCCAGTTCATGCTGGGAGACTGTGAAAGCCACAGTTTCCATCAGTCTTGGCAGAATAGGGTTGCCACCCTCCAGGTGGGGCCTGGAGATCTCCCACTTTTATGACAGATCTTCAGACTACAGAGATCAATTCCCCTGGAGAAAATGGCTCCTTTGGAGGATGGACTATGACATTGTACCATGCTGAGGTCCCTTCCCTTCCCTTCCCTCCCCAACCCCCACCCTCTCCAGGCTCCACCCCCAAAATCTCCAGGTATTTCACCACCCAGAGCTGGAATCCCTATAGCAGAAAGTCATGCTGAGGAAAACCGAGAATACTGATTCATAGAGCAGATGGAGTCAGAGCCCACCTTCAGTCAGAATGTTATTCGCCACCCTCCTTCAGAAATAGGAGGTTTGTGGCTAGATCTGTCAACTCCTAATCAGGAAATTCCTGGAGATTTGGGAATGGGATTTGAGAAGATGGAGGGACCTCTGTGGGGGACAACGGCCATAGATTCTGCCTTCCGAAACATCCATTTTCTCCAGGGGGACTGATCCCTGTAGTTTGGAGATCAACTGTATTTCCGGGAGATTCCCCAGACAGCACCTGGAGTTTGGCAACCCTATTTGTGCCTTGGGGAGCACAGGAGACCAGACACAAGTGTTTGTTGGTGCTGCACAGTTTTGTAAGCATCCCATTAAATATTCACAAATACTTGCTGAATATTTTTTGAGTATTTTGACAAGCGATACAAAAAAATGCAAACTGTCTGGGTGGAGCGCAGGAGTGCAAGTCTAATACTCATCCTGATGGTTTATGTGTTTCTCTAATGGCCTGATCCAGCCAGAACTAACTATTGTGAAATCTGAGCTATTTCAGTGGGACAAGCAAATGTGGGCTTCAGCCTCCAATGGGGGGTTGGCGGGGGAAGCAGCAGAACTTTCTTAACATTGGCAGGCTCCTGTTTGGACTTCCAAACAGCATGTGTGTGAATCAGAACTGCAAGCATTGCTCTGTTCAGACAACTAGAGCTTTAGATGATCAGTCCACAAAGGTGGATTTTAACTGGTGTGGTCCAGATTAAAACAGTTGTGTGGATATCCTGCGTTGGTTATGTATTAAGAAATGGCAAGAAAGATGTGTTTTCATTTAACCAAGAATGGTAGTGTGAGTTTATAAACCATAAATTGTTTTGGCCTTCGATCTCACAAAAAGTCACCTGTGTTGCAGTTTGGTAATATGCAACCATATTCAAATTCAATTAGTTAAAAGGCACATTGTTATCAAAACTGCCTTTAATGGTTGACAGCCCTACTATAAATAGACTGCAGCACAGACCCATAGCTACAGTGGGGCATCTCGGGGCCCGGCCCCCTGACTTACTGCCAAGGCCCCCTGACTTCCCATCCAGCCCAGGCGCTCCCTTGGGTGTGTGTGCAGGGTGCCCCCTGACTTATTTAAAGGCCCCCTGAATTTTAAAAAAATCCTGGCTATGGGCCTACTGCAGCATCTCTTACGTGTTGGAATAGTATTTGCTTTCCTGTTTAGATATATCTTGTGGTTCCCATAGAACCATTTTGTCTGTTTTTGATGTATTGATTGATGCAGGACCAAGAAGGGGAACAGGTAAAGAAATCCTCCCAGTCTTTCTCTCTGAAAAGGAAGGACATGTGGTCCAGAAGAGGGCAACCAGGATGGTGAGAGGGTTGGAATCCAAGTGTTACGAGGAAAGGCTTTCTGAAAGAGTTGGGTATGTTTAGCCTGGGAAAGAGAAGGCTTAGAGGGGACATGATTGCAGTCTTCAAGTATTTGAAGGGCTGTCATGGAGAAGGTAGAGCAGATCTATTCTCTCCTGCTCCAGATTGCAAGACTAGATCTAATAGGTGGAAATTACAAGGGAGTCGATACCGGCTAAATATCAGGAGAAACTTCCTAACTGTAAGAGTGATTGAGCAGTAGAACAGATTGCCTTGGGAGGTGGTGGATGCTCCTTTGCTGGATGTTTTCAATCAGAGGCTAGATGACCATCTTCCAGGTATGTTGTAGGGCTATCTTTCAGCTATGCTCCTGTGGAGTGCAGGGGGTTGGACTAGATGACCTGCAAGGTCCCTTCCAACTCTAGCATTCTACGATTCTATGATCTCTGTCAGGGCAGGTCACACTTGAATTAGATTGTGACTCCAAGGGGGTCCAATTTTTCTAAATACGGTTGCCAACCTCAAGTGTGCATGCAAGCACGCAAGTACGCTACTATCTACAAACAACAAGACAGGAGTCCGTAAAACAGTTCATTTTCAGAAACAGTTCTGTATATTAAGAGACTTTATAGTCTTATAAACAAGAGGATTATTGTATGTTTGTTTCCACACAACTATGGTGTTTGGGTATTTTATGGTGTATTATGTCAGTAAAAGTATTTCGTAATCTTATCACAATAGCTTATGCTTCCTTTGATATATTGTCTCATATTGTGATTCTCTCAGTCCCATTACTAACCTCTAGTCCTGCCTGGAGACCTCCTGCTATTGCAACAGACCCCCCAGGCAACAGAGATCAGTTCCCTTGGAGAAAATGGTGGCTTTGGGAGATGGACTCTGTGGCATTGTACCTGGTTACAGTCCCCAAATCCTGCCTTTCCCAGGCTCTGCCCCCCCCAAATCTCCAGGTATTTCCCAAATCAGAGCTGGCAACTATACTTCCAAAACACAGCAAATATGTAATACTGCAGTAGTGCCTTGGTGCAGCTGGTACAGAGTGCTTGACGTAGGGTTACTGTCCTCCAGGTGGGGTTGAAGTTCTCCTGTGAAACCACCACCGATGACCAGACTTTAGTTCAGTTCCTCTGGAAGAAAAAAATGGTGGACTCCATGGCGTCACATGCCTGCTGAGCTCCCTTCCCAACTCCACAGTCCTCAGGCTCCGCCTCCAAATCTCCAGAAATTTTCTTGCCCGGAGCTGGCAACCCTAGGTGAAAGGCAGGCATCAATAGAACAAACAACGTTGATACAAAGAAAGGGCTGGAAATGCAATACAACCCCAGGTAGGAGAACCTCTTTGAGATTTGTGTCTGTGAGCAGAGCTGTGGTGTAGAACATTAACAGAACAAATGAAGCCCTGGCTAGGGACAGGCTGTTAAGGGCAGAAAGGACTCAAAACAAATATTTTATTTATGTGGAGAGAGATCTAGAGAGGTATCAAGGGGAGGGGGAGGATAGCTGAGTCCGAAATTGCAATCTCTTCTGTGCTACAAGAACAGGAATTATGGGTGTGTGTGTGTTTGTGTTTTTCCAGTAACTGAATGAGACTAAGACTGTGGTCACATGGTTATTTTGATCGGGTTTCACCGCTGTTCCGTCTCACTTTTAAAAATGCTGATCAGACACCCACAACCGTCTCCCGCACCAAAGTGGGCTCACTTGTGCGATCATCCCAGTTCCCTAGCAAGTTTTCCAGCACCGGGAATATCAAGTACTTTCCTGATATTTGAGCTTTGAATCCACGATTTTGCCTATCTGGACAGCCACCTCTCACAGTGATTGCAATTAGGTCGTCTGAACATCCTTCTTCCAGTAGGTTTTGTTGTTGTTGTTTTTTGCAACTTTCACCATTGTGTGCATGTGTGTGCATGCACATGCACAAAGAATTTTTTTTTTAAAAAAATGTGTGGTGCTGCTGTCTGGACAGTGCCTGGAGCAGTGTTGTGCAAAGCAAGTGGTTTGGCAAGGGATGTTTGATCATCTGAACCCACTTAAAAATACCAAATCTACAGCAGGAACAAATTGTGGTACGCTTGCCATGTGATCACAGCCTTTAACTTGCAGGTTCAGTCCTAACCAATCCTTCAGCTTTCCTTGCCTAGAATATGGTCTGGAAAGAAATTGGCTTGAAGGCATTTATGCAGCTTTTAAAAGTGCCATGTGGTCCAAAGTAGACCCGATGTTACTGTCATCTTGCCATGTTCAAACTGAGCCTTAGGCATTCTGGGTGAAGTACATGATTCTGGAGGTCTTAAACCTAAAGGCCTCTCGCTGCTTGAGTGACTGTTCCTTGCTGTAGTGGTGCCAATTCCAAAAATCCTACAAGACTTGATACTTTCTGTCTCCCCGCATCCTAGCTATAGTTGTTACATTTTAAAAAAAACATAAAAGTGAAGTATATTTTTGGCAGGCAAAAGAACAAGTGGGGGAATTTCGAGGAAAGCCGTATGACTTCTGAGTTTGTTGTTATGGGATGGCACTTCTTATTAGGTTTGCTAGCCTCCATGTGGTACCTGGGAATCTCTCTCGATTAGAACTGACCTCCAGACAACAAAGATCAGATCTCCTGGAGAAAATGGCGGCTTCGGAGGGTGGACTCTGTGGCATTATACCCATACATACATACACAGACCTTTATTGGCATACGTCTGGTTACAGGAAGAAACATAAACAGATAAAGAGATAACAAGGAGAAATGAGTCAATGGTACGCATCTATGCATTGCGCAATAGGTTCTTAATTACCAAACTTAGAAATAAGGCAACCTTTTCAGTAATTTCAGGTGACAAATCATTCAGGAGCTGGCGCACCTTCAGAGTATCTGGGCAGCCTATCGTGTTGGATAAAAATTGTATTTCCAGGGACTATTTCCTTCCTTCCGTTCTCTCTCTCAGATGAAGCTCTCCCTCCTCCCTACACACACCAAGAGGGACAACATGCTGTCCTCTCTTGGAACCATGAGGCAGATGGCCCTCTCGCCATCTGCTTCCATCCTTAGCTAGTAAGTTAGTACTCTCCCCTATCTCTACTCTTTCCTGTCCAAAAGTGTACTTCTCAATGTGGCTCTGTGTAGCTTTGTAAGCTAACCCGGTGAAGAGGCGCTCCTGCATTTGTAGCTTTATTTAAGCACTCTGCTAACTAGTGGGAACTGGACTAACCACACCAGCTGGCCCCAACACAGGCTTCATATGGAGGAGGAGTGGGGAATCCCAGCTCTCCAGACTAGAGTCTGCCTCTTTTAACCACTACACCACGCTGGCACTCAAACTGTATTGCATTGTCACATGTATTTTTATACCTGAAAATGAAGGGAAACGGTTTCTAAAAGCTTCCGCCCCAAAGTGCTCTCCACGCATTCGTTTTGGCGCCTTTAGTACTCACTGGCTCTGCATTCAGAGATTTTCCAGCATTAGGTGGAGGATTTCAGAGGAGCCGGCATCCCCTTGATTGGAGGACTCTGAGTGGTCCCAGGGAAATCCAAAAGGAAATGACGTGGCTCGTGAAATTTCAGCAGGGCTTTTTTGAACATACTTGGGGGGACTTCATTAAAGTAAGAAGTGGCCTTTACACTGATGACTCCTCTGAGCTTCAGGTACGCAAAACAGGAATACAAACATGATCTTCTGAGAAGTTCTGCAGGTTTTGGCTGCGGCGACGTCGGGGCTCGGCAGATCTTCTGTTCAGATATTCACAAAGAACCCACAGCGCTTTCCCAGAGATATTGTCTGCATTGTATACAGCTGTCCTTTGGATCAATAAGGCCGAGACAAACAATGAATGCTGTTTCATTTAGCTGAGCAGCCGTTGCGGGATCAGCCTGTAAATCAAAACATCCCAGGTTGAAATCCATACAGACGGCTCAAATGCTTAAGCTGACAGGGGGATGCTATTTGACAGGAATGAGAGATGTGCTAATGGACGCAAGGCCTTCTGGCACCCTTGGCCAGGTCTGCAAATGGCATGGCACCAGCCAGCCACTTCTGTCCCACTACTGGATGGGGTAGCCCCCTCCATTGCCACCTTGCCATATTCAAGAAGCCTTCTTACATCCCAGTGTTGTAGATCGTCATTTATGTGGGGAGCAGAACAATCCTTCTCTGACATGCGGGGACCCTACCTCACCCTGCCCTCCAAAGTTTTCCCAACATTTGGAGGGGCTCTTTTCTCTCTTTCTCTCTCTCTCTGTTCAAGTGCCGCTACCACCTGGCTTTTGTAGGAATTGCCCACTGGGAGGGTGAGGACTCCCAGTTCCCCTTCCAAGTTCTGAGGCCTTGCCTCTGTGTCTCCTGCTACCCAGCATCTGGTTACCACCGGGACTGCTTACTCCTTTGCTCACCATTGGGGGAGTATCCTAGGGTTGCCGGAAACCAGCCATGGTGGGGGAAACCCTGCTTTTGTGGGGCACTTCCCCAATACCAGCCAGCTGGCTGAGGAGGGGGGAATCCCAGCCCCAACTGGCTCAAATGGCAATGTGATGATGTCACCCAGAAGTGACGTAATTATGTCACCAACTTGTGTGGCTACAAGTGGTAAAATTGGCTACAAACCATAGAGTTTTGCCTGAAAACTAGAGTGTTACCCCCAACTTCGGCAACATGATGATGTGTGTGTGCACAGTGGAAGATCCAGGAGAGGACCCAGAATCCTCCCTGCCTGCCACTAGATAGAGCCTGGCAACCCTAGAATAGCCACTTGCCAACTGCCTGCCCCTCCCCTTCCTCCTGGGGCTCCTTTTCAAATAGTGTGTCCAAGATGGTGGAGGTCTATGTGGTACAGAGAACCACTACCAGCATCAAAAATTATAAAGTATTTATTTAAAAGAAAATGTTCACAAGCGTACTCTTAGCACAACACCAGATTGAGCAAGGGATTCAGACAAAAAGGGTAAAAAACCACAATTCCTCTGTCCCTTCCTCTATACATGCCATGTCAGATGTTAAATATAAAACAGGTTCCCTAGCTTAAAAAGTTATGGATGTCCCATTACCTTCAAGCATCTTTCAGGAGTTCAGGCCAGCACATGGCAATGACTGCCTCCCCCAGACCTCAGTTAAGAGTTCTGTCTGCCTCAATAGAATCAGCACAAACAAGACCCTCCTCCTTGCTCCCAGGAGTTTTATCATTCCTCTTTCAGGTCAGGCTGGGCCAAAGAAGCTTTTCCTGAAGTCTCCAGGAGTTTCTTCCTGTAGTCTTCCTGGCACTTCATTCCTCCAAACCTTTGTTTCCTGCCTGCGGGGTGGGGTGGGTGGAACTGGACCATCTCATTGTCTCTAGCTAGACCTATTAGCATTTCTGAAAAGGTGGCTCAGAGCCAATTCCCAGTTTCGGCGGGCCCTGGGAAGATAGAGCCCAGCAAACCCCATCTGCTCAGTATCAGGTGCTTCCTCAGGTGGGTCACCCACCTGTTCACAGGCCACTCCTATTGCCCACGATCACTTGTCTGTGTCCCCCGTATACCTGGCAGCACTGGCCAGTGCATGCCCAGCTGGGAGCCACCACTGTGCTCTGCCCAGTTGCCCTTCCTCAGTGGTGTCGGGCAGCTGGGGAACACTGCCGCTGGAGCAGTCAAAGCAAACAGGTGGGTGAAATGGTCCATTGAGCACTGTACCATCAGAAAGAAAAACTTGAGACCAATTTACTTCAAAGAAGACACCTTTATGATTTGTTATTCACTGGATACTTAAAGGAGATATATTTTTCTCTAACAAGGTTTCGTTATAGTATCACGGTTGTTTTCCCTTACAAAGTTCAGCCTGTCCCATGATCTCTCGTCCTTGACTTCACATCCTGGAGGTTGGCAACCCTACTCCCAGCCCAATTTGGATCACTGCCTGTGGCTCAACCTAGGCTGGGTCCCTCCGGTGCATCGTCTCCTTCTTGTCATGCTTAGCAAACCTGAGACTCGCCGTGTCAAAATTTGCCGATTACAGCAATTTATCCTGGAAATCAGAAGCAAGCCTGACATTTTTTTTTTAAAAAAAGTAGCCGTGTGGGGATCTGAAGAAGTTTATGTGGGGGGCAAAAAACTACCGAAAGAATACGGAGACAGTGATGCCCCTCGGACCTCAGATGCAGACTAATAATCCCATAATTCATTTGTCAGCCTTTATTTTTGTTGCGGTCCCAGAGTCTGAACAATCCTTTAAGCTCTTGTTTGGCAGCTGGGGGAAAAAAATTGAGCCTGAAAGCAGCTGTTTGTGGGGATTTGGAAAGCTAATGAGGTTGAGGACGAGGGAGGGCAAGCCCCACAGGTAACAGTGTGACCCCCCCCCATCCCTCAGAGAATGGCGGGGACAGTCCCAGCCTCACAGGTACTAGCTGAGGCAAATCTTCTGGAGACCATGCTGGAAAGCGGAGGAGGAGGAGGAGGATCCCACCTCAGGCTGCTGAAAGCCCTTTGAACACTTATTTGTGGTGGTCTTCAAGCTGAAACCCTCCCCTGTGGAAGGCCGCCAGGTGGTCTACATCACTGCATCTGTCAGAACCACATTGACAGTTGTCAGTTCCCCCACAATGAAACTTTCTGTAGCCTGGCTTCCAATTCCTCCCAAGGCTTCTCTTTAAAAAAAAAAAAAAAAAGTTTTGTGACAGGTTCTTATATCAAAGAAATTCCTGCACACATGAAAGGAAGTTGCCCCCCCCCCCCATCACCATCACATGTCCTTTCTTCCTTCCTGATGTCACCCAAGGGAGCTTTGTGAGTTCTGTAGATTTTGGCAGGGATGCTACAGACCTGAGGGCAGGTTTTTGGTGTGTGTTTGTGTGTGTGTGTGTGTGTGTGGGGGGGGTGCACTAGACTGCTGAAGGAAGCTTTTTGCACACGCACACACACACAGAACTCACTTCTTGTTGCAGCCACAGTTGAAAAAGCAAAGCCCCATCCCCATCACCTCTGCCCAAAGAGGCGGAGAAGAAGAATACGTGAAACTCCTCCAGCTATTGCCAGCAATATTTCCACCTTCTCACAAACAGCCTTCAATATGCTGAAGGAATGTACTGCCCCCCCCCAACCCCCCCAAAAAACATGCTGTTTTCTCCACACATATTTAAACCCTTGAGGGACGTATCCTGTGTGTCATTAATGTTGGCTTTGTTGAGCATTGACATGTCCAGTTGCTTCATCATTCTGACGATACTCTCAGACCTGTGGCATGTTTTGGGTGCTTACCAAAAACCTGAACGTGCTGCTCACGTTGGAAACTGAAAAGTCGCAGATGTCCATGGATTTGCTGGATGCAAGAGTTGATCAGCTCAGCAGGATGTGCAGACAAGAAGCACTGGTCAACAGTAAAGGGGAAAAGCTGATCTAGCTGATTTCCCCACTCAACAGATACTCAAGGGCAATACCCAGGGCTATTTTGGGGCAGGAACACACAGGAATGGGTTCTGGCTGGCTCCCAATTTGGCCACGCCCAGCAGGAACTCATTAGCATAACAGGCCACACCCAACAGCAGAAACTCATTAGGATTGGCTACATTAGGGCTGTGTGGTCTAATATGCAAAGGAGTTCCTGCTCCAAAAAAAGCCCTGGGTTTTGACAACAAACAAGGTAAACCGAATAAGAAGCAAAAGGTGGGTGTGGCTGGATGACCACACTTCTGGTAACATGGGGGTGTGGCCTAATGAGCTGTGCTGTCGGGGGTGTGGCCTGATATGGTAATGAGTTTATGCTCTTAGGTGTGGCCTATTATGCTAATATGTTCCAGCTGTATGCTTTTTTTGTGTGAAAAACAAATGGTTGGCACCAAAACTTCAAACCTTTAGTTCTTCTAAAAAAAAAATCACTGGCTTAGAAAATTACACTTCATTAAAAAATAAAAAGTAGATCTCGAATTATCCTAAACAAACAGTTCCATGAATATAGCTGTTTGTGCTTATACAAATTTGGTGTCTGGGAGGGGGAGTGTTGTGCAGGAGACATGCTGGCCAGGTCAGATGTACTAACAAGAGAAACATGCATGAGCGTACCTACTCAGCCCGTCCCAGATTCATCCCCGTTGCCCTAACAAGGATGTAAACTTTGTAGGTTTGACAGTGGTTTTGTAATGTATGAAATGCATGGTGGTGTTTTCAAGAACTGCATTTGGGGGGGGTCGATTCTGGCACATGGGTTAAAGATCCTAGGGTTGCCAGCCTTCAGGTGGGGCCTGGAGATCTCCTGGAATTACAGCTGATATCTAGACAACATAGATCAGTTCTTCTGGAGAAAATGGCTGCTCTGGATGTTGGGCTGTATGGCATCACATCTAGACCGAGCTTCTTTGTTGTTGTTCAGTCGCACAGTTGAGTCTGACTCTTTGTGACCCCATGGACCACATCACACCAGGCCCTCCTGTCTTCCGTTGTGCTCCTGAGTTTGTTCAATTTCATGCTCGTTGCATCGATAACACTATCTAACCATCTCATCCTTTGCCATTCCATTCTTCTGTTACCTTCCGTCTTTCCCAGCATCAGGATCTTCTCCAGTGAGTGCTCCCTTCCCATTTGGTGGCCAAAGTATTTGAGCTTCAGCTTCAGTATCTGGCCTTCCAGGGAACAGTCAGGGTTGATTTCTTTTAGGATTGACTGATCTGATCTCCTTGCAGTCCAAGGGACTCTCAAGAGTCTTCTCCAGCACTATAATTCAAAAGAATCTATTCTTCGGTGGTTGGCCTTCCTTATGGTCCAACTCTTGAAGCCTGAAGAGCTTCTGCCTCTCTTCAGCCTCTGCCCTCCCCAGGTTCCACTCCCAAATCTCCAGGAATTTCCCAATCTGGAGCTGGCAACCCTCCTTTGGACGAAGTTCATTCCCTCCCCCACATGAGGGAAGATCTCACTGTCTGTCTCACAACCCACCACGGCCTACTGCTGGTCCTGTTGATGGTGGTAATCAGAGATTTTTAGGGGGGGAATAGCACCAATGACATAGAACAACAACAAAAAAGCACTCTTTGTTGAAAGCTGTAATTTAGTCTTTGCACTTCTCAGGTGAGCATAATCAATGTTTTGTATGCGACAGTGAGAGTTTATAACCATCTTCCTAGAAGCTGAGATATAATTGTAAAACCTATTGCTCAAGGACATAATGTGTTGTGCTCTGAACAATATCCCGGTTGTATGGAAATCGATGATTGCAGTTGCATTTGTCCAGTAGTTCAGGAGTTTTTAATCTTTCAGAATTATATTTTATAGATTTTTTTATTTTTTTTTTGCCTTTCAAGGGTAGAACTTCATGTTAGAAGGAAAACTCAGGGCTTGGCCTTTCCCCCCCACCCTTAACATTAATGCGGGGAATGGAACACTTTCTGGAGAGTGACATCATTGTGTCGCCAATGACATAGTGTACTCCAATATTTGGGCAAACACTCAACGACAGGAAGGTTAAGCACTGCCTTAAATCCCCTCCCGGAAATGTGCCACTTCCTGCATTAAGAAGAAGAAAGAAATGCAAGAGCCTCAGTCTTCCTTCTGACATGCAGTTCCAACTTCGAAAGGGGGAACACACTATGAAATGTAATTCTGAAAGACAAAAAACCCTGATAAAAAATGATTAAAAACTCTGGTTGGAAAAGAAGTGTATCGTCAAGTTCATCTTCCGTCTTCTCACGTAGCCCCACTTTGGGAATGCAGTTGCACAGACTGGCCGTGGGATATTTCCTTTCTAGCTCGAACAGCTCCAAAGGAGGGGGTGCCCTGTCCTTTTTCTGAACCGACACACGTGCGGGATTCCCGCCCAACATGTCACATGCTCCGTTGGCAGGCGCCCCTTTCCCTCTGTTCCTTTTTTGCCATTGTGAGGATAGGAAGCTTTCTAGCGCGCTCCATCGATTTTCTCCGTTGTCATTGTTGATGAAAGAAGATTGCTTTTTGTCCATCAGGGACTTGTTTTGCCCTCTTTGGGGAGTCTACTACATGGGAGGCAAACCCCATTGTCCAGGCTCTCCCCAGTTTGTTCTGCTTGTGGCCCCTTGTCATGTCATCCAAGGCACTGTTTTTTTTAAAAAAATTGCAAAACATGGAACAAAGATGACACACAGTGACGAGAGAATCCCGCATGTGTGTCCAGGTGGGGCTGGGAGAGTTCTGAGGGAACTGGGACTGGCCCAAGGTCACCCAGCAGGCTTCATGTGGAGGGAGAAGGAGAAGAGTTGGTTTTTATATCCCACTATTCTCTACCTTAGGGAGTCTCAAAGCAGCTTACCATTGCCTTCCTTCCTCTCCCCACAACAGGCACCTTGTGAGGTAATTGGGGCTGAGAGTATTCTGAGAGAACCATGTGGAGGAGTGGGGAATCAAACCCGGTTCTCCAGATTAGAGTCTGCCGCTCTTAGCCACTACACTGCACTAGCACTCTTGAGGGACCAATGGGGAACGAATGGTCTGATTCGGTATAAGGCAGCTGGCCAGTGTGGGGCAGGTCTTCCTAGCAGTGGGGGGTGCCTAATCCAGCATTTCAGTGATGTTCCCAGGGACACTCTGGTATTTTGATAAAACTCTATGGTAAAAATTGTTTCTACCATAGAGTTCTTCCCCAAATCCCCGTGTCATTAGTGACATCACTGAGATGCCAGGCTAGGCCTCCCCCTCTTCCAGTAAGATCCATCTGCCCCCCCCCACACTGGTTATCAAAGGATGTCCTGCAGCCCTAGGCAAGAAAGAGGATTGCCACATTTTCTGACAAGATCATCACATTGTCTTGGTTTGATGGTACACGGGCACTGGTGTGCGCTATTGATGCTGTGCCTACGGAAGGGAATGAAAACATTTATATAATAGTCCTCTGCATTGTTGAGCAGAAGGGCCTTGTGCCGTTCCTCCCCACTTTGCCTTTCAAAATGTTCTTGTAGTCAACATGCAAAGGTCGGTCGTACATTCTAGAGCTTTATATAAAGCTAGCTACGCTTAATGGGTACCTGTATAGTTTACAACTTTGCCACAGACTGAAACTACAGAAACGGATGGTAAAAAAATAAATCTGATAAACACCTTACTGTCACAGAAGGGAAATTCAAGGACGTCTGTAGGAAGGTTAAAAGAGAGGGCCCCACATAATGCAGGTGGCTATGTAGATGGAGTGCAATCATCTGTCAAAAGGCTCAAATTGACATTTTTCGAAACGACCACACTAGCTGCCGCAGTGAGGGAGATAAACACATTCATGAAAGAGCCCTTGGGATTTGTACAACCTAATCAGAACTTTTGGTCATCTAGTTTTCTAATCAATTTGGGTGTGCAGTCTGCGGAACAAAAAATTCTGATTGTGTCTTACAGCAGTCTAAGTCAAAAAAGGGGGGGAACCCTCACACCTTCAGCTGGAAGCTAAATACAGTTGCTTTTTATCAGTAGCGTTGTTTACAATGCAGTTCAGATAGTATTTCCCTGAAATTTGGGATAAGCAGTTTGTAAAAAAAACAAACCCAAAGAAACACTGAAAAAGCTGAATTAATTTCTGCAGCCGATAACGTTTATCACTTCTTGGGATGGAAGAGTGCTTACAGTAATAGAACATCCGCGTGTCAAAGTGTGTCTTGCGGGTTCTTTGTTACGACTACAGCCACCACAAGGGTATGTTGGGCCTGCCAAAATCAACATGAGAACCCAGCAGTTCTAAAGCGTGACCGTAATGGATTGTTGATTGCTTCTCAAGCACTCAGACTTTGAATGCTGATGTACAATTTCATGTTCAGATTTCAACGTGAATTTTCTATTCAAAATTGAACATTCCGGGGAATTCTAAATATTTGAGGATATACATTTTAATTCAGGGTTCTTTTTGTAGCAGGAACTCCTTTGCATATTAGGCAACAGATCCCTAATGTAGCCAATCCTCCAAGAGCTTACAGTAACCTCTTTAAGAAGAGCTCTGTAAGCTCTTGGAGGATTGGCTACATTAGGGGTCTGTTGCCTAATATGCAAAGGAGTTCCTGCTACAAAAAAAGAGTAGGGTTGCCAAAGGGGGATGAAGACTTTGGGGTGCCACCAGCAACGGTGTGACACCACTTCTGAGGGAAACCTGCAAGTGATGTCAGGTTGAGAGGCAGGCGGTGTCTTTCCAAACCTTCCTATCCGCCTACCAGAGCACCCTGTGCAGTGTTACACACAGAAGTATCCTGCAAGGGCTTGAACTTACAAGAGGCTGCAGTGCGGTGGAGGAGGAAATTACAAAGAGAAATGAAAGATACGTTCTTCATTTGGAAGAGGAAAAGAGAATGAGAGGAATCACTGGCAATATCTAAAAAGTGAATTTCAGGGGAAAAATCCTCCTCCCCATAACAACACTTTTTTTTTTTTTAAATTCCAAATGAAGAATTTAAGAACATAAGAGAAGCCATGTTGGATCAGGCTAATGGACCATCCAGTCCAACACTCTGTGTCACACAGTGGCCAAAACCCAGGTGCTACCAGGAGGTCCACCAGCAGTGCCGGAACTCCAGAAGCCCTCCCACTCTTGCCCCTCCCATGGACCAAGAATACAGAGCATTGCTGCTCCAGACAGAGTGTTCCATGTATACCTTGTGACTAATAGCCACTGATGGACCTCTGCTCCATATGTGTATCCAATCCCTTCTTAAAGCTTCCTACGCTTTTAGCTGCCACCACTTCCTGCAGCAGTGAATTCCACGTGTTAATCACTCCTACTTCCTTTTATCAGTTCTAAGTCTACTGCTCATTAATTTAATTGAGTGCTGATGAGTTCTTGTATTACAAGAAAGGGAGAAAAAATAGTTCTTTCTCTACCTTCTCTATGCCATGCATAACTTTGTAAACCCCTATCGTTCACCCTGTTTCTCCAAGCTAAAGAGCCCTAACCTCTTTAAGTCTAGTGATGTGAATTTCCGTGATGAGCTGTGATGTTCAGTCATCTGTCACTTTGGATAGCAATTCAATCACAGCCTCAAACATTTTTAAAAAGTCAGTTTTTATTTCAGGGGTTCCTAATTTTAACAGTGCTCGAACACCTGCCTGTTTGGTTCATGTCTCGTTTGCCAGTTGCAAACAGGGAGCTGATTTTCTCATGATCTGGTTCAACTGTTATTGACTTGTTTGTGGCTGTTGGGCAAGTTACTTTGCTGTATTCCTTCTGAACCATGCAGCATGGCACAGTTGGCTTTTCACACATGCACATTCTTAACACGGGCAGATTAAGTTCAACCTTCCACACCTCCCTCTTTGCTTCATATCCGCTCCGCTCAGCAGGGAATTGTTTAAAGGGATAATGGAATTGCTCACAAATTATATGAACTAGTCACAGATAAATGTTGTGTTTTTAATAAAATCCTACCCTTTGGTGTAGGTCTGAGGAGTCCCTAGTGATGCTGTGGGCTGCCTGTCATTTTGAATTACTGTGACCAGAGGGGGGAAAAACCCCTCCAAAAATGGGCCTTGTCAAAAACTCCCAAACGTTATGAAAGTTATACCAATAAAAATTAATGACTGAAACTTCTATAGAAAATGATACAACACTTTAGTAAATAATAACATCAATACTAATAAATTCACAAGTCACAGGAACCAGTTGCCAACTAATCCAATATGATGTAGTTAAACAATCAAATAAAGAAATAGCTAGAACATCCTATGAACACATACAGAGTAATTTCATGAAGACATAACAATCACAATGAGGATAAGTAACATCAACAATGAGGGGTAAAGAAGTCAGTAATAGCGATACAAGGTCCCAGTTTACTTCCCTTGTTTCTTTAAATGTTCTTCCTCAGTCACCAGGGCTTTTTTTGGAGAAAAAGCCCAGCAGGAACTCATTAGCATAATAGGCCACACCCAATAGTGGAAACTCATTAGCATATTAGGCCACACCCCTGACAGCACAGCTTCCTCCCAGGATTGGCTTCCCCAGGTGACCTGTGGCTTGCGGGGCGCATGGGGAACCCTGAGGGACGGAAGGCAGTTTCTGGATTGGCTTCCCCAGGCAGGGAGGCAGTTTAAATGCCGTCCCTCCCTGGATTGGATTGGCTTCCCCAGGTGCCCCATTGCTTGCAAGGCACCTGGGGAACCCGAGGTGGGGGAGGCTGTAGGCATGGGCAACTCAGAAATTAGCCGGAACTCGGTTCCTGTGCGTTCCTGCTCAAAAATAGCCCTGTCAGTCACTATTACAGAACAATAATTCTGCAATGAATGAAACTATGATCAAATCTTTTCAAACCTCCCTTGGGAGTAGCCTGGGTGATAACCTACCGGTCTCCCGTCCGGGATATAGAGCTTATATACTCATCAACAAGGAACATACAGTCCACAGTCAATTCGGCATAGCCTGATAACATTAAAAGTTGGAAAGTTCTCCAACTCTGAATTGGCAGTGCCTTTCTGCATGCACAGTCTTGTAAAAACAACAACAATAATGCAAAACCACGGCCAGGCATTTGCAGCGGTTTGGCATTTATCACACAGGCTGGGTGATCGGCTCTCGTCTAACCAAAGCTTCCATACACGCCGTTGAGATCAACTGTTGAATGCATTTGTGGTGAAATTTGCAGCATCCCTAAGTTTTCTGAATGGCAAAAAAAAAGTAGACTTTGTGGATTTGGATTCCTTCTTTCACTGCTTTCCCACAGCTCTCCGCTCCCCCATTCCCTCCTCGACTGTCTTTTGTCGAATTCATATGTTTTGAAACTGTTAACAACTCACAAAAAAGGTCTTGGCTTGTCTGGCATTTGTTTTCCTGGTGCATTTTACGGTAGCTTGATTTCATGCCTGTTGTTGGTAGAGGCAGTTGAAGAACAGGAATGATGCAGGCGTGCTCATTGCATTGTCTTGTGGGCATGGCAGTTTATTTTGTGGAAGAAGATTTTGCAGTTCCTTGTGCCACCGTGTGTGTGTCTACTACTCTGTGCATGTCTGGTGCTTTTTTCTTCTTCCAAAAAAGGTTGTTTTTTTCTTGCTAGTGGTTCCTGTGGAAGGAATGCAAAAAAAAATTTGGGGGGGGAAGTAATTAGTTGATTTTGTTTTAAATTGTTTGGTTGGCATTTCTCAGGAGAGTTCTTTTAAAGACATTGACGTGGTCTGCTCTGGCTGATGGGTCTCTCAAGTGAGTTCAAAAGCAATGCTCCCTCTAAGCTGTGGAGTCTTGTGAGCAAAAAATTCTACTTTGGGAGCTCCTGACATTAAAGTTGTGAGCTAGCCATTTGGCTACTGCATAAATTAGTTTGCTCTGGAGTCATCCTTCCTGAGCTAAGACAAAAATGTGTGAGCTGGAAGCTAAAAAACTGTGAGCTAGTTCACACTAACTCAGCTTAGCGGGAACACTGGTTCTGAGCCTACAGTAACATGATAAGCATTATCCATTCGGATTGCCAACTCCCAACTGGGAAATTCCTGGGAAGTTGGGGGTGGAAAAAATGTTTACATCATTACAGAGACTTTTTTTCACAGTGCTGACACCAAACATTAAATACTAAGTGAGAAATCAGTTAGAGGCATTCACATATCACAAAGGATCAGTTCAAATAATTACACAATAAGTTGGTAATTTAAAGATCCAATTTGCAGTCATTTACTGAGAAGTGTTCCTAGTAATCAGTGAAGAGACGTTGATGGGACAGGGTGCCGGCTCAACTCCCGTTTCGAAGTTTTCTTCTTCAAGGCCAGTCTTTCATATTTCAGTTGCGGCACATTAATGGCTTAACAAAATTAAAACAAAGTTTCCTGGCAGGTAGATAGATCAAGATGGGTAGCGTTGTTAGTCTGTCTGTAGCAGTAGAAAACAGCAAGAGTCCCATAGTACCTTAAGGACTAACGAGATTTGAGGCAGGGGAGGTAGGAGTTTTTGTGAGCCACTGCTCACTTCTCCAGATACCTGCCAGATACCTGAAGAAGTGAGCAGTGACTCACGAAAACTCCTCCCCTGCCACAAATTTCGTTAAGGTGCTGCTGGACGCCTGCTCTTTTCTACTGCCAAGCAGTTGGAACTAGTCAAGCACACGCCGTGCCTCTTGGGGAATAACAATGATAAAGTGATACGAACCTTTCACATTTCAATTGCAGCACATCAATAACTTGACAGTGTTCTAAACAGCAGTCGTAAAATGCTCACGAGTGGATCAATTATAAATACCTTGTTAAAATAGCAATTAAGCAGTATAACTTTATGACATCGGGGCTCATCTCCATTCCTACTTGTTTCTGACGAAAGGGGCTTCGGCTCCTGGACCTTTACACCCTGGAAACCTACCTGGTCTTTAGGCTTCTACTGGATTTAAATCTTAGTTACCATATTTGGTACCCCACTTCTGTCTCATACCTGTGATGCACCCAGCCTCCCTCCATTTTTCTGTTCAGCCAGGAATCTTTGCGGTTAGATTCTGACGTCTATATTTTACCCTGTAGTTCACTTGCACCTTGACCTTCATAGCCAGTTCTGGGTAGTGAAATACCTGGAGATTTTGGGGATGGAGCCTGGGGAGGGTAGTGTTTTTTGGGGGGAACCTCAGCAGAGTACAGGGCCCTAGAGTCCACCCTCCGAAGCAGCCATTTTCTCCAAGGGAACACATCTCTATTGTATGGGGATCAGTTTTAATAGCAGGAGATCTCCAGGTCCCAACTGAAGTCTGACAAACCATTAAGCAGGATCTTGGACAGCACTGAATGGGAGACCACCAAGGAATACCAGGGCTGTGCTTCTAAGGCAGGCAGTGGTGACCCACAATCTATTAATCTCTTGCCTTGAAAACCCCACCAGGGTTACGTGCTGATTGAGTGAATAGCTCTCATCGTATTTGTAATCCGTCTTGACTCCCAGCAGGAAAGACAGACCATAGAGGAAGCTAATAATACTGTTAAAATGTAGCTAGTTTACCTGGAGCATGACCTGCCGGTCACCTTGAAGCCCACGTAATCCAAGCAGTCCTGCAAAAATGGTTGTCTTGATAAGTTTCTATGTGGAATGTAGCCGTCCTCACATAAAGCTGTTCAAGACAGCGCTAAACCTCTTCGATTCAGTGTCTGATTGAAATTGCAGTCAGATGCTCAACTCCAAACTGGTGGGGCTCTCAGTCAACCGAAAGCAATCAGGTCAGTCCGAGCAGGTTTTATTTCTGATCGCAATTATTTTGAAGGCTGCAGCACCCCTCATTACAAAACCCTTTCTTCACAGACTTTGCCACCTCTCTGAATGTTGGCAGGGGTGCCTTTATTTCATTTGTTTGCCCACAGAAGCTCTCTGACAGGAGCGCTAGGCAGGATTAGGGTATAGGGGCCAACTGGCCCTGAAGATCGGTAGAACATTTTCCCAGCTGCTGGAGCCAAGCCTCCTTTTCAGGCCTTCACCCTATTCAGGTTTTGCCAGGCCGACCTCATTGTCCTTCCTGGTTTCTGTTAACCATCCAGGTTTATACCCTGGATGCATCTTGATTCTTGACTCCGCAAATTTTAGTGCAGAAGTTTGGCAATGATTGGTTGTGTAGACTAGTGCCCACTTCCACATTGTTTTCACATTTATTGTTTCCCTTTCATAAGAACATATGAGAAGCCAATGTGGGATCAGGACAATGGCCCATCCAGTCCAATGTTCTGTCACAAAGTGGCCAAAAATACCAGATGCCATCAGGAGGTCCAGCAGTGGGGCCAGGACACTAGAAGCCCTCCCACTCTTGCCCCCTCCCCAAGCACCAAGAATACAGTGCATCACTCACCCCAGATTGAGAATTCCTACCTATACCTCGTGGCTAATAGCCACTGATGGACCTCTGCTCCATATGTTTGTCTAATTCCCTCTTGAAGCCATCCATGCTTGTAGCTGCCGCCACCTCCTGTGGCAGTGAATTCCATGTGTTAATCACTCTTTGGAGAAAGAAGGACTTCCTTTTCTCCGTTCTAACCCGACTGCTCAGCAATTTCATGGAGTGCCCACGAGTTCTTGTCTTGTGAGAAAGGGAGAAAAGGACTTCTTTCTCTACCTGCTCTATCCCATGCATAATCTTGTAAACCTCGATCATGTCACCGCTCAGCTGTCGTTTCTCCCTTAGGCTTTTCTTTTTACGAGATCAGGGCCTCGAATCGGCTTTTATCTCCCCCACCAGTCTTGCCCTCTCTCATTTGCTGGATTTCTCCTAGAATGTCAGCTTTCTACTCCCTCTACCCCACATATGAACACACATGGAGCCTACCTTATACTAAATCAATCCAGTCGTCTGTCCAAGTCTACCTTGTCACCTCAGACTCACAGCAGCCCTCCAGGGTCTCAGGCTTTTCGCCTCACCTGCTACCTGGTCCTTCTAGCTGGAGGTTCCAGGGATTGAACTTGGCACCTTCTACATATAAATTCTAAAGGAATTATCACTTTCCTAGAATGTGGGGTGGGTGCCACATTGCGGAATGGTGCTCCAAAGAGCCACGGGAGACATGTGGCTTCCCAGCCACTGAGTATTACTGGTTTACAGCTTAACCTCTCCCTTCAGACTATATGCAAAATAAATAAAGTAAGCTAAATTATATAGGTGTTGCCAAGTGGAGTTTTGAACCTAGGTTGCTGTGTCCAAACTATCCCTCTATACCTTTAAGAACATTAATCTATTTCTCGCTCTCGTCTACCTGGCCTTACTTTCACTGGGAAGCTGTTAAGACCAAGCTGATGAGAAGGAGAAGTAGATCAGTATTCTCAGTATGAAAGCTCTGTCCTTTCAGCACCAAACCCTTCTGCATTTCCAGTTTGTGCATTTAGAAATCTATGTTGTCTTGTTCAGATAGGAAACTATTCAGGCGCGGATCCCTTGGCTGTTCCAGGCTATAGGCATACTTTCTGCATTAGAGAGTGCAAGAAATGTGTTCTTATACCTCAGCAAAACCAGATGTTCATGGGATGATGTGTGTCCAGGGTCATATTCTGAAATGAATTCCTACCGAGTCGAACTGCAGTAGATGGAACCGTCCTATTTGTTTGTAACCTTGATGATCATTCAAAGAAAATGAAGTGGTTGTGAAGCTCTGTTTGTTTTATGAGCATTGTCCCTTTTGTCTATGATGGGATCCAAGATGACAGTCGTGGTTGCCAGGAATGCCACCCACACAATGACTTCAGGTAGGCCTGCTTAGCTTTGGCAAGAGCATGCCCTCCCGTGTGTCTTTCAGCTATACCCTGGTGGTGGTGGTGGGGGGTATTTAGGGTAACTGTAATTTCTAAAAAAGATGACATGACCATTTCAGTTTTAACACTACAAGAACAGTTGAACTTGCTGAAGAGATATTCATGAACTAGATCTCCGGATTAAAAAAAACAAATGTGTTGGGAAATACCTGAAGATTTGGGAATGCCAGCCTCAAGGGTGGGACCTGGGGATCCCCCGGAATTACAGCTCATCTCCAGACTAAAGAGATCAGTTCCCCTGGAGAAAATGGACGCTCTGGAGAGTGGACTCCATGGCATCGTACCCCACCGAGGTCCCTGTCCTCCCTAGGCTCTACCCCCAGATTTCCAGGAGGTCCCAGAACTCTGTTAATCATCAAGAAAAGCTTCTCCATGGTAGCTAGAGGGGAGGGGACCTAGCAACCTTAGTATGTTGTCTGTTTGAAAGGATTGGATGGGATCCAGAGAATAGGCAAGAGCAGATAATCCTTTGCCGAGAGATAACTCAGCACTGGGTGCCTGTATACACTAGACAAGATAAATGCTCATACTGTCCTTTCAGTTGATGAGAACATCCTCAGGTGCTCTCTTGGCTCTATGACTGTGTATGGAAGCATAGGAAGATTTTCCTCTGTTTTCTCTGCCCTCCCCAGCCTCCCGCCCCCAAATCTCCAGGTATCTCCAAGCCTGTAGCCAGGATTTTTTTAATAGTCAGGGGCGTTTAAATTTCTTAGGGGATACTGGCTAATCAATTTAATCCGGGGAGAAGGCCGTGACCCCCTGGGCTAGATAGGAAGTCAGGGGGCCTAGCCCCAAGATGCCCCACTGTAGCTATGGGCCTGGGCATCTCCCAACCCAGAACTGGCAACCTGAGCAGACCCAGGTTTCAGGCAGATAGCTGAAAGCAGCCTGATTCTCTAGGCAGCTGAAATTGTCAAATGTGGGGACCAGACAACTGAGTGAGTTTCCCACTCTGCTTTCTTGAGTCTGCAGGAGAGCTTTCCCGGCCATGTTATCTCTGCCTGACTGGGCCTGACTGGGAGATACTGGTGCCTGACTGGGAGAAAAGACGTATCAAACTAGATTGGCCAGAGGATTCTCGAGATTTTTTGCCCTCCTCTGGGCATAGAGCGGGGGTTACAAGGGGAGTGGGGTGAGGTAGTTGTGAATGTCCTGTGTTGAGCAGGGGGTCAGACTAGATGACCCTTGAGGTCCCTCCCAGCTCTGTGTTTCTGCGTAGTCAAGACAATGCTGATTTGTGGCTTACAGTGTTGTATTATTTTGGTCGGTCTTAATTAAAGGCATTTCATGGCCTTTGCGGCAGTAGCAGTTCTTTTAGGGTCCCGAGAATTATTATGGCTTCACAACTCCTCCATGATTTGCTACCCAACATTTTCTTCATTTGTTCTATTAAATCTATATCTGTTCCTGGCAGTAACAGTTCTGTTGACTGCTGTTTAATGTGCAGCGCATGCTGATCTAATTACAGAGGAGGACTGAAGGTCCTGGAATGAATTTAGAGTGGTACCTTCTTTTAACTATGCTCCTGTTTAACTGGCATAGCAGATCTTGCAGACATTACTGTGAAAGACAGCTTGAGCATCTTTTCTTTCCCTCCTTTGTTTAGATAAGAATTTTTTTTTTTTACTGTCTGAACACCATAAAAACCCATCCGCAGTTGAAATCGCCACCAAATTAAAGTAACATGCAATTATAGTAACTTCAGATTGGGCATCTCTAAATTAATTAATGTAATTATTAGGTACGTTTCCCTGGTAGGTTTACAGCTGACCTGGCATTCCAGTTTGCAAGCAGCAGAAAACGTGGAACAGGTTTTCTAAGATATCTGCTGCCTAGCAAACAATACTGGGTTTCTTCCTAGTAATAACGGACGAGAGCTTTCTTTTGAATGAAGGTGGAATTGAAAAGACCCAATTTTGATTGCAAATAGTTTCAGCTGTGTCAAACAAGTGTGGCCATGTTGTCAAGTGTGGGGTTTTCTCTTGTGCACATGTATATAAGGTGCCATCAGGTTACAGCTAACTTATGGTGGTCCCATTGGGGTTTTCAAGGTGAGTAAGCAGAGGTGGCTAGCCATTGCCTGCCTCTGTAAAGTGTTTCTTGGTGGTCTCCCATCCAAGTACCTACTCTGTTTAGCTTCTGAGATCGAACGAGATCAGGCTTTACAGGGGTCCCCAATGTGGTGCCCATTGGAGCCGTGGCAGCTTCCAACACTTTTTCTGGCACCAGCCAAGAGTTTTTAGGAAGTAGGCAGGGCCAGGTAGGCCAGTTTGGTGTAGTGGTTAAGTGCGTGGACTCCAGTCTGGGAGAACCGGGTTTGATCCCCCACTCCTCCACTTGCAGCTGCTGGAGGACCTTGGGCAAGTCATAGTTCTGTCAGAGCTATCCTTGAAAGGACAATTCTGGAAAGAGCTCTCTGAGCCCCACCTACCTCACAGGGTGTCTGTTGTGGGGAGGGGAAGGGAAATGAGTCTGTAAGCTGCTCTGAGACTCCGAGTGAAGGGCGGGATATAAATCCAGTCTCCTCCTCCTCCTCCTCCTCCTCCTCCTCCTCCTCCTCTTCCTCCTCTTCTTCTTCTTCTTTCCAGCAAGGGTTGACTGACTGACTGATTACTGGAGATTTGATTGGCTGTGCAGATTATCTTTTTTTAAAAAAATGTTGCTTTGGCAGCAGTTGCCACCACAGCAGAAGGATCTACACCGTGTAACTGATGTTAAGCCATGGCAATCATTTTGTGTCTGGTTTTGCCTCCTGCGGCAGCCATTTTGTGAAAGCCATTGTTCTGCTACACCCACTGCGCCATGTCAGAATTTCAAATGTGCTTGCAGGCTCAAAAAAAAGGTTGGGGACCCCTGGGCTCAATTATACCATTTCACATCCCATGGGGTTTTCTTTTACTCATTGCAAAAATGTGCCTACGTATTGCCTTCTTGGATCTCATTCCCAGTTGGCTTCAGGTACCTCAAGTGACATAATCACATAGTATGTAACACTGTGATATCATCCCATTTACTGTTTGATTCCTAATTGGCCGGAATCACTAATGATGAGGATGAGGATGAGGATGGAGAAGCCAGTGATAAGGGAAGAATAAGGGAAACTGAGAAAGACGAGGGGCGGGAAGCGTTATCTGCAGAATCAGACTTTTTTCAGACACATTTTTTTTTTTTTGCATACTGATACTGCTATTTAACCCCGCAATTGAAGACATTTTTTTTAATTTTAAAGGAGGATTAAATAAGGCCTTAATCGGTTTTAATTTTCACGCAGGCAGCCACCATCAAAACAAGCCACTGTGAACAAATTAACATTTCTAATGAGCAATCTTAGCATGTTCTCACTCAAATGTACCGCCAGTTAATAAATAATAATAAATCACACATTTCAACTTAATTATTATCATTTTTAAAAAAGAAATCTTGCTGGTAGTGGATCGAAAAGGAAGGCTGGACATATCTGAGGACAGGGGTGATTGGGGGTATCTCCAATAACTATGCAATAAGCTGAATGCCAACGGCTAGGCAGAGAATTACATATCAGTACCTGCATGGGTGGGAGCTGCGGTGGCTCAAGTGGTTAAGACGCTGAACTGCAGGCTGTGGAAGGTCAGTAGTTCAGCAGTTCGAGACCCGGGTGCCGCATGACAGGGTGAGCTCCTGTCTCTAGTTCCAGCTCCTGCCAACCTAGCAGTTCGAAAGCAAGAAATTGCAAGTAGATAAATAGGTACCACTTCGGTGGGAAGGTAACAGCGTTCCGTGCGCCTTGGTGTTTAGTCATGCCGGCCACATGACCACGGAAACGTCTTTGGACAGCGCTGGCTCTTCGGCTTTGAAACGGAGATGAGCACCGCAACCCTAGAGTCGGATTCGACGGGCTTTCGAGCAAGGAACCTTTACCTTTACCTTTACCTGCATGGGTATTTATTTCTTCCTTTTTGTGGAGAGATGCTGGGTTTCCTTGAGACTCGAGACAGATGGGAACTATGTTTCTGGCCGACTTTGGAATACATTCCTTTGGAACTGGGGGTTAGATGTGGGATCTGTCAAATCAAAGAACTTTGCTTATTGATTCTTAAAGCGGAGGTGGGGGGGGGAGATCCTTAAGAAACCATAGACTACTGGGAACAAGTGAGCTGGTCTTTGCCCTATAGACTGGGTCAGGAATTGGAGTACCTGTTGTCTTCCATCCCGATGCCACCTGTAACTGCTTTTGTGAGTCGAGGCTGATTCAAATGATGCTGGACTTGTGTCAACACCTCTGCAGGAGTAGCGTAAGGCATTTTGCTGCCTGTAGGAGCAGGCTCCTACCTTGCTGCTGTTACCCCTCGACCTTGGTACCCCATCCACCACCTCCCACCAAAGGAACCATGGGATCTGCTGATGTTTCTCACCTCCTTATTTCCCAGGAGGACAGGCTGGGAAGATAAAATGCCCCTGGAACAAGCCAGCTGTACAGTGTCTCTAGCCAGCCTGGCACAGGTTGTGTGGCTTACTGGCATGGCATCTGCTTCTCATGCAGAAGATCTCAGGTCCAATCCCTGGTCACTCCAGCTAAAAGTATTAGGCAGTAGGTGAAGTTAAAGACCCCGGAGGCCAGGGCTAGTCTGAGTAGACAGTACTGACCTTGAGGGGCCTGGAGAGATCAGCAGAAAGTGGCTACACAAGTTCGTTCAGCTCAGACCTAACCGGCTGCACCAAATACATACATTGGCTCACCTGTTACTCTGTCCTGCAATGCTAACTGTCAGTGAGGCAAGAACAGGCAGCCAGTGAGCTGGCAACAATGGTTGCCGCGGCAATGGCCCCACCCCCACCCCCTTCCCCCACTGTCCTGACTCCAGATTAGTCAAGAGTCGCTGGGGAATCTGCAGCCCTCCTCGCCTTTCTCCCTTGCCTCTGGTAGGTTGCCAGCTCTCCGACTCTGCCCTGTTCTTCTGTGGCCCATAGGCTGAGGCAGAGAGAGGGAGGCCGTGTGTGGGTGTGTGTGTGCATGTGAGCTGCTTTGTAACCCCTTTTCTTCCTCGTCCTGCTAACTGACTTCAGCCCACTGTGAAATCTGTGAACACAGTCTGAGATCTTTAGAAGGAAACCAGATCTTTATTTACTGAGATATCCATCCATCATCCATTTGTCCGTCTGTCTATCTATCTGTCTGTCTGTCTGTCTATCATCTGTCCATCTATCTGTCTATCTATCATCTGTCCATCTATCTATCTATCTATCTATCATCTGTCCATCTATCCATCATCTATCATCTGTCTATCATCTGTCTGTCTGTCCATCATCTATCTATCTATCTATCTATCTATCTATCTATCTATCTATCTATCTATCTACTATCTATCTATCTATCTATCATCTATATCATTCTATCATCTATCTACCTATCCATCTATCATCTGTCATCTGTCATCTGTCATCTGTCTATCAACTGTCTATCAACTGTCTGTTCATCTGTCTGTTCATCTGTCCACCATCCTGTCTGTCTGTCTGTCCGTCCATCATCTGTCTGTCTGTCTGTCTGTCTGTCTGTCATCTATCATCTATCTATCATCCTGTCTGTCTGTCTGTCTATCTAGACAGACAGACAGACAGTTTTTTTCACTGAAGCACAGGGTCATTTATTATATCTAAACATCACAGAGGTGTGTTAGAGAACTAAGGGAAAAGGCAAAACAAGAGGCTAACCAAGTTGTTCAAATCACTGATTTTTGGTATTCCTTTCCAAGGAAGGAGCGCAAGCAAAGCTGGGACTTTGAAAGAGAGACTGGTCAGGGCAGGGTTCCCTCCATTTCTCTCTGGTCCCTGGCTGGCATGCTTTCAGAGAACTTGCTAAGCCTTTACACCCTTTCCCCCGGCTGGGTAGTGCTCTCTGACCCGCACTGGTCCCGAGTTTTCCTTGGCTTCATGTGGAGGAATGGGGAATCAAACCCACGGTCAACATGGATTAAAAGGAGGGGGCAGAAAGGGCCTTTGTTACCAGGAAAGAGGGTGACCTAGCTGGGGGCCAGCACCTCTTCTGTGTCAATCAAGGTAGCCTTCCTTCCTCGGTCAGAATAGCTGCTCCGAAGCGTCTGAGCCAGATGACGTCTGTAGTGCTGACAGAGCTACTGGGGTCTGGTTCTGTTTGCTCTGGGCCACCAGCAGCCCTCTGGGAACCTTCCCTGTAAGTTAAATGGCCACTCCACCTTGACTCCCCCAAGAATCTCTGTACCAGGATGGCAACTCCACATGCTCTGTAGGACTTTCTGCACTCCTGCACAGTTCCTGCCTCCCGTACAGCCAGTTTGGTGTAGTGGTTAAGTGTGCAGACTCCAATCTGGGAGAACCGGGTTTGATTCCCCAACCCTCCACTTGCACCTGCTGATGTGACCTTGGGTCACTCAAGCTCTGGCACAGCTGTTCTTGAAAAAGAGCAGTTTCTGTCAGAGCTCTCTCAGCCCCACCTACCTCAGAGGGTGTCTGTTGTGGGGAGGGGACGGGAAAGGAGTTTGTAAGCCGCTCAAGTGAAGGGCAGGGTATAAATCCAGTCTCCTCCTCCTCCTCCTCCTCCTCCTCCTCCTCTTCTTCTTCTTCTTCTTCTTTGAGAGTTTGACTGCCTCTTGGATCACCAAAGCAACCAAAACGATGGTCATACTCTCATAATAAGAAGGCACTCTTGTAAGATATGCACCATTTGGTGGGCTGGTTTTCGAAAGGTTTGGGCAAGAAGAGGTGAGATTCATACACTTCTAAGCAAGAGGGAGGTTGCTTCTTCCCCCCAACATCAACCTCTCAAGGTGAGGATCTTGTGTTTGTTCATGGATGAGCCAGCCTTCACCACGTTGTCTTTTGTGCAGGATCACAGGTGGCAGATTTTGGCCCCGGACTTACTTTCTGTCTCTGCCCTTCCTTTTCCCCTTCAGCCCCTCTTTCACTTTTGGGCATCCAAGTGCCTATTACTAGAGATGCCAGAGTCCGACACACCAAATAATTTGTGTGAAATTATTTATGACACATCCATAGGGTTGCCAGCTCTGGGCAGGGAAATACCTGGATAGTTTGGGGGCAGAGCCCGGGGAAGGCGGGGTTTGGTGGAAGGGAGGGACCTCAGCAGGATGTGATGTCATAGAGTCCACCCTCCAGTTGCAATACCGAGAGATATCCAGGCTCTACCTGCAGGTTGGCAACTGTATGGCATCCAGTTTCAGATCCTGTACTGTTTGTTCATTGCCCTCTATTGTAGCAAAGGAGAAATGGCAAGCTCATTTTGCTTGACTCTTTCATTAAAGTAAAGGAAAGACAGTCTTTCAAAGGGGTGTGTGTGTGTGTGAAAGTCTCGACTATCGCCTTTGCCCTGTCTTTTTCATACGCCCTGGGGAACCTGATCCTATTAGCATTCTGTAGCGAACAGGCAGTCCCCAAGCAGTGACTCTTAAGTGAGAAGCATAAAGGTTTAATCTTGAAGGGCAGATATCTTGTGTTGTTAAGTGTGTGCCGAAATGCACAGCCTCATTTGGTTGGGCACTGAATCACCATCCTCAGAGTGATCAGCATAGGTTTCTCTGAGCCGTAATTAAATCGGCAGCCTGCACGGAAGTGTCACCCCCCAAAAAGAAACCGAGTAAAGAAGGGATGAAGGACTCAAGAGAGGCTAACGAGAGGAACAAATTAGACTTCTTTCCGAAAGGTTGAAAAGGACTTGCTCGATGCATTACATTGCAGTTAGGGTGAAAAATAGATCTATTGCAGTGAAATAGGGAAAACCTAACTGGGTATCAACTTCCCATAAAGTGTGTGTGTGTGTGTGTGTGTATATATATATATATATATATATATATATACACACACACACATACATATATACATATATACATATATGCAGGGCTTTTTTGGTAGAAAAAGCCCACCAGGAACTCATTAGCATAATAGGCCACACCTCCATGTTACCAGACATGTGGTCATCCAACCACACTCACATTTTGCTTCTTATTCTGTTTACCTTGTTTGCTGTCAGAACCCAGGGCTTTTTTATATATATAAATCCTCTTTTTATTTTTTCACTGTACATAACAAGAAACCATCTCAAATATCACTACATCCATTGTGAGAATCTTCCAACAGCATTGCTTGCAAAAGAAATAAGAAAACAAAACTACATTGGCTTAAACTTTCAACTATTATCTTCTATCGATTCATATAGCTTTAACCAGGTATCTTCAAAATACTTTTCTTCCTTCCCCTTTAATATCATCGACAATTTATTCATTTCTATGACCTCTAGTATTTTATATATAAACTACTCTTACGGGAATTTTCTCTAACTTCCAATATTTTGCGTAAAGGATTCTGGCAGCAGTTACAGTGTGCATTATTATTATTTTATCTGCTTTTCCAAAAACATCCAGTACCATATTGAGAAGAAACAGCTCTGGTTTTAATGGTATTGAAGACCGAATAATTTCCTGTAATATTTTTGTAATCATCTTCCAATAAAGTTGCGTCTTACTGCACGTCCACCATATGTGGAAATATGTGCCAACGTTCTACTTACACTTCCAATATGTACTTGATATTGCCACAGAGTATTTAGATAGCCTTGCTGGGTACATGTTAGGCCACACACCCCTAATGTAGCCAATCCTAATGAGTTTCTGCTGTTGGGTGTAGCCTATTATGCTAATGAATTCCTGTGGGGCGTGGCCAACTCAGGAGTCAGCTGGAACTCCATTCCTGTGCATTCCTGTCCAAAAATAGCCCTTTATATATGACAATATATGTATGCATTATTTCTGTTTTGAGAGTAAACATCACATGTTTAAAGTTAATGGCTAAGTTTCCCAAATGAAGCCAAAGGTTTTGTGTATGGCTTTCAAGGATCTTTAGAGCAAAAGCAGAGAGAAGTGGGTGACTAGTTGAATCCTGCACAGGTAAGCCAATTATATTGTTGCGTTCAGGAGTGGAATTTCTGTTTTTCCCTAGAAACTCACCTCTTAAAGGGATAGCTGTCGGTCTATTCTCTTTTTCTCTTTCAGTAGAAGCATTTCTCTTGGATTTCTCTTTGTAGTTTTCTGTTACTGTGCCGTGCACCCTTTTGTAACTTCAGCCCATGCAGGATATTGTGTGTGTGTTACACTTTACAGAGGGTTCTAGCAAGAAGGCACAAAGTTTTGAGAGGACACTGTATCTGTAAGTAGGCGACATTGAGTTGCAACTACATAAGGCAAACACAGCAAGGGGCTTTCAAGGCAAGTGAGGAGCAGAGATGGCATGGGAAGGCGTTACATGCCTGAAAAAAATCAGATTTTTTTTTGTGTAGCCTCTCTTTCATGCCCTTCCTGTCTTCAAATTGATTTGAAACAGGCTCCAAATTCCCAAATTGAGGAAATGAAACCATTCATTGGATTTCAGGGAGAAACTGAGTACAGAGGAATTAAAAGAATTCGTCTTAACAATGCTAACCAATACGAAATGGGGAAGGGTGCTCCGTAGCAGACTAGTTGGCTTGATGAAGAGGGAAAGTTGAAAAGCTGTACGCAATAGCACACAGGCCAGCTGTTTGAATGGAGTTAGCCAACGACCAGCTGTATGCATTGGAGCAAGCCAGTTAGCTGGCTGAAAGGGGAATGCTGAACAGCAACAGTCAAATCCAGTGTGTAATAGCCAAAAAGGCCAACTATTGGAACGGAGACTCAGATTAGCAATCAACCACCACCTTACCCAATACTGGGTTAGTCCAGCTGGCTAAAAGGGGTGGTGCTGCTGCTGAATAGAAGCAGTCTAACCCAAGATGCAATAGCAAACAGGCCAGCTATTTGAATGGGAGCTGTGTTTTAGCAGTAGCCACAGAAACGTCTTCAGACAGCGCTGGCTCTTTGGCTTGGAAACGGAGATGAGCACCGCCCCCCTGGAGTTGGATTCGACTAGCTCTCGAGCAAGGAAAACCTTGACCTTGACCTTTACTAGCAATACAACCATACGCAAATAGATTTGAGTGTGTGCGTATGGGGTGTGATATCGAGCTGATTATAAAATAATGGTTGGAAAAACCCTGTCCTCATGAAAACTGTATCCATCTTCTGTAGTCTGCAGTGCCAGTTTTCAGTAAGGTGAAAATATTTGCAAAAAATCAACAGAACAAGACTTCGCCGCTAAAAGAAGAACGTGTGTTGCATGAATCAGAATGGACAGGTTGCTCAAACTGCTGGTCTGCAGCTGAACTGATAAAAATAACCGCTCTAATTAGATGCAACGGTGAATCGCTGATTAAAAAGGTTGTCTTCGACATACCTCGGAGTTGTTTATCCTCAATATAATCCCCCCCTTCCGGAATGTTTGCTTTCTATCATATGACTGCGATCCTGCTGAGTCATTTCTGCTTTGTTTGTGTATAGTTCCCTTTCCTTAAACACTTTGCCACAAATCAAATTATTTCACACTAAAGTGGGCACAATACCGTAGTCCTTTTAAACAGAATTTCTCGCCCCCCACTGGTGATTGTAGAAGGGATGGGGGTGGAAAATGCCATCAAGTCACAGCTGACTTATGGTGACCCCGGAGGGTTTTTCAAGACAAGAGAGGAATAGAGGTGGGTTTGCCATTGTCTGCCTCTCTGTAGCAATGCAGGACTTCCTTGGGGGGTCTCCCATCCAATTCCTAACCAGGACCCATCCTGCTTAGCTTCTGATATCTGACGAGATCAGGCTAGTCTGGGACACCCAGGTTAGGACTTATAGAAGGGGAAGCCCTTTTCCCTCAGAAATCAAGATGCCCAGTCCATTTTAAAAAAAAAAGATTGTGATCTCTCCTGTTGTAAATATTGTTTAAAGGAGCCAGTCTGGTGTAGTGGTTAGGAGTGCGGACTCTACTCTGGGGGAACTGGGTTTGATTCCCCCAGTCCTCCACATGCACCTGCTGGTGTGACCTTGTATCAGTTACAAGTTTCTTCAGAGCTGTTCTCTCAGGAGCAGTTCTGGAGAGAGCTCTCTCAGTCCCACCTACCTCACAAGGCCTCGGTTGTGGGGGAGGGGAAGGGAAAGGAGATTGTAAGCTGCTGTGAGACTCCTTTGGGGAGTGAAGGGCGGGGTATAAATCTAATCTCTCCTTCTCCTCCTCCTCCATTCTCCCTTCTTCTAAAACTGGTGATCAGAAATGACTGCAGCTGATCTTACCATTTGCTGCTGAAGATGCCAAACAAGCGGGCCTTCTCCCAATCCTCCTTATTTTATTGAAGAAGGAGGAGAAGAAGGAGGAGGAGAAGGAGAAGAAGGAGAAGGAGAAGGAGGAGAAGAAGAAGAAGAAGAAGAAGAAGAAGAAGAAGAAGAAGAAGAAGAAGAAGAAGAAGAAGAAGAAGAAGAAGAAGAAGAAGAAGAAGAAGAAATAATTGCTCTTTGAGTGTGTGTGTGTGTATATTTGTCCAGTAAGTAGCCCTGGGAGGCATTGTTGGGAATGTGTGACTTCATTCTTTTTCAGTAGCGACCAAAATGCGACGACTCCTTTGGATTAATTACATTCTCACAATGATCCAGTTTGTCTTTTCAAGGTCCTCTGGTTATTGACCCAACTGATTGGATTTCAGCAAGTGTTAGGAGTGATGAGGGAGATGCCATTGTTTCGCATGCCCTTCTCTCCTCCGCGCTGTTTCCCTCCTGTTCTGAAGGGCTCGAACAATGCCGGCGGCACTTGCATTTCTGTTTCAGGTAATGAGATGCCTGACCCTTCCATTGAAAGGGGGGGGAAGAGGGGGAACCTTATAATTACAGAAAGCCGAATGTGCCATCAAGAGCAGCTTTGGGACAAAAAGCAGGCCGGCTGACCAAGTCAGGCTGTCGCAAATTACATCTTCAAATTATTTCTTGCAAGACGTTCTGAAACCGAGTGCTGTTATCGCAGTATAAAACAATGCACATCCGTCACAAAGAGGGCATGAAGTAAATGAGCGATGCTTTCCTGGTTGTCACTTACATGTATTGTAAAGAGAAAAGGATAAGTTTATATGCGCAGAGACTGTTGATAAGGGGATGAGAGGCGCACAGATTTTGTACTTGGGTGCCAGTTCTTGTGCATAAAGGCTGCAGACGTCTTCATCAGAGGGTGGGGAATTCAGTTGCATCCCAAAGGGATTGAACAATGCAATCATACCTGCTGCAGAGCTGCAGCATTAACTACGTGCCCTCAGTAGATGCTAGTGTAGAAGAAGTGAATCAGTGCAGAGATGCACCGGGCATCTTTCTCACTGAGGATTCTGTTGCACCTGGAGTGATTGAACGATTGAATCATACCCACTGCAGAACTGTGATATTATCACCTGTCCTCAGTTGAAGACTAATTAGAAGGCAGGCCAAAGCAGTAAGTCATGCAGAGATGCAACTGGCAACCTCAATGGAGAGGAAGCTTTTTTGGGTTTGAATAATTGAGTTTATTTTGCACGGAAAAATTGTGTCTCTGTGCACTTGAGTCTCTAGACTACAGTTTGAGAATTAGGGACACAAAGGGTGCGGTCACATGCACAAGATAAAGCGGGAGGGGGGAAGTGAGAGCTATTTCCTCCGGAGGAATTTGACCTGCAGTTGTGCGATCACACAGTCCTTGGAAGCTGCGGGCACAGCCTGCCACTGCGTGATCACACGCAACCACGGGTGAGTCGTTTCCTCCCCGCTATTTGTTTCCGATGTGCTTAAATGAGGAATTGATGAATCGCATCTCCGCACTGAGGGCTCCCTATGGAGTTTGTGATGATGCACATACTGAGAGGGGGGGGGGGCAACAGCGCGGAGTCAGGATGGCCTGATCAAACCATCCCAATGCCATGAGAGTGCACTGGAGTGATCAGAGACTCTGGAAACTCTTCCCCTGGCCCATCGCAACCTGTTTTCTACCAGATTTTCCCTGGTTTCTTTTTACTCCGCTTCTGCAGCGGAGCGAAATGGATTGCCGACAGGTGTGGGGCGCTTCCCAGATGTTTGTGCCTGATCACGCCCTTTAAATCCACCCGGCATTCACGCCTATGGCGCGGCTAATTGTGTGTGTGATCGCAGCCATAGAAATGTAGGTAAACCTTCCTTATTAAAAACAACATATTCATGTTTTCTCTTAAGGAGAGCTGAGGTTTTGCCATAGAGTGCCCAGAGGCTTCTCAACCTGGACCGGGCAACCCTATCCTTGCAGTGGCCAGGGGGGACAGGGGGCCGGGCAACATTAGGTCCATCGATTTCAGAGTTGTCTAAGACTGGCAGTGGCTCCCCAGAGTCTTAGGCAAATTTGCTACCTGATCCGTTTAGCTGGCAATGCCGGGGATTGAACCTGGGACCTTCTGCATTGTCGAGCAGACGTTCTGCCACTGAGCCACAGCCCCTCTTCCCTCCCTCCTTCCTCTCTTCCTAATGCTGCTCCAAGACGAATTTCATTGCATGTACAATTTTTTTTTTTTTTTAGTCCTTTCCACTCCTGTTCCCTGGATTCTCAGCCTCCATTCATCCAACCTCTCCTCACTCCCCTCTTATGCATTTATCAGCTCTGCCTGGCTTTCATCTTCTCTAGGGCTCTCTTTCTGTTGCCCTGAGCACATTCCCAGCAATAAATGTCCTCTCTCTCTCTCCAGTTCTCTGCGTATGATCCTCTCTTGCCTGGCTGGTGGGGAGCAACTTTTACTTTTTTTTTTAATGCTTCCATTTGAATTTTTCTTAAAAAATGGCTTGCTAAAAAATGAAAACAGCTGCAAGGTGGGAGGGAAGTGGGGCGCAGGGTGGCCTGAAAAAGCGAGGCAAGCACAGGCCCCAACAAGCCCACCCATCCCCGCCATCTACTGGCCAGCATCAGTACGGTTGCCAGGCTTTCAATTGCGACTGATCTCCAGTCGACTGAGGTCAGTTCCCCTGGAGAAAATGGTTGCTTTGGAGGGGAGGGAGGAAATGTGCCCTGCCCTCCCTGGGCTCCAGCCTCAAATCATCAGGAATTTCCCCACCTGGAGTTGGCTACCCTAAGCACAGGCCAGAGCCTGCATTCCCAAAGTTCTAATGGAATTGTCTAAATGATCTCAGGGATTTCAAGAGGGCGGGCCACCTGCATGAACTCGATTCTGACATAATGCTTGTTAGGTGGAAATAAACATCCAGGGTTGCCAGCCTCCAGGTGGTGGCTGGAGATCTCCTGGGATTACAACTGATCTCCACGTGTCGGGTCCCCAGTTAAACACTCTTCACGTGCGCTATAGGCAGTGATATGCTTTACTGAAGATATGCTACTGTAGGTGCAAGAGTCTTTGTCAGAACTGAACATGATGGCGGGAACACTTTAGATATAAGTAAAACCATACATTCCGCCTTCATGCACATCATTGAACTACCTCCTAGCATAGCCATGGCAACCTGGACAGATATGTGTTGTCCTATGACCTAGGCAAAGCACAGACATCTCCAGGGTCTCTTCCCATGAGAAGGAGACATGGGGTGCAGTGTAGGAAAGATTATAGTGGCTAATCCCCAACACTCACACAGCAGAAACACATACCCCAGGAATGCGCATGACAAGCAAAGGCGAAATGTAGCAGATACTAAGAAATGAAAGACACAGGCTTACACTAGAGAGGACATGTCTATGGTTAGGAAATTCCTGGAGATTTTGGGGGTGGAGCCTAGGGAGGGACCTTAGTGAAGTATAATGCCACAGAGTCTATTGTCTAAAGCAGCCATTTTCTCCATGGGAATGGATCTCAGTGGAGACTAGGTGTAATTCCCTGAGGTCTCCAGCCACCATCTGGAGACTGGAAACCCTACAGTGGCTCGCTTAAAAGGCTGAGAGCAACAATGTGGTAGTTCTTGTATTGACAATAACCCAGAGTGTCTTGTTTTTGGAGGGGACAGTGCCTGCTGTCAGATAATATTATTGGGCACTGGAGCACCTATATTCACTTGATATGAGGCATGGGGTTTGATGATATTGTCTATCATGCCATTGACTGTTTCATTGCTTTTACTGTTTTACTGTTTTATGGACTACATGTTGTAAGCTGCCCTGAGACCACTTGTGGGATAGGACGGGGTATAAATTGAAATAACAACAACCACAACAGGCTACTAAGGCATGGAAGGACCTGAGCTTGACACCAGGTGACAGAGATCAGTTTCCCCGGAGAAAATGGCCACTCTGGATGGTGGGCTGTATGGCATTTACCCCCACTGAAGTCTCATTTTATCCCACTGAAGTCCCTCCCCTCCCCAGGCTCCACCCCCCAAACTATCCAGGCATTTCCCAACCTGGAGCCGGGGACCCTAAGCGTCACCGTAATCAGAATGTGTGTATCGGCTGCTTGCATTTGTCATTTATATTTGGGATAGCAAAGGCCAATGAATATATTTTCAAGTCGGGTGCTTGCAAGTGGTTGACCTTGGAAATGTTGGTGCTATGGCACATATGCTTCATCGACTCGTCCCCTCCTTGTCAAATATGGTTTGGTCTGGTCGCTTGTGGGGCACGTTCTGCTCAGTTCAAAGCAATGCCGGGCTCTCTTTGCCATTCCCCCCACCCCAATTTCTCAATGACTAGGGGGAAAGCAAAGCCACATGGTTACGTTGCCTCTCGAAATCCATCGGGAATTTCACTGCAAGCTAAATGTGGAGCACCTATGGAGGCTCCTCCCACAGGTGTGATATTGCAGGAGTTTCAGGGGAAGCCACAACGGTGTTGACAAGACGAGTGGCATTACCCCAGGGAGGGTTTTCTCTTTTTCTGCATGTCCTGGTTTGTCTCTGGCATCTGACCCAGATGAATGAAGTGTCTGGACAGCAAATCTTGTGTTATTTGGCCAACATTTCTGGCAGTGCTGAAAAGCACCATTTTTAAAGCCGTTTTTTTTCAGCATCCCTTGTGAAATAGCTTTGTTCATTCATTTGCACTGCTGTCCTTCTCAGTTGCTGTAGTGCAAGTCGCTTCTCTCAGGTGCTGTAGTCCCCAACATGTCACCCAAAAGCACCATGGCAGCTGCTGACACCTTTCAGTTAGGAGCATGGACTCTGATTTGGGAGAACTGGGTTTGAGTCCCCAATTCTCCACATGCAGCTGCTGGTGTGACCGTGGGTCAGTCTCAAGTTCTCTCGGAGCTGTTCTCTCAAGAGCAGTTCTCAAAAAAGCTCTCTCAGCCCCACCTATCTCACAGGGACCGATTCCCCACAAGCAGCTGTGCCACCCTCGCTCTTCTGTTCCCCCCACTTTCATTGGTCAATTTGACACTATCAGCTGTGCAGTCGCATTTTGACCTGCCGCTCTCTCCAATTTCCCCCGCGTCTTCTCGATCCTTTTTTTTTTTAAGATCCAGAAGACGCGGGGGAAATCGGGGGGAGCTGCTTGTGGGGAATCAATCAGTGTGTCTGTTGTGGGTAGGGGAAGGGAAGAAGACTGTAAGCTGCTCTGAGACTCCGAGTGAAGGGCGGGGTGTAAATCCAGTATCTCATTCTCTCCTCTTCCGTAGTGCCCACCAAGTGTTTTTGAGCATGAATGGGGAGAGGTGTGGCATCTGTCCAGCAAGAGCTGGACAGTACAACACTGTTTAGGATTATGCTGTCAATTCCACTGGAGGAAGTAGTGCACGGAGATGCATAATTAGCATGCAAAGCAATGTGGTGACAAGTGAGCGCGGGCACATTTGCAGTGTTCCAACTTCCATTAAGAAAATAATGGCCTTCTTGGCAGAGTGATTTTTTTTTTAATTAAATACCAACAATTCCTAGTAATCAGAGAACCTGCAAGCCATGAAATTTGAATCCCTTATCATGGGTTCATCAAATGCAGGCAAGAACCGAATGCACATATCATTTGTGGGCTAATATTGTGTAGAATTTCCCAAACACATTGAAGATGGCTGCGTTTGAGTCTCCTAGAGAGTACATCCCATGGATTTCTTTTCTCTTTTCTGCCACGTGGGTTGACAAGAAATTACAAAGGAGCTACTAGGAGTGTTTTTGTTCCTTTGGTGTCAACTGTCTGGTGCAGTGTTCCCTCTAAGCTGAGTTAGTGTGAGCTAACTCACAGTTTTTTAGCCTCCGGCTCACACATTTTTGTCTCAGCACAGGAAGGAGGGCTCCAGAGCAAACTAATTGGTGCAGCAGCCAAATCACTCACTCACAATTTTCATGCCAGTAGCTCACCAAGTAGAATTTTTGCTCACAAGACTCCATAGCTTAGAGGGAGCATTGGTCTGGTGTACTGATGAGGACCAGTTTGGTTTGATGGGCTTTGTCGGCTGGGCTTGCTTGGCACATTTGACCTGGCTGTGACTCACTGGGTCAGTGCATAGGATGCCAAAGCATTATGAGTGGGTGGGTGGGGGGGGGACTCAGAACACAGCGTCCTTCCAGCAGAATGTACACTGATTACAGTAAAATCTTGATAATATTTTGGAAGACAGTAACAGCTCGTCGTTTCAGCTTATAAGGATGATAAAGCTGTGATAATTTGCATGTGTGAGAAATACGGAAGAAAATAAGATGGGACACAAACAGATTTATTTATTTAGCACCTTTTTATCATGCCCTTCCTCCGAAGCGCTTACTTCATGTTTCTCCTCCATTTTCTCCTCAACGCAGCTCTGTGAGGTAGGTTAGGCTGAGAGAAGAAGAGTCGGTTTTTATACCCTTTTCTCTGCCCTAAAAAGTCGCAAAGTGGCTTACAGTCGCATTCCCTTCCCCCCCACACACGCATCAGGCACCTTGTGAGGTAAGGTGGCCTTGAGAGAGCTCTGAGAGAGCTGTGACTGACCCATGGTCACCCAGCAGGGGCTTCATGTGGAGGAGGAGCAGGCAATCCAACCCGGTTCTCCAGATTAGAGACCACCACTCTTAACCACTACACCATGCTGGCTGACTAGGGACTGGCCACTACACCATGCTGGCTGACTAGGGACTGGCCCAAGTTCATCCTGTGAGCTTCTTGCAGGGTTGCCAAGCAGTGTCTGACAACTGGCAGGAGGGTTCAGGGGGCACAGCATTGTGTTTTTTTTTTTTTTAATGCAGTCTTGTGTACTTAATAGAAGTTACTGGAAGTGACAAAGGGTAGGTGTAGGAATCACTGGAAACCCAGTGATTTTACCCTTGACTTTCCAGAAGTTCCTAGAGCTACCTGCTGTCATATCTGGTAAAAACTTCTGGCTCCAAGTGTCAGTAGATAATAGGACCTGGGAGCAGGGGATTCCAGCCCACCCCTACCAGGGCTTGGCAGCCCTAGTTTCATGGCAGAGTGTGGTTTTGAACCTGGGCCTGTCAGATCCTCGTAGTCGAACAATTCTACTGCACTGGCTCTTTATAGAAGTTTATTTTTGAGTATAGCAACATAGACACTTTTACATATTTCTTACATGGTATTTATATTTCTTTACCATGTGTGTGTATGTATTAAAAACAACAACCCTGCTCTGTGGACCTGCCGATGATCTAAATTAAGAGTTTAGATCAGCAATGCCAATCTCATGCAATCTCATCCCATGGAAACTGATAGACTGGTGTGACGCTGTGTAGGTTCGCACTGGAAGTTAATCATATTTTTATATATATAGATAGATAGATATAGATATAGATATAGATATAGATGATAGATAGATAGATAGATAGATAGATAGATAGATAGATAGATAGATAGATAGATGATAGATATAGATATATGAAAATGCCAGAAAGTACCCCTTTGGCTTTGGCAGTTTCCCAGCACCACCGCAAAATGATTTGTTCATTTGTAGGCATCAACTCTCCTCCTCCACTGCCACCACGTTCCCATTTCCTGCCGTGGTCGCAATGACTTCTTGGCTGTGGGACAAGTGTGAGAAATTTCAGCCAAATTTGTGACATCGTGGTGACGTTTCTGGCCATGTAATCTCATGGAGGGTTTGCTAGATGTCCCTGGCAACCTGTGACATCACTTCTAGTTATGTGACTCGAAGTGATGTCACACTGTTGTGTCATGTCACAGGGTGCCCTCGGGAGCTCTCAGGGTTTGCTAGCCCTTGGCTGGGAACTCTTCATCCCGGTCATTGTATAGGTCCTGATTTCGTGTCCTCCGTCAATAATTATGCAGGAGTCAGGATGTCATCTTTGGCACTACCTCTGAAGATATTTTAGAAACTACAGTTGATGCAAAATTCCTAATCATCTTCCGTTGGTAGCAAGCTGGTGAGAAGGTAAGAACTTCCCCTGTTGTGTTAACTGCAGTAGCTAGTTTGTTTCCCACTGGGTCTAGTTTAGGAAACATACCTGTAAACCATTTTGGGTTGGGGACCAACATTCCTAAGAAGAGTGTCTTGCAGCCATTAACATCTGAAAAGGTAGCCCTTGAATGAGTTCAGTTTGCTGGTGAAACAAAACCAACATGGACAAGGATGAAGTCTCCTGAGAAGTGGCTGTCACTTATTGGAGAGGCAGGCCTGTCAGAGGCCAAACATCTATTCATTAGAGAATATTGTTATTGTTGATTGTAGCTGACAATCGATTTGATCAGACCCAATTTACTTTGAGGTGGTTTTATTGTAATGGTTATTATTTGGCCCAGACACAAGCTAAGACCTGGATTTCCAGTGTGGGCTTGCCTCCAGTTGGGGCAAGCAACTTGACTTGGAGGAGTTCACATTTTAAGATCTTCCAAGGCAAATCTTGTCCACATCACAAGTTATAATTTGAAGACTCCCCCCCCATTATACCACACAGACTCCCCCCCTCAGCATGGGTGGATTGGCCATTGAAGTTTCTGGGGAAAGTTCTGGTGGGCTGATGTCCTGGAGAGGCCACCTGGTGTGATGTGGTTGGGAGCGGCCACCACAGCCAGCTGGTGACCTCCATGAAGGGGGTGGGAACTGCTTTCCCCGTAGGGTTGCCAGGTCACCCCAGCCACTGGTAGGCGATGGGGGTAGGGTTGACAGATCCAGGTTGGGAAACTCCTGGAGATCTGAGGGACCCCCTTGTTCTGTAAACACCCCCGAAGAGCATTATGCTCTATGGACCAGCATCTCCTGGTTTTCCCTGGCCCGAAGGACATCCATCTTGCCTTGACCAGGGCCAGGGCTTTTTCTGCCTTGGCCCCTGCCTGGTGGAACATGCTCCCTGTTTAGATTAGGGCCCTGTGGAATCTTCTCCCATTCCCCAGAGCCTGCAAGACAGAGCTGTTCCGCCAGGCTTTTGGCTGAGGCAGCGGGTGTCCGTGTATGGACTCCCTGAGGTTGTTTGTCACCCACCCACCAAGCCAAATGATCTAGGCAACCTCTCACAGCCAGCTGATTCTGTCGGTCTGTGATCATTGTTTGAATGTTTACTATTGTATTTTAAAAATTATAATTGTATTTATTGTGTTACTAAAAGGAGGTAAACTGCCCTGAGCCCACTTGTGGGATGGACGGGCTATAAATACAAATAATAAATAAATAATAAGGAGCCTGGCGAGAACGGGGACCTCAGAGGGGTAAAGTGCCATAGAGTCCGCCTTCCAAAGCATCCCTTTTCTCCAGGAGGACTAAACTCCATCGTTTGGAGATGAGGTTTAATTCCAGGGGATCCCCAGGTCCCCCCTGGAGGCTGGCATCCCTGTAAACTCCCTGCAAGCCAACAGCCCCCACCTCACAGGAGTCCATAGCTCCCAGCCCTGCAGAGCACAGGTGGGTGTGGGCCAGGTGGGGGAGATACCGCAAGTCTTCTCCTTCCCTCCCTCCCCATTGAGGGTGGGGCCATGGCTTCTGCTTCCTTCCCTTCCCCCTCTGTAGGGTTGCATACCCCCACTTGGGAGATACCTGGAGATTTGGGGGGAGAGCCTGGAAAGTGAGTGGTTTGGAGAGGGAAGGGACCTCAGGAGGGTGTAATGCCAGCGAGCTCACTCTCCAAAGCATTCGTTTTCTCCTGGGGAACTGATCTCTGTCATCTAAGAATCAGTTGTAATCCCATGAGATCTCCAGCCGCCACCGGCTCTCTGTCACAGGGGTGCGGCCCTTTCCAGGGCTGTTTGTCAGCCTCCAAGTCCACACCGTTTCGAGCCATTTTCAAAGCCCTAATCCGAATTGCGGCAAATTTTCGTTCAGGTTTCTCTTTCCTCTGAATCTCTGGGTTTCCACTCTGTGCGTTCGCGTGATTCGTAAATGGTTCAGACATCAAGCAGTGGGATCTGGTATGCTAATATTGCCCAGAACAGAATTTGGGCTGATGGTAACAGACAAATACTGCCTAAGGCTGCCGCATACCTATCTGTGAACTACGCTGAGCTCTTTTCAGATTACTAGATGGCTTTCTAGATGAGAACACGATAAAATTAATTTGAGCATGAGATGTATCCATAACCGGGGAGGGAAGGGGGAAAGCACTGACCCAGCAGCTGTCTCGTTTTTGTTTTCCACTCGAGAGTTTCCCCCTCAGTTTCTGTGACACTTTTTTCTTGGATTTGTTTGAACTGCTGTATATTCTGCAAAAGGCCTTAAAGCCCCTTTTCATAGTTCAGAGAGAGAAAATGATCTTCCTTAAACACTGAGAATGGAGCCTGACCCTGGTCAGCATCCCACAGTTTCTGATGAAGAGGTGCATTCTGGGAGCACAACTTCATTGGGCCTACATGACAGGGCCAGTGTTCCCTCTAAGCTGAGTTAGTGTGAGCTAGGTCACAGTTTTTTAGCCTCCGGCTCTCACATTTTTTGTCTTTGCTCAGGAAGGAGGGCTCCAGAGCAAACTAATTGATGCAGTAGCTGAGTCGCTCGCTCACAACTTTAATGCCAGTAGCTCACAAAGTAGAATCTTTGCCCAGAAGACTCCACAGAGGGAACTTTGGATATGACTGGAGGCATTATGTTCTCTTGGCCATGCTGGTGTTTTGAAAGTGATTTCTGATTGTCAAAAAGGACAGGACTGTGGGGGATCAGCAATTGGGCCGGCCCAGCCATTTTTGAAGAGCAATTTCAGCTGTTTGTTTGGGGGACATGCTGGGAAGGGAGGAGGGTTTAACCCTTCCATCCCCACATGGTCTTCTGAACTCAGAAGTCACCCTCGTAGATGGTTGCCAGGTTCCCCCGTGGATTAGAGGAGTGGGTTAGGGGACTAGAGTTGCTATATCCAGGTTGAGAAACTTCTGGAGATTTGTGGATGGAGCGAGGGAGGACAGGGATAGAGTCCACCCTCCAAAGCATCCATTTTCTGCAGGGGATCCGATCTCTGTAGTCTGGAGATTGGCCTTATCCAGCTTGTGACACAAGATAAGAAGAAGAAGAAGAAAAGATTGGATTTATATCCCACCCTTCACTTTTGAATCTCAGAGCAGCTTACAAACTCCTTTCCCTTCCCCTGCCCACAACAGACACCCTGTGAGGTAGGTGGGGCTGAGAGAACTCTAACACAAACTGCTCTTTCAGGAATAGCTGTGCCAGAGCTTGTGACTGACCCAAGGTCACATCACTACAACAAACTGGCTCTCCATATAAGTGTTTACCACTATGGATGGGGAAAAAAATCAAAAGACAAACTGACTTACTATGGTCTCACTGAACAATTTATATGCTCCTTGGGATATTTACAGGCCAAATCAGTTATACGGCAAAGAGTTTTAGCTATGGAACTGCAGATCCAAATGAGTAAAATTAAGAATCCTTTATTTGATCTAACCACTGGCAGTAAGCTAGTGTTGGGATCATATGTCAAAACTTTAGAGAACGCCAAACACAGAAGAATTTGTACAATCTTAAGAGATAATGCTTTGCCCTCTGCCATTTTAGAAGCCAGATATAATAAAACCACACAAAGAGAATGTGTTTGCGGAAAGGGAGAAGAAACTCTGGAGCGTGTGTTGTTTTGACTGTAGATTATACCAGCACAATAGAGAGATATTTATAGAGCCCATTATAAAGACATATCCAGGGTGTGGTAGGGGGACTTTCCTCTCAATTATGTTGGCAGATAAAAACCCGAATATTACTCGTATGGTGGCTAAATCTGGTTGGTTAGCCTACTGTATTAGGAGAAAGTGGAGGAACTGTAACTAACGGACTGGATTTGATTTTATCTGAATCATATTGGAATTTGTAAACATTTTAATGTTTTAGTATTTTATAACATACTTTGCCATAAGATATATTATTTTATTCTGACAGCTGTTACATTGACTCTATTCGCTGTGTTATGGTCTTTGACCGCAATAAACTATTGATTGATTGGAGATGAGCTGTAATTCCAGGGGATTCTCAGGTCCCTCCCGCAGGCTGGCCTCCTACTATAATTGTCCCTTTGAAGAAGAGAGATGGGTCAAACCACTTATGAAGAAGAAGAAGAAGATTGGATTTATACCCCGCCCTTCACTCGGAGTCTTAGAGCGGCTTACAAACTCCTTTCCCTTCCCCTCCCCAAAACAGACACCCTGTGAGGTAGGCGGGGCTGAGTGAACTCGGACAGAAACTGCTCTTTTTCAAGAACAGCTGTGCCAGAGCTTGTGACTGACCCAAGGGTCACATCAGCAGGTGAAATTAGAGGAGCGGGGAATCAAACCCGGTTCTTCCAGATTAGAGTCTGCTCACTTAACCACTACACCAGAGGGGCGCTTTTTAGCAGTGAAACTGTGTTAGGGCGGAAGAGCTAATTCCCTTCCATAAACAATCCTAATCACTCTTTAAAATGTGCAGAGGGTGCATGATTTCTGCCTCATTTAGCTTTACCCTCAGTTCCCTAGTGAACAGGGATGTATCTTTGCTTACAAGAACAGCAAAGAATTCCAACGTATAGGAAGCAAATAAAATGGAGAAGTAAGAAAATAGATTGGAGAGGCCCCCGAATCCTGGACCCATTTGAAGGAATAGCTATGCAAATTGGGATGCTGAAGGGAGGAGGAAATGAGCAAAATCACGGTTGTGTCTTCCATACAAAGAGTTCCCCTGACAGAAGAGGAAGGTGGAAGTGGCTTCACCCCTTCCCCATCCTCACTCCAGCTCCCAGCTCATATAGCCATTCCTCCGTACAGGTCCTACAAGCCCAAGGATGATTTTTTCCAGGGGTCAGACATGGCTGTAGGAATGGGGAGGAATGCTGGGAAATTCCACATAGCTTCCATGCACAAATTAGGGTTACTATTTAACCTCCGGGATGGGGAAACTCCTCTCCCCCATTGCCTGTCCTAACTCCAGTGAGTGGTGGTGGGGGAGGTGTGGGGACTGGACCAGTGTCCCACAACTTCACAACCTCATTTCAGGCTGCAGAACTGGAAGCAATGCCGCTGTGTCATGGTCTGCTCTAGGGTTCTCCAAAAGTCTATGATCTTTTTACCATAGCCTTTTGGGGAAATTGTAGAGCGATCTGTGATGCAGTGATGTCTCTTCTGGTGATGCAACTGGACGTGATGCCGCAACGCCGCAGGATGCCATTCTGGTGAGTTTCTTCCCCGCCCTTTCAGTCTCCTGCGGGTTGCCAGCAGGGCAACCCCAACACTAATGGTGGAATATTGGCCTCTGTCTCAAGTGTCGAAGGGTGATCTAATGAAAGTGATTGGCGAGGAGCTTGAAAGCAAACAAATGGAAGTGCTTCATGGAGTGCATGAATAACTTATGAGACTCATTTCTGTGAGATGCTTTCAGAACCACGACGATAGGGTGGCTTGGGGAAAGGGAAAAAAAAGGTCAACTTCATAAGAATAGTTCCGACAGTGGGTATTAGTCATAACAGCGAAGACGGATAGTCCATTTCAGAGGCAGAATGTCTCTGAATCCCAGGTGCCCTGGACTGGGGGAGGATATTGGGTCATGATAGTTGGCTGCTGCTTGCAGTTGGGTTTCTTTAAGAAGAGAGGGCTGTCCATTGTGGGAGATGAGATCAATTTATTGGACTTTTGATCCAATGCAGCATAAAACGTGTCTCTGTGTTGGGGGGGGAGTAAAATTAGCAAGCTATGATGACAGTTATTTAAACACAGCAGCTTGTTCTCTGAGACTGAAAACTGTTTTTAATGAGGATATGAGCATGTTGAGCAATCTCAGGCCCATTTTTAAAAGGGGTGATACTGGGCTCTCTGTCTCCAAATTCTTCTGGGGGTTGGTGTGTGTGCATTTTCTTTTCCATTACAATGGGGGGGGAATGAAGTGAGGCCCCCTCCCCAGTCCTCTCAGGGGCATATTTGAGATGACAGTTGAACTCAGGTCTTCCATGTCTCTGGATCCCAGATGCTCTGGACAAATGGAGATAGGTACACACAGTGCTCTAATTCAGCGGGGCATAGTCCTTGCAATCTACATTTTGTGTAGTACTAATCTCAGGAGGCTGTGCAGATCTGTTGTTGTTACAATACCCGGGAAGAAGAACTGTAAAGAACTTACTCATCTTCTGGTCCCTGTATCTGATCCTGCTAAAATGGGAGTGTTCCTGTTGTCTCTAAAAGTTGTATGGAGTTGATGAATCTCCCTGCAAGTGTGTCCCAACCATACTTAATGGCTCTCAGCCTAAAAGCTCCATCCTGAATGGGACCTGTCTTACAGGGCTCTTTTTTGTAGCAGGAACTCCTTTGCATATTAGGTGACACACCCCTAATGTAGCCAATCCTCCAAGAGCTTACAGAGCTCTTCTTACTGCAAGCTCTTGGAGGATTGGCTACATTAGGGGTGTATCGCTTAATATGCAAAGGAGTTCCTGCTACAAAAAGAGCCCTATGTCTTAATATATGTCAAGTACTAAGTTGGGGGGGGGAGCTAAGCAGTGACCAAAGAGGAGTTGGGTGAGGTCATTGAATGGGGACCCTATTTTTTTTTTTTAATCTCCATGATGCGCTGAGAGTTGAGGTGGCTGCACACTCCCCAGGTGCACCTCAGCTGGAACGGGCGACTGCGGTGCATACGGGACAGTGATTATAGATTTATTTATTGCTGACTTGATGATTTATTGATGATTTCTGCTCTGCTTTTCTATCCAGTGAGGATGCAAAGCAATTTCCAAATGTTCCCCTCCCCTCTGTTTTATCCTCCCAACTACCCTAGTGTTTCCGACTCTGGGTTGGGAAATTCCTGGAGATTTGGGGGGTGGAGCCTGGTGAGGATGGGGTATGAGGAGGGGAGGGACCTTGGCAGTGATGGGATGCCATCGATTCCATCTTCCAAAATGGCCCTTTTCTCCAGGGGAACTGATCTCTGTAGTCTGGAGATGAGTTGTAATCCTGGGAGATCTCCATCCCCACCTAGAGGTTGGTGGCCCTCAATAACCCCATGAGATAGGTTATGGATAACATGAACACAGAAGGTACAAGTAGGAGCGATGGCGGCTGTCTCACCTCCCAGTGTTTGGGGGGAATTAAAAGTTGTATGGAAGAATACTTGTCACCTGAAAATATCTGGACCCTCCTGAAGTGAGTCCTTCAGGATAAACAAGAACCGGCTTAGACTCTATCTTTCCCCTTCTCTTTCGCATCTAAATTGTGTACAACCTTCTCTTGACAGTAGAAATCTTTTAGGACATGTCCTTGAAGCAACTCATCTGAAAGTAGAACAACTTTAAGAGTCCAGTGGCACCTTTAAGACCAACAAAGGTTTATTCAAGGTATGAGCTTTCGTGTGCAAGGCACACTTATTCAAATATTATAAGGAGAAGAAGAAGGAGGAGGAAGAGGAGGAGGAGGTTGGATTTATGCCCCACCCTTCACTCGGAGTCTCAGAGCAGCTTACAAACTCCTCCCCCTCCCCACAACAGACACCCTGCAAAGTAGGAGAGGCTGAGAGAGCTCTTTCCAGAATTGTCCTTGAGAGAACAGCTCTGACAGAACTATGGCTTGCTCAGGGTCATCCAGCAGCTGCAAGTGGAGGAGTGGGGAATCAAACCCGGTTCTCCCAGATTAGAGTCCGCACACTTAACCACTACACCAAGCTGTATGCACATGACAGCTCATACCTCAAATACACCTTTGTTGGCCTTAAAGGTGCCACTGGACTCTACATTTGTTCTACAGCTTCAGACCAACACCGCTGACCACCTGGAAGTATCTTCTTCTGAAGGTAGTGTGCCTACAGTCTGGATGTGTTTGTATGCACATTTTGGGTACTGTCAAATTGCTTTTGGCTTATGGCGACCCTATGAATGAACACACCTCCAAAACATCCTGTCCTTTAACAGCCATGCTCAGGTTTTGCTTCCTTCATTGGGTCAATCCATCTCAAGCTGTGTTTTCCTCTTTTCCTGCTGCCTTCAACTTTTGCTAGCAAGATTGTCTTTTCCAGTGACTCCTGTCTTCTCGTCATGTGACCAAAGTACAATAGCCTCAGTTCAGTCATTTTAGCTTCTAGGATTGTCTTTGTATACAACATTATTTTTCCGCTTGAGTGTCGGAACAATTGTCTTCCCAAAGATGGCGCTTCACGGAGGTGAAATATAGTCTGGCTGGAGTGAACAGAAAAAAAATTAAAAGGAAGGAAGAGCCAACCAAGCCCTCCGCACAGCCTTTAAATTGCTGATGGGCACTCTGCCTTTGAAATACAGCCCTGTTTAAACCTAATGAATAATTCCATTCCCCTTATGAATATTAATCTCCTAATGGCCAAGCCGAGTCCGGAAAACGGGCGCACCGAAAATTAAGTGCCACGGTAAATAACTTATATGGAATGGAGTTTATTTCCTGCCAAGTGGGGCTTTGATTAGAGCTGTCGGGTTAACCTTGACCTATTTGTTCGGAGGCAAGGATCATATGGAAACTTTTAAAAAAGATTTACTATTTATGACCTCCTTTGTTTGGCTCCTGTGAGGTCTGTGATCAGCCCTTGTTTTTAAATAATACATTGCACATATGGATGCTTTTAGAGGCAAACCATTCCCGGTGTCTTCCCTAGGGTTGCTGACTCCAGCTCAAGAAATTCCTGGGGATTTGGGGGTGGAGCCTGGGTGGGGGGAGGGACCACACTGGGATACAATGCCATATAATATACCACCTCACGTAGAGTTGCCAGGTCTCACCTCAATCCCAGCGGGGCTCCAGGAGTCTCCTGGCACGTGCGCAGCATGCATGTGCTGCAATGACTCACCTGGAAGTGACATCATCATGCTGGGCACGTTGTTTAGGGAATGCTCTAGCATTCAGGTAAAAAAGCCCTCCATGGTCACCATAGAGTTTCTATCTGAAAGCTAGAGCATCCTCTGCACAACATGCCCAGAGGTGACGTCATCACACCGGGCACTTCAGGCGCACCGGGACTCTTTGGGGGCAGGGTTCCCCCAGCTGTCCGGCAGCGGATTGGGGCACCCAAAATTGGGGGAAGCCACACCCCCATCAAGGGGTTTGGCTTGCCTACTTTCAAGCATCCACTGTCTCCAGGAAAGTTGATCTCTGTAGTCAGGAGATCAGTTGTAATTCCGGGAGATCTCCAGGGCCTACCAGGAGGTTGACAATACTAGTCTTCCATCCCCATCATGCATTTCAAAAGTATAACAGAAATTTAGCCTGGTAAAGTAGCAAAGCACCAAGCCTATGATCTTCCCTTGAAAAGGGCAGCGTGCGCAGAGACAAATTGTTTCTTTAACTTTATGCATTTAAAAAATTCCCATGCTGCCTCTCTTGGAAATCTCTTAGAATCGGGCCGAGGATTGGATGCCACATATTATTCTGTTACCATGACTTGAAAAAAAGTGAGTGAAGTACCTTTTGCCAGGGAAGCTAAATACAGTGGTGAGAAAATGTTCCCTCTAAGCTATGGAGTCTTGTGAGCGAGAATTCTACTTTGTGAGCTACTGGCATTAAAGTTGTGAGCGAGTGATTTGTTTACTGTGTAAATTAGTTTGCCCTGGAGCCATCCTTCCTGAGCGAAGACAAAAATGTGTGAGCTGGAGGCTAAAAAATTGTGAGCTAGCTCACACTAACTCAGCTTAGAGGGAACACTGGATAAATAAGGGCACAGTCAAATGAAGGCACATGCAGTTCAATGGAAGCTTGCTTGATGTCCATGAAAATTGTATTGTGCAAAATGGATGCAAAGGAGAAGGCTTCTGTCATGTTTTCTCTGGTAGCTCTCCAGGAGGGTAGCTGCCATGTTGCCTCTGGGATTCAAGAGTATCTCATGTATCTGTAGCAGACAGTGGGACCCTGGGAAGGCTGGGAGAAGGTTGGCTGAAGTAAGTCACCAACTATTTGATGATTAATTGTGTCACAGGTCCATGTAGAGTTGCCTACCTCAAGATGTGGCCTGGCAGCCTCCTGGAATTATGATTGACCTCCAGATGACAAAGATCAACTCCCCAGGAGAAAATGGCAGCTTTGGAGGGTGGACAGCATAGGCCTGAACCCTGCTGGAGGTTCCTCCCCTCTCCAAACCCCTTCGTCCCAAACTCCATCCCCAGATCTCTAAGAATTTCCCGACCCTAGGTCCACGGATGGAAAGGAAGAGGCCTATTCATAGTGGGTTGCACATATGGCTTTAGAACACCGGAAAAGAGCTTTGCAGTGAGAAGTTGCAGGCTAAGCCCTTTCTTGGTCCAATGCCTGATGTGTTACTTGTGAGCAGGGCTGGGCAAAGGTAGGTTGTTATCCACTGGTCTTCGCCCCACCACTGACTGGAACTCCAAGGCATCACCACAAGTCCTAGGCTTGCGGGGTCCAGCAGGGGCCCAGGAGGTGATGCCAGCTGCCTTCCACATTGCTGATGGCATGAAGTGAGCTGAGCCCCCCTACCGTGCACTGGCACCTTCCTCACTGTGTTGCTACAAACATTTGCTTGGGTGATGTAGCCAGGAAATCCACCCCAATTGTGAGCAGGAGTTAGTATGTGGTGGAGGTCAGGAAAGCGCCAATTCTCCTGGCTTTCCAGAAACTATGCAAAACTGAATTATTCCAGAGGGCTTTTCTACACCGATAATAGGCTAGCACCCCATTCATTCATTCATTCATTCATTCATTCATTCATTCATTCATTCATTCATTCATTCCTGTTATTTACAGTCCGCCTTTCTCCCAGGGACTCAAGGTTGATTACAGACAATGAGTCAGTGCAGTCGACAAAATGGGCCATTCAATAAACAATGCATTATGATTTTAGAAGTCTGGAACCACCAGAAAGAACTGAAGCAGAGCATATAAGTATTTGCATGGCACATTAAGTGGGGCAACAATTGCATAAACAGGGCCCTGCTTACAGTAAGTTTTTACACCAGAGCATAGACTACGCAGTCCCCTAATCATTCATCCAAGCAACTTTGTAGAGCCACTTTGTACAATGCAGCACTGTTGTCTGCACAGAAAGGCCCTCTTGAAGACTTCCATTTTGCCTAGTTTGCAGAAAGCACTGTACAAAGCGATTCACAAAGTTGTTGTTGTTGTTGTTCAGTCGCACAGTCGAGTCCGACTCTTTGCGACCCCATGGACCAGATTACGCCAGGCCCTCCTGTCTTCCGCTGTCCGCTGAAGTTTGCACAATTTCATGTTTGTTGCATCGATGACACTGTCTAACCATCTCATCCTTTGCCGTCCCCTTCTTCTTTGACCTTCAATCTTTCCCAGCATCAGGGTCTTCTCCAGTGAATGCTCCCTTCTCATTGGGTGGCCAAAGTATTTGAGCTTCAGCTTCAGGATCTGGCCTTCCAGGGAACAGTCAGGGTTGATTTCTTTTAGGATTGACTGATTTGATCTCCTTGCAGTCCAAGGGACTCTCAAGAGTCTTCTCCAGCACCATAGTTCAAAAGAATCTATTCTTCGGCGCTCAGCCTTCCTTATAGTCCAACTCTCGCAGCCATACATTACTACGGGGAATACCATTGCTTTGACCATGCGGACTTTTGTTGGCAAGGTGATGTCTCTGCTTTTTATCATGCTGTTTAGGTTTGCCATCGCTTTCCTCCCAAGGAGCAGGCGTCTTTTAATTTCATGGTTGCAGTCACCATCTGCAGTGATCTGGGATCCTAGGAACATGAAGTCTGTCACTACTTCTACGACTTCCCCGTCTATTTGCCAAGGAGTGATGGGGCCAGATGCCATGATCTTAGTTTTTTTGATGTTGAGCTTCAAGCCCACTTTTGCACTCTCCTCTTTCATCCTGAGCAAGAGGCTCTTGAGGTCCTCTTCACTTTCTGCCATCAGAGTGGTATCGTCTGCATATCTGAGGTTATTGATCTTTTCCCCAGCAATCTTAACTCCAGCTTGTGATTCATCCAGGCCAGCATTTCGCATGATGTACTCGGCATATAAATTAAATAAGCAAGGTGACAATATACATCCTTGTCGTACTCCTTTTCCTATGCTAAACCAATCAGTTGTTCCATATCCGGTTCTAACTGTTGCTTCTTGACCCTTATACAGGTTTCTCAGGAGACAGGTGAGGTGGTCTGGTACTCCCATCTCTTTAAGAACCTGCCATAATTTATTGTGATCCACACAATCAAAGGCTTTAGCATAGTCAATGAAGCAGAAGTAGATGTTTTTCTGGTACTCTCTTGCTTTCTCCATAATCCAGCGAATGTTGGCAATTTGATCTCTAGTTCCTCTACCTCTTCTAAACCCAGCTTGTACTTCTGGCAGTTCTCTATCCACGTACTGTTGGAGCCTAACTTGTAGGATTTTGAGCATGACCTTGCTAGCGTGTGAAATTAGTGCAACTGTGCGATAGTTTGAACATTCCTTGACATTGCCCTTCTTTGGGATTGGAATGTAAACTGACCTTTTCCAATCCTGTGGCCACTGTTGTGTTTTCCAAATTTGTTGGCAAATTGAGTGCAGCACTTTAACAGCATCTTCTTTTAAGACTTTGAATAACTCAGCTGGGATACCATCACCTCCACTAGCTTTGTTGTTAGTAATGCTTTCTAAGGCCCATTTAACTTCGCTTTCCAGGATGTCTGGCTCGAGGTCAGTGATTATACCATCGTGGTTGTCAAGGACATCGAGGTCCTTTTTGTATAGTTCTTCTGTGTATTCTTGCCATCTTTTCCTAATCTCTTCTGCTTCTGTTAGGTCCCTACCGTTTTTGTCCTTTATCATGGCCAGCTTTGCATGGAACGTTCCCTTGATTTCTCCAATTTTCTTGAAGAGATCTCTAGTCCTTCCCAATCTATTGTTTTCCTCTATTACTCTGCATTGTTCTTCACAAAGTTACCTGGTTAAATTCTTAGGGAGCGCGGTCTGTATTACATAGCACAATATATTGTATAGTTTGCTGTAAACTGGTTCCTACCACATAATTTTGCTTCATTTAATGTGTCATGCTAACAATTTGCTTTGCTTCAATTCTGGGTTGTTGGGTTGTTGTTTTTTTAAGATTCCTGGTTGGTTGTACAATCCTACCTCTTATTGCACTGTTTATTGAATGCCCCATCCCGCCGATTGCATTGACTCACTGTGGACAACCGGCCTTGAGTCTCAGTGAAGAAGATGGACTAGAAATAACCTAAATCTAATAAATACCCCTCTCCATTTTGAAAGTTGATCGTGCTGTTTTTGTGCCAGGACCACAAGGGTTAAATGTGGTGTGATTTCACCCTGCTGGTGGTACGGTACATTTCTTTACAGCTCCATAAAATTTAAAAGAAGAAAAGGGTTACGATTCCTCATTCTGTTTCCGTTCATAGTTTAATTTCCTCTGTTTGTGAGAAACAACAACAGTTGCCTTTTATTGCTGTTGACTCCTGTGAAATTCAAACTGGAATGTGAAAAATCTGAGAATCTTTTTGAAGAAAAAACTCCCCCTCCCCCAAGAAACCAGCAGGGAGTTTATCTGAAAATAACAGGGAGTTGGAAAAAAAAGGTGTAAACACACCGCTAACAGAAAATTTCTTCTGCATTACTAATGCATAAGATGTTTCTATTTTGGGGTTTGACTGTCCTTTGTTCCTGAAGGCCATTAAATGCTAAGGACAAGATGGCAGTTGAGATGCTTTGTTTAGATCCAATGAGTCATTATTCCCTTCTCCTTGACCCCAAAGAAAAACAAAACAAAACGAAATGCAGGGTTAGTTGCTGTAGATTTTCTGGGTTGTGTGGCTGTAGTCTTGGCGTTGGAGGACCTGACGTTTTGCCATTAGCTGTGACTGGCATCCTCAGAGGTCTAACACAGAAAGATGGAGTACTCTCTGTGTCAAGGTGAGAAGGAAAATGGTAGGCAGGTAATTTATATCTACCCCGGAAGGTGGGGGTAGGGCTGAGTCATTATCTTGTAGGAGGTTCTCCAGGCTATGATGCTAATGGAGGAGCTTTCCTAATGACATTCTTTTGTCTATGGATTGTTTCCTGAGGAGGTTTCTTGACATCTTCCTCATTGTGACACCTCCATTAGCATGTTCATTAGCATGTGTCACTGTTTTGTCATTTAATAAGCCTTTTATAAAAACCCACCTTCCTTTTGGATTGGTTTCCAACAGTGTTAACATGGATCTAGGGGACTTGGAGATTAATACAGCTGTGCCCCTAGACTTTGAACTGCCAGGAGCTAAAAATGGTTGAGAAAACCATTTTGTGTTTAAAGCTTGTTTAGTTTTTATGGTCAAATGAGTTCTCTGTAAGAAAACTGGGTGCAGTTTAAGCAAAGCAGATGTGACACATTTGGCCTTGATCTTGTTGTTAAGACCTCTACAATTGAAGGTAAGGATTCTAGTTGTGTTAGACACTAAAAAAAAATGCAAGTGAACAATTTTTTTTAATAGTAAAAAATGCAAGTAAAAACTTAGTGCCATACATTAACCAGCTGGATAATTCCCAACAGTGTGCATAAGTGAAGTGGGATTGATACAATATAATTTTTGAGATCAACATGAGCAAGCTACCAATGTGTTGCTTTAAAACAGCATGAACTTCCTGAATGATTACAACCATTATAAAAAAATGTTTTCTAAGTTTACTCTACCTTCCACCCCTTACTAATAAGAAAACAAAATTTAAGACCCCTCCCCCCTCCCCCATACCTTCATTACTGACATGTAACCTTCAGTACCTTCATTACTGACAGCAAACTCAAGCCGAAACTCACAGTTAACCAAAGAAAGCCCCCAAATGGGGAAAGGCACCAGAACTCTGGAAATCTGCCAGGTAGGTAGGACCAACCATCCTGTGTCTGGGCCCTTTTAATTAGGGACGTGGGGATCTGGAACCTCCCCCCTCCCTTCCTCCCGACCTTAAAGAAGAAATAAACAAAGTATGGCATAATAAGTCATCAAGTGTGCTACCGTCGTATAGAATGGATGAAGAAGTATTTATTAGGAGACAGGCATGATAAAAATCATGTTGAATGCCACACTGGTATCTTGCCCCACTTTGATGGGGTTGGAAGGAAATCGAGTTTACATTTCTGGGATTTTTTTCAATACATCAGAAGGTAATTTATAAAAATACACAGGGTAGAAGGAGTGAGGTAGTGAATAAAACCAATAGTGGCGTGGCAACTGCCATTGAAACAACAGCATTTTAGTCTGCACTGCCAATCAGATTTCCAGTGGCCAATCAAAATCCCTCCTGGGCAAGAGCCCCACCTGGCCCCACCCACTTCCTAAAACACTTGCGGGGCACCAGGAAGAGTCTCAGCAGGCACCATGGTGCCCTTGGGCTCCATGTTAGGGATCCCTGCACAAGTGAGTAAGCCTCACAGGAAGAAACGGAGCATCTGCTGTGTTGTGCAGTAGTCGTACTGTGCTTCAGATGGAATCACATTTGTCCAGAGCTCTGTGAAATATCAAACACACCAAAGCTGGATTATATCTCCTTTCATAGAAATTCCCTGAAGCTGTATGTGATGTTAGATGTGCTTAGAATGTTCCCATTAAGTGAAAAAGGATCCTCATCTCTCAAGATGATTAGACTTTCTTCTGGGAGGCATGCGCCACTTGCGGAAGCATAATATATAGAAGCACTAAAACACTTCTCTAAAGTCTGGATCTGGCAACGGCAAGGTAGGGAGCATTCCTGTTCTCTACCACGCTTGCATTAATCTATCTAGTCGGGAGCAGAGATGGTGGTTATTGCCTTATAAATTAGGCTTTGTGATAAAAATCGAGATAGATCGTAAACCGGTGACTAATAAAATAAAAATAAGAAACACAAGAGAGAGGAGGGTAAGAGAAGAGTCGAAAACATAAGGAATGTACCAAACACAGAAGAACAGAAGTGTGGAACTGTGAGTTATAATTCCAGGATTCATAAGAACATAAGAGAAACCAATGTTGAATCAGGCCAATGGCCCATCTAGTCCAACACTCTGTCACACAGCGGCCAAAATATACCAGGTGCCATCAGGAGGTCCAGCAGTGGGGCCAGGACACTAGAAGCCCTCCCACGGCTGCCCCCTCCAGCACCAAGAATAGAGGGCATTACCTGCCCCAGACTGAGATTTCCCATCTATACCCTGGGGCTAATAGCCACTGATGGACTTCTGCTCCATATGTTTATCTAATTCCCTCTTGAAACTGTCCATGCTTGTAGCTGCCACCACCTCCTGTGGCAGTGAATTCCATCTGTTAATCACTCTTTGGGTGAAGAAGTCGTTCCATGGCTGCTTTTTACTTACAGAGAATGCTGCCCCTGGAGCAGAAGTTTAAAATGGAGGGAGTCTTCAAGTAGTGTTGCCAGTCTCCAGCTGGCAACTGGAGATCTCCCAGATTTACAACTGATCACAGATCAGTTCCCTTGGAGAAAATGACTGCTTTGGAAGGTGACTCTGTGCCATTATACCCTGCTCAGGCCCCTCCCTTCCTCAAATCCCACCGTCTCCCGGATCCACCCCCAAAAGTCTCCAGGAATTTTCCAACCCAGACCTGGAGATCTCCCGCTTTTACAACTGATCTCCAGCTGACAGAGATCAGCTCCCCTGGAGAAAATGGCTGCTTTAAAGGGTGGGCTCTATGGCGTACCATGCTGAGGCCCCTCCCCTCCTCAAACCCCGCCCTCTCCCAAATCCACCCCCATAGTCTCCAAGTATTTTCCTCAGCTATCATGTGGCATTTTATATGGGTCTGCCTTTAAAGACATCTTGGAAACTCTGATTGGTACAGATCGATGCAGCCTGGTTACTATTGGGCACTAGGGAGAACATGCATGCCAATTTCTGGGTTCCATTCAAGGTTCTTGTTAAGACCAACAAAACCTTTAAAGGCTTTGGGCTCACACGCCTGCCATGTCATACCTCGACAGCTTTGCTTTTCTGAGCCAAACCTTCTGAAGGTTCTACCATGTGAATGGGTAAGATCAGCAGCTGCCCGCACACACGTATTCTCTATTGTGGCATCCGCCTTGCGGAACATCATGCCCGAGGAGATGAGGGAAAGCCCCCTCTGGCTCTACCATTCCACAGAACATGTCAAATGTTCAGGAGGCCTTTTTTAATAAAGGAATTAGAACTGTAGTAGAATGCAGTAGTTCAGGAGATCACTTTTATAGAGGAATAGGGTTGTAGTCTACAGCAATCATTATTTGTACGTTATTACCTTGCTTTTACTGCATGATCTTCTACCTTTGTAACTCACTTTCTGCTTTATGGTACATCATACCTTAGACAGTTTTACAGAGTTTGCATTGGTTTCCAATTTTGGAATCAGCTTCCTGTTGCAAGATTGGATATCTTATGGTAACTGCAGTGTTTTCTATATTTTCTAATCCACCTTGAGTCTTAGTTAGAACCATGACCTATAAATGAAGTTAATCAATATATTCATGACTCTGCCTTATACTGAATCAGACCCTGAGTCCATCAAGGTCAGTATTGGCTGCTTAGGCTGGCAGCTGGAGTCTCAGACAGAGGTCCTTCACATCACCCACTGCCAGATCTTTTAACTGGAGATGCTGGGGACTGAACCTGGGACCTACGGCATGCCGAGTAGATGCTTCACCACTGAGCCACAGCTGCTCCCTATGGAGGGGAAGATTAACTCATGGGGGATAACTTTGGTGTTGTGTTCCCAATATGCAGAGGCTGGAGTAAAATGTGAATGGGCACAGAGAAACCTGGTGAGACGAAGTCGCAATGACTGAGTCTCTGCGTAATGAAATGAAGGAATCTAGTATTAGTGGTTCTGACAGGAAGACAGAAGAAGATTAATTTTAGTTACATATAACTCAAGCCAGAATACTAGCAAATACTGCTGTGTCTGGCTCCAGAGATTTCTCTTCTGGCTTCTTTTTCTGAGGAAAAGTCAAATGTAGGTGAACACTGGAATATTCAAACATCTTCAAGCAACTGGTTCAGAAAAACACAAAGAAGACCTCAAGTTCAAAGGAGTAGTTATTTGCATGTTCAGTTTCTTGAACTTGCCAGATTATACATTTTCATAAAAAAATGACCCCCCCGAAATCTAATGCAACCGAGGGAACGGAATATGGATTTTCTTTTCACTTGTAGAGAGACTGTTGGTTTCTAGAGTAATCCCCTTTGCAGTCAGTTGTAAACCCCCACGTGCCAAATCAGAGGCCATTAAATATACATTTTAGGGAGAAACAGTGAAGAAGGGCGAGTGAGTAGTTGTTCTATTGAACATCCAGAATTGAGAATTGCTGGCCAATAAAGTCCCCCAGAATGGTTTTCGGGGCTATAATTGCCTGTCAACATTCTGCCTGCTCTTTTAATCCGTTCAGGATCATCCCAGACAGCGGTACATCAATGGGGAATTGGTTTCGACTTTCCTGCTCTCTTGATTTTTTTTTTTTTTTAAGAAGAATATCTCCAAAGTCTCTTCTATCATAGCCGCTGAAAATATCCCAACAGGGAGCCTAGTGAATGACCACCTCAATTGCTTTATGGAGGTCACTGCACTAAATCCAAGGACATATTGTTGGGAGGAATCGATCGGAATGGCCAGGAGTGAATTTAGATTTCCCTCGGATTTAGCAGGATGCAGATGACTTGATTCCTGTGACTTCTTACACAGGACTTCCTGTTTAGATTTTGGTCCCCCCGGGCCCCAGCTTTCTTTTTGACTATAATTTTGTGATTTGCTTTTGTTTGTTTGTATCTGACATACGGCCAGGGATTTGGGGAGTTTAGTTTGGTAGAAGCCGACAGACAATCAAAGGAAATCAAATTTCTTTCTGATTACTGGTGTCAGTTTGGTTAATGTTAATAATGTCTCAGCTATCTCTATCTATCTATCTATCTATCTATCTATCTATCTATCTATCTATCTATCATCTATCTATCTATCTATCTATCTGTCTATCTATCTATCTGTCTATCTATCTGTCTATCTATGCTATCTATCTATCTATCTATCTATCTATCTATCTATCTATCTATCTATCTATCATCTATCTATCTATCTATCTATCTGTCTATCTATCTATCTATCTATCTATCATCTATCTATCTATCTATCATCTATCTATCTATCATCTATCATCTATCATCTATCATCTATCTATCATCAACATCTATCTGCATTTTCTTTGAATGTCTTTTGTTCCAAATGTGATGGCTTTAAAATAAAAGGGATACAATTTAAAAGCCATTTCGCATCTGCTGTGCGTCTGGCTGGCAGCTCTGGGTAGGGAAATACCTGGAGATTTTTGGGGTGGAGCTTGGGGAGGGCCCGTAGTGGGATATGATGCTTTTGCGTCCACCTGCCAAAGCAGCCATTTTCTCCCAGGGAACTGATCTGTGTAGCTTGGAGAACAGTTGCAATTGCAGAAGATTTCCAGCCACCGGCAGGAGCCTGGCAACCCTAGCTTTGTGTCCCACGCCTAGTCTTCACGACACAGTTACAAGACTAGATACTAAGTGCAGCGAGACTCCTGCCCTAACATTTCCTCTGATTACGTGAGTTGCTGAGAGAGACTGGTGGTGTCAAGTACACATTAGGAGACACCTGGCATTAGGGAGACCTTAGGGCGAGTGACGCTCTGTATTCTTGGTGCTTGGGGGAGGTCAAGAGTGGGAGGGCTTCTAGTGTCTTGGCCCCACTGATGGACCTCCTGATGGCACCTGGTATTTTTGGCCACTGTGTGACAGAGTGTTGGACTGGATGGGCCACTGGCCTGACCCAACATTGGCTTCTCTTATGTTCTTACGTCCCCCTCTCTCTGTCACCACAACTCTGCCTGCCACTGCTGAGCTGGACAGCGGGGGAAACACTGGGGATGATCAGCAGTATGCTGATGCCATAAAGCCACTTCCCATGTGACCTGGAAGTGATGCCATCCCATCAGGCAATGCTGTAACATTCCACACAAACTCTGTGGTTAAACCACGGAGCTGGGGGCAAATGCCAGAGCATTGCCCTCCATGAATGTCACTTCCAGGTTATGCTGGAAATGACATCACCACCTCACCAGGTGGGAATGTCACAAGGCTGCCAGTGAATCCACCCCACCCCCCCCCGGCCATAAGTCTCCTGCTAGGTGCCAGCCTCAAGCTTATTCAACCTTATTCAGCAGTGACTTTGAAAGTCCAGCACTAGATGGCCACCAGGTCTTGTCACTCCTGCTAATATTGGAGCTGTCATTTGGAGACAAATTCATGCAGGGTGAGGTCAGTGACATGAGGAAGGGTTGAAGCAGGACAAGGGAAAGAAAATAGGTGGCAGCAACAGTGTGGCCTACTTCCCCCTCCTGTGTCCACACATGACCTTTTCTGGCCGATCCTAACAAGGTGGAGGAGGAGAGGAGATTGGATTTATACCCCGCCCTTCACTTGGAGTCTCAGAGCAGCTTACAAACTCCTTTCCCTTTCCCTCCCCACAACAGACACCCTGTGAGGTAGGTGGGGCTGAGAGAGCTCTGAGAGAACTGTCCTTGAGAGAACAGCTCTGACAGAACTATGGCTTGCCCAAGGTCATCCAGCTGGCTGCAAGTGGAGGATTGAGGAATCAAACCTGGTTCTCCCAGATTAGAGTCTGCACACTTAACCACTACACCAGACTGGTGATATAGTACTAACACAGCCTTATTTTTGTGCATCCTACAGCAACATAAAGTACTGGCCGTTGCACACTCTCTTAAAAAGAGCACCTTTTGTCTTTCTTTTTGAACAGAGGCTGTTTTTATACACTCTCCATTTATACACAAAACCTTGCCACTGGCAATTTCAGAAATATCCGTGACAACCGAGGTAGCAAGCACCCGCTGTCTGTCCCTCTTTTGTCATTGCTATCAGATGCATATAATGAAGTTTATTGTAAACTGTTAGTGGGGGGAAAATCTAGCTGCTATGGTACAAATAAGAGAAACCGGGAAAGATACAGAAGTCAGGCAGCTGTGTACAGAACAGGGATGCCAGCCTCCAGGTGAGACCTGGGGATTCCCCGAAAACACAGCTCATCTCCAGACTACAGGGGTCAGTTCCCTCAGAGACAATGGATGTTTTGGAGGGTGGACTCCATGGCATTGTACCCCATTGAGGTCCCTGTCCTCCCCAGTCTCCATCCATAAGAACATAAGAGAAGCCAATCAGGCCAATGGCCCATCTAGTCCAACACTCTGTGTCACACAGTGGCCAAAAATACCAGGGGCCATCAGGAGGTCCAGCATTGGGGCCAGGACACTAGAAGCCCTCCCACTGTTGACACCCCCCCCAAGCACCAAGAATAGAGTGCATCACCTGCCCCAGACTGAGAGTTCCTATCTATACCTTGTGGGTAATAGCCACTGATGGACTTCTGCTCCATATGTTTATCTAATTCCCTCTTGAAGCCGCCCATGCTTGTAGCTGCCACCACCTCCTGTGGCAGTGAATTCCATGTGTTAATCACTCTTTGGGTGAAGAAGTACTTCCTTTTATCTGTTCTAACCCGACTGCTCAGCAATTTCATGGAGTGTCCACGAGTTCTTGCATTGCGGGAAAGGGCGAAAAGTACTTCTTTCTCAACCTGCTCTATCCCATTCATAATCTTATAAACCTCGATCATGTCACCCCTCAGCCGTCTTTTCTCCAAGCTAAAGATCCCCATGTCTCTAGGAGTTTCCCAAGCTGGATTTGGGAGCCCTTCCCCTCCATCCCCTGCCAGAGGCTGGGATGACCTGGCAACCTTAATACAGAATCACGGGAAAAGGGAATCTCTTTCCTGCCTAAGCTTCCAAATCTGAGCCTTAACCTGAATTCTTCCTCATGGTGAGGACTGGCAGGTCAGAGAGTCACCAGAAGTTCCAAGGTTTTAGTCTGTTTCTCAGATGCCCGTAGGCAGGAGCGACTTGTCATGGTGAGCTTTCGCTACTGGCTTTGCCCGAAGTCCATCAGGCCGCTTCCAGAAGTTCCCTTCCTAGCTAGGATCTTTTCTTTTCCTAGGAAGGGGGGGGGGAGAAAAACAGTGGTGCCATGGGAATAAATTGTATTCACTCTCGGGACCCCAAACACATTTAGCTCAGCGCTTCCCCAGGGGCGTCTGCATCATTTCGGAGTGTAATTCCCAATCAGTCGCTGACATTTCAAAATGGTGCAGATCCCCTGGAGGAAGCGCTGAGCGAAATGTGTTGGGGTACATAGAGTGGATGAGCTTTATTCCCACCGAACCACTGTTTGTTTGTTTTTTTCTTTTTTCATTCCTTGGCTTCATTGCAGGCCCGTAACCAGGATTTTATAATTTAGGGGGGCTTTAAATAAGTCGGGAGGCACTGACATCACAAAATAAAAAAATAAAATAAAAATAAAATTTAAAAAACTCACTTTTGCAGTGTTCTCACTCTGCTTGCCTACATGGGGAAGCAACCCACACTTGGGGAAGGGGCAATGGTGGGGAGTCCTCCGGGTGGCCGAGAGAGCCAGGGGGGCTGGAGGCTGGATGGAAGTCGGAGGGGCTTGGTAGAAAGTCAGGGGGCCAGGCCCCAAAATGCCCCATTGTAGCTATGGGCCTGCTTCATTGGCACGACCCTTCTTCTTCTTGCACTCTTTTCATTTCCTGCCAAGTTCCAACTCCTAATCTACCAGAAGCACCATCATCTGATCCCCAGACCATTGTCTCTGATTCCAGGGTCTGAGCATCAAAAGGCTGGCATCCATATACACAGACCTGATTTTGGTACATAGTTGGTGGTATGAAACAAGAGAAACTGTCCAGTTGAGTATTGGGGCAAAATGAATGAGCCAGAAAGTCTCCCATTCCCTGTAAGCCATGAGCTCTTTGAGTGATAAGCTAAGGAGGGGATGTGGCTCAGTGGCAGAGCGTCAGCTTGGCATACAGAAGGTCCCAAGTTCTCTCCCTGGTGTCTCCACTTAAAGGGCAGGATAGTAGGTGATGCGAAAGGCCTGCATCTGAGCCCCTGGAGAGCCCCTGCCAGTCCGTATAGACAACAGTGACTTTGTTGGAATAAGTTCCAGGTAGTCAACCATGTTGGTCTGAAGCAGTAGAACAAATTTAGAGTCCAGTGGCACCTTTAAGACCAAGAGAAGTTTGTTCAAATAAGGGTCTGATTCAATGGAGAGCCAGTTTGGTGTAGTGGTTAAGTGTGTAGACTCTGATTTGGGAGAACCGGGTTTGATTCCCCAGTCCTCCACTTGCACCTGCTGGTGTGACCTTGGGTCAGTCACAAGCTCTGGCACAGCTGTTCCTGAAAGAGTGGTTTCTGTCAGAGCTCTCTCAGCCCCGCCTGCCTCACAGGGTGTCTGTTGTGGGGAGGGGAAGGGAAAGGAGTTTGTAAGCCGCTCTAAGACCCCTTTGGGTAGTGAAGGGTGGGGTATAAATCCAATCTCTTCTCCTTCTCCTTCTCCTTCTTCTTGTTCAATGTAAGGTGGCTTCATATGTTCCTGTCTGCTGGGTAGAGTGCTCGGGTAGAAGCCAGTGACTTGGATTAGACATAACATGATAGTTTATTTTACCTGTGGCCTGTGAAATCAGGATTCAGGTTGCAGGTGATAACAACTCACATCCTGAACAAAGTCTAAGTCCAGTGGCACCTTTAAGACCCACAAAGTCTGATTCTGGGTATAAGCTTTCATGTGCGTGGACACAGAAGCTTATACCCAGAATAAAACTTTGCTGGTCTTAAAGGTGCCATTGGACTCACACTTTGTTCTGTTGCTTCAGAGTCAGACTAACACAGCTGCCCACCTGACTCCAACTCCCATCGCGGTTTGCCTTGGCAAATTCTGGCTTCAGCACCACCTGTGCTCCAGTGTTCCCTCTAAGTTGAATTAGTGTGAGCTAGCCCACAGGTTTTTTTAGCCTCCAGCTCACACGTTTTTGTCTTGGCTCCGGAAGGAGGGCTCCAGAGCAAACTAATTGATGCAGCAGCCAAATCACTCACTCACGACTTTCATGCCAGCAGCTCACAAAGTAGAATTTTTGCTCATAAGGCTGCACAGCTTAGAGGGAGCATTGCTGTGCTCCCTAGCTGGGGAGGGCAGTGCCAGCAAACAAGCCACTAGTGAGCCCATATGTCTGTGTCTGCACATCATGCGGAACCATAGGTCAGGCAAACTACAGTCAGTAATTCGACTTCATGCCACGGTTTTTCGGATCTTAGTCTGACACACCTTCATTAAGTTAGCAGCGTGCAGGGAGGGGGGGTCAGAGGCTACTAGGTGGGAGAACCTAAAAAAATAGATGTGGGTGGGAGAGAAGTAGAAAATAGAAGTAAAGCAGGAGAGAGGGAGGGAATGTGGAACTGAAATCTCTCCCATGAGTAAGGTGGCAAGCCAATGAGGGCGGGGACATAGGGGAACCGGGATTGATGCCACATCATACGCAGTGGTGATGTTCTTAATGGTTTTTCTCCCACTGCCTAAAGGAGCAGCAATGGGGAGCACTGGTTGCTGGCAGGCGGTCTCCTGCCACGGCGAGAGACCCGGCGACCCTACCTGCAAGTCCTCGTCCCCATCCCCCTGGTCATGTTATGTTTGTCAGTGTTCCAGCAGGGGCGTCTCAACCGATCCGGACAGTGGCAGGCTAGACAAATCAGTTCAGCTCTTGATAGGTGAGTCACGAGACGCCTTGGAGCAGGCAGATCTGAAATCTTTGCCTGCACGCCCTTAAATACAATCTCATATCCTTCAAGGCTGCCGGTAGAGGTGCTCCTACAGAATGAAGAATGGCAAACGAAACACGATTATCCCGAAGATTCAATTTGGCTTGCAGAGGCTTGTTTATTATTTATTCCCAAATAACCAAGAAGAAGAAGGAAACAGTGAAATGGCACATTAGGAATAGAAAAGCTATAGTAACCACCGGTCTGTCTAGATTAGGCAGAATTTATTACTAGGAATTATCATCCCTAAATATTTTACACTATGGTCCCCGAATTCCCTGTTAATTTATAGTCCCCTGAATTTTTCCATTAACATGTCAGCAAGGATATTGAAGGGCCTCCATTGCTATCAACAAAAGCCTAACTGTACATTAGTAGTGAATTTATCTTATGCCTCAGGACTCTTGTCTGTGCTGGAAGTTGGGTGGATAAAATCTGAAAAGTGCTTGGCGACTAGCAGTGCAACCCTGTGCTAAGTTACTCCAGTCTAAACCCATTGATTTCAAGTGGACTTGTCTCAGGGCGACTGTTTGTAGGATTACTTCCATGCTGAGCTTTCTTCTACTACCGATAGCGTTTGTTCACTCCGTTGCTGCAGAAAGTCCAAATGATGTTGCTGCTAACCTCCTGTGTTCCTGCCATCTTCCCGTCTCTTAAACTACTTAGTGGCAAAAAACAAAACAAAAAACCCCACAATTTTCAGTGAAATTGAAGCATCAAGCTTTTGTGCGCAGACAGGCAAAGCATTGGTCTGTAGCAGAAATGGTGGTGATGCCGGTGAAGTACAGTCTTCCGGGAAAGGCTGAGGGACTTGGGAATGTTCAGTCTGGAGAAGAGGAGGTTGAGGGGGGACATGATGGCTCTCTTTAAGTATCTGAGGGGCTGCCACTTAGAGGAGGGCAGGGAGCTGTTGCTGTTGGCAGCAGAGGAGAGGATTCTCACAATAATGGATTTAAATTATGGGTGGAAACGTACTAGCTGGTAGGGTTGCCCGGTCTACTTACTAGCTGGCGGGGGGAGAGAGGAAACCTTCCAAGACTGGGGAGTTTGGGGAGATGTCATCAGTGTGATGTCATCTGTGTGATGTTGTCATGCACAAGTGATGTCATCACAGCGGGCACGTTGCAGAAAAGTCTATCGTTTGGGCCAAAATGCTAGAGCATTGCTGTGCGATGTGCCCGCTGTGATTACATCACTTCCACATTACTTCATCACGCCAATGATGTCAATGTGAGAGGGGCTATTTGGGGGTGGGGCTTTCCCTACCAGCCAGCTGGCCAGCAACAGGTTGGAGCCCCCAAAATCGGGGGAAAACCCACCCGAACCGGGGGTCTGGCAACCCTACCAGCTGGGTATTAGTTTGTTTGTTTGTTTGTTTTAGCAGGAAGGGTAGTTCAGGAGTTGAATTGGTTGTCTAGCGAGTTGGTGAGCTTCCCCTCACTGGCAGCCTTCAAGCAGAAGCTGGCCAAACACTTGTCAGGGATGCTTTAGACTGATTCTGCATTAAGCAGGGGTGGGGGTGATGGCCTGTATGGCCCCTTCCAACTCTGTGATTCTACGGCATTGTTTGCATGGGCTGCTGGGGTATGTGACATCTAGAGGATGTGGGAGGAGACGCTGTTCTTGTTCCTCCCCACGCTAATGGCACACTAGTTTTGGGGATGGAGCAACATTAGCCTGCTGTACTCGATAAAAGCCAACGTCTTGCACAGAACATTTAGTATGCCTGACAGGCACTCCTATATTTAGTATCACCCTCTGCCTCTCTAGCATCATCCATCTCATGCAACCCTTCCATTTTCCCTTTCCTTACATCTGGAAATGTGTCAACAAATACTGCTTCCCCCCCCCGCCCCTGTAAAGACTTGAATATTCAACCTTGATAGATAATAGCCTGTAAATCAGTGGCCGAATCCGTTGGACTCCATTTTCGGCATACTCTGCTAGCTGCAGATGAACGAGGAGGGGGAAATCATGAGCTGAGTGTTGAATTCCTGCCAACTGACGATGAAAACCCAGGCTATTCCTTTGACAGATGTCCTTTCGCATGATATCGCCTTGCCAGTCTTTCTCACATGTTTCTCTGCCTTTAATTTTGTATGCCCTTGGAAAGGAACAAATCATCATTGGCTCCTCTTAACTTTTCCGCTCGCTCTGTCATTCCCACCATCAATTATAGATGTTGCTGGGACTTCCTATTTGAGGTCTGTTGAGGAACGTCTCCACGAGGAGAAGCCATGTAATGTAGGAACAGACAAGAGAAGATGGCACCATGGGAGTCTTGTGGTCCAAACTGGAGGGGGGATAAAGTGTACATACAAACTAGGAATATTTGGATCACAGGGAAGAGCCAGGCTAAAAAAACACAGTTGATTTATTTACTGAAACATTTATATTCCACCTCTCCTCATAGTTCAAAGTGCCTTGAAATAATTTTAAAAGACTCAGACTGGGAACATGGGGCGGCTGCCCCCAAGGAAGGATATCGATTGAGGGAGAGAAGGGAAAGAAGAGGCAAATGAGTTGCCAGCTCTCTCTGAAGTCTATTATTCTTTTTATACTTTAACATTCTTTGGTATTGTTTCTTTTCTAAATCAGATTATCTGGACTTGAAGTATATAAGAACATAAGAGAATCCAATGTTGAATCAGGCCAATGGCCCATCTAGTCCAACACTCTGTCACACAGCGGCCAAAATATATCACATGCTATCAGGAGGTCCAGCAGTGGGGCCAGGACACTAGCAGCCCTCCCACTGCTGCCCCCTCCAGCACCAAGAACAGAGTGCATCACCTGCCCCAGACTTAGAATTCCCATCTATACCCTGTGGCTAATAGCCACTGATGGACTTCTGCTCCATATGTTTATCTAATTCCCTCTTGAAACTGTCCATGCTTGTAGCTGCCACCACCTCCTGTGGCAGTGAATTCCATGTGTTAATCACTCTTTGGGTGAAGAAGTATTTCCTTTTATCTGTTCTAACCCGACTGCTCAGCAATTTCATGGAGTGCCCACGAGTTCTTGTATTGTGAGAAAGGGAGAAAAGTACTTCTTTCTCAACCTGCTCAATCCCATTCATAATCTTATAAACCATGATCATTTTCCATGTAACAAATTACTTTTTTATCATTTAAAGCTTTATATTGTAACCACTATATGACCACCACGTCTTGGGTTTTTAGTGGTTATCTTTACTTTCTCCTGTAGTTTATAGTTCCCCTTCCTTATTTTCTTGTAGTTTAGGAAAATAATTTTTTTAAGGAAATAATTTAAAAAACATTTCCAGCCAAAACCAAAATGAACTAACAGACCTGAAAGATCCCCTCCTTAAAGAAGGCCTGCCAATTCAAACACCCCCCCCCCAAAAAAAAACAAAGCCCTGGCAAACAAGCAAGCCTTGCAGCACCTCCAGAAGATCTTCAAGGAGGAGGCCCCTCTCACCTCTTCAGGGAGCCCATTCCACAGATCTGGAGCCATGATGGGAAAAGGCCTGGGCTCTGGTTGATTCCAGAATGGCCACCCTAAGTGGTGGGATAGCCAGTAGGTGGTTGCCTGAAGTCCATAGTTGGCACACAGGGACATATGGAAGGAGACCTCCTGGTGCGAATCGTACCAAAGCCATCATTTTGGGGCACACTCTCATCATGCCCACAATATTAAGAGAGACGTGCTTGCCACTGACCCAAAATTCTTGGTGCTGGAGGGGGCAGCAGTGGGAGGGCTTCTAGTGTCCTGGCCCCACTGCTGGACCTCCTGATGGTACCTGGTATATTTTGGCCGCTGTGTGACAGAGTGTTGGACTAGATAGGGCCATTGGCCTGATTCAACATTGGCTTCTCTTATGTTCTTATGTTATGAGACTGTCCTTCAATGTTCCATTAAGGAGGAGAGGACTTGAAACGTTGGCATTCCTTGGTGCATACAGTATGGAGCTTAGACTATTGGACAACTTACTTCTTGTATATTATACCTTTCTCTTTGAGACTAGGTTATGGAGGAAGGACAGGACAAAAGTTTGGTAAATAGTAAAGCATAGTGAGTTCTAAAGATGCAGTAGCTGTGTTGGCCTGTTCCAGCAGAAGCAACAAAGTCCTATAGAATCTTTGGTGGTGGAAAGTGTCCATCAAGTCTCAGCTGAACTATGACAATGACCCCATACAGTTTTCAAGGCAAGAGTCCAACAGAGGTGGTCTCCCATTGCCTGCCTCTGTGCAGCAGCCCTGGTCTTCCTTGGTGGTCTCCCATCCAAGTACCCACCAGGGCCAACCCTGCTTTGCTTCCAAGATCTGATGAGACTGGGCTACCCTGGGCCATCTAGATCAGGGCTCCAATTTTGATACTGTGAAGTATTTCTGGATATGTCACTAATAATGATGTCAGAAACTGCCATCAAGTTGCAGTCAGTGTACGGCGTCCCTGCAGAATGTTCAAGGCAAGAGATGTTCAGAGGTGGCCTGCCATTGCCTGCCTCTGTGTAGTGATCCTGGACTTTTTTGGTAGCCCCCCCCATCCAAGTACTAACCAGGGCTGGCCCTGCCTAGCTTCCAAGATCTGATGAGACCAGGCTAGCTGAGGCCATCCAGGTCGGGGCATAATCCCAGTTTGGTGTAGTTGTCAAGTGCAAGGATTCTAACCTGGGAGAACTGGGTTTGATTCCCCACTCCTCCACTTTCAGCTGCTGGATGACCTTGGGCAAGCCATAGTTCTGTCAGAGCTGTTCTTGAAAAAGAGCAGTTTCTGTCAGAGCTCTCTCAGCCTCACCTACCTCACAGGGTGTCTGTTGTGGGGAGGGGAAGGGAAAGGAATTTGTAAGCTGCTCTGAGACTCCAAGTGAAGAGCAGGGTATAAATCCAATCTCCTCCTCCTCCTCCTCTTCTTCTTCTCCTTCTTCTCCTTCTCCTCCTTCTCCTCCTCCAATCTAGTGTGGCAGAAGCTTTCACAGGCCAGAGGCCGCTTCGTAGGATGAAAGCTAAGAATCCCCCTAGTGCCACGAAGGCACAGTAGGTGGCCCAGGACTTGGCATCTCTTTCCTCCTTTGCCCGTTCCACTGCTGATCAAACATACTTGCTGAACTGGTATTTGTAACAGGCTCTTCCGTGCTTTTGTGCTGTCGCTTTGTTATGTTTGGAGAGGGATAATTGGGAACACCCAGGGCTGCTCTCTTTGTAAATCTGCGTTTTACTTATGGAACAGAAATTGCCAGCTTAAAGGCATTGACACCCAAATGTTGTGCTAACCTACTTTGTGTGTGTGTGTGTGTGTGTGTCTGAGTATTGGATTTTGTCAATGCAAGGGCCTTTTGCTTGCTTTTTTTAAAAAAAAAGAAAAGAAAAGAAAAAGAACACCCAACACCCCCATTATTTTCCATTCTTTTACACTTTTTTTTTTTTGCGCCACTCTGCAATTTGTGCATAAAATGTTTCCCCATGTGCCGTGCTGCATATGTGGCTCATGATTTATGGTATGATTCGGCGTCTGCTGCGTGACTTATTAGTGTGAAATCCCTCACTGGGCTTCGCTATTGTAACTCATCCTCGAATTGAGTACAGAAGGGGGACGCTCATCGCCGTCTTCAACAAAGATATATTTCTGGCATCAAACTCGATGGGGATTTTTTTTTTTTTTATTATTGTGTCAGGTTCCCGGGGAAGGCAGCTGTATATTTCTAAAATGGCCTGAATGACTGCTGCTGAAGTGATACCCTACCTGCACAATTATCTTTCAGGTAACATACATACTGTGTTCAAAAAAGCCCTTGCGCCTGCTAGAATGCCGTAGTGCATAACACTTTTATTTAACAATAACCAAAAAAAACCCTCGTTCATAGTTAACCGTCTTTATTTAAAACACCCAAACAAACCTAGGTAAGCACTTAATTAGTTGCTAGAGATAAGTATCTCTATCTACATTGAAATCAAAACTCTCCCTGCATTAGTCTTTCCAAGACTTTGACCTTTTTTGCATATGGGCTGTTTTGGGGCAGGAACGGAGTTACGGCCAGCTCCCAAGTTGGCCACGCCCAGCAGGAACTCATGGGCATAATAGGCCACACCCAACAGCAGAAACTCATTAGGATTGGCTACATTACGGGTGTGTGACTTAGCATGCAAAGGAGTTCCTGCTACAAAAAAAGCCCTGGGTTTTGACAACAAACAAGGTAAACAGAATAATAAGGAAAAGGTGGGTGTGGCTGGATGACCACACTTCTGGTAACATGGGGGTGCGGCCTAATATGCTAATGAGCAGTGCTGTCAGGAGTGTGGCCTAATCTGTGAATGTGTTTCCGCTGATGGGTGTGGCCTATTATGCTAATGAGTTCCTGCTGGGCTTTTTCTACAAAAAAAAGCTATACACACACAAACACACACATCTATCCGTCCGTCTGTCTGTCCATATGTCATCTCACGTGTCCTGCAAGTAACTCATGGACATACATGGTTATCCTTTCCTCATTCTCTCTTCACAACAACCCCATAAGGTACGTGAGACTGAAAGTGAGCTTCGTAGCATTTTCTTTTTCTGGCTGTCAAGTTGCAGCAGACTTATGGAGACCCTGTAGGGTTTTCACGGGAAGAGACGTTCAGAGGCGGTTTGCCATTTGCTGGCCTCTGACTAGCAGCCTTGGTATTCCTTGGCAGGTCCCCCATCTAAGTACTTTCCAGGATGGACCTTGTATAGCTTCTGAGATCTGATGCCATCAGCCTAGCCCCCATCATCTAGATCAGGGCATCTACACGCTTATATACGGAAAAGGGCTTCTGCTGTACCTGATCACCAGATGCCCAGGGGTTTGCTAACAGAGATGGAACAAAATTTGGGAGAAGCCGATTGTAACACAGAAAGTGAGTCTGCTGCACTGTAAGCATGGTGGTGTGGGAGTGGAGAAGGAGGGATGAGACTGGTTGCTGGAACCCAAATGTGATTGGCTACTGTGCTTATCAACTCAGCCCTGACAGGTGGTTTGCCATTGTCTGCCTCCGTGTGGTGATCCTGGTATCCCTTAGTGGTCTCCCATCCAATACTGCCCAGAGCCAACCCTGCTTAACTTTTGAGATCTGACATCACTGAGCTAGCCTGGGCTGTCCAAGTCAGAGGGTTCCACAGAAGAGCAAGTGACTCTGACCAATACAAGGCACCAGCAGATCAGGCAAAGATCTATGGATTTCCCAAACAGAAAAAAAAAGAAGGGCTCTGCATGATATTGGCACATCTGTGTCCAAGCTTGTTCCCACGCTCTCCATCTAAGCCCTACCCTGAACCCCAAAACTGTATTTCATTGGTTGTAGCCAAGCTAGTCTCCATGGCCACTGGTACCACCTCCTAAGAAACAACAGGCTTCGCTTTTGTTGACCTTGATTTTGAGTTATGATGGAGGTGAAACCTTTGCAGTCACCTTATATCCACGCTGATCGCTCAGCCACAGGCGCATCAGCAACTTGACTGAGTATCTTCAGTCTTGAAGAGGAATGACCAGATGACCCGGCAAGCCCTTTGTCAAATTGCTTTTAATAGAAAGTGGTGTGGGACTGTCTCTTTGGCAACTATAACAAATTACATGCTTGGTCCTTCTCATTCACTTACCGAGGTGGGGATGTCTTAAGAACTGAAATCAGTAAAAGGAACTGTATCTTCCAGCTGGAACAGTTTGATGCAAATGTAGCTATAAAGCCCTATGTATATAAAAAAGACAATTCTGAAAAACACAAAAGGCTCTACACCTGACAATAGCACTACAGATAAGATTAGAATTTCAACAGCCAATCCACATACAAAATAACTTCCTTGGGAAACAGGAAACCTCCTCAGGAAATGATCCATATACAAAAGAACCTCCTCAGGAAAGCTCCTCCATTAGCATGTTCATAGCCTGGGAAACTCCTATAAGATAATGACTCAGCCCTACCCCACCTTCCAGAGTAGATATAAATTACCTGCCTACCATTTTTCTTCTCACCTTGACACAGGGAGTACTTTCTGTGTTATACCTCTGAGAATGTCAGTCACAGTTACTGGTGAAACGTCAGATCCTACAATGCTAAGACCATGGCCGTACAACTCGGAAAATCTACAGCAACTAATGAACTCCGGCCGTGAAAGCCTTCGACAACATATTAATTCTAAGCGTACATCCGAGAGAAGAAATTTTACCATTGTATTTGCTGATATACTCATTCCTTTGTTGCCACATCGAAGGAAGACAGGAAATCATGATGGCACTAGGACTGAGATTTGTCATTTTCAGGACATTGATCCATGCAGTTGTTCAGTTCACCTAGTAATTGCAGACTGCTTCTGATAATGCTGTCAGTATTCAAGCCAGAGTGGTGTAGTGGTTAGACCATGTCCGCAGTAGTGAAATTCCCCATACTGACATTTTTAAAATTGCACATTATGCAAAATTTTCTGCAGTAGATTTTTCCTCACCAGGCACAACCCCCAAATTTTCTTCTCCTTACCCTGCATTTTCAGAATCCTCAGTTTTAGCGACTTCCGAAACGCAAGGTAAGAAGGAGAAAACTCTGGGTTCGTGCCTGGTGAGGAAGGATCTATTGCAGAACATTTCATATAACACAGTTTTTAAAAATCTCAATGCGGGGAATTTAATTACTGCGGAAACGGTCTTGGATTAGGATCTGGGAAAGCCAGGTTCGAAACCCCACTCTGCCATGGAAGCTTGTTGGGAGTCACTCATTCTCAGCCTAACTGACCTCGCAGGGTTGTTCTGAGGTTAAAAAGGAGGGGGAAGCATGATGTAGGCCACTGAGTCCCCCTTGAGAGAAAGGTGGGACATACATGAAATAAAGATGCTGAGCTGCAGACCGGAAGGTCGGTAGCTCGGCGGTTCGAGACCCGAGTGCTGCATGACGGAGTGAGCTCCCGTCTCTAGTTCCAGCTCCCGCCATCCTTGCAGTTCGAAAGCAAGAAATTGCAAGTAGATAAATAGGTACCACTTCAGTGGGAAGGTAACAGTGTTCCGCGCACCTCGGCGTTTAGTCATGCTAGCCACATGACCACAGCAATGTCTTCAGACAGTGCTGGCTCTTTGGCTTGGAAACAGATGAGCACCATCCCCTAGAGTTGGATTCAACTAGCTTTTGAGCAAGGGAAACCTTTACCTTTACTATAACTATAACCAAGTGTGTATGTTTATATATATATATGTGTGTATGTATGTATGTATGTGTGTGTGTGTATATATATATATATATAGTCCCTTTCTTGGAGAGGGAAGGCTCCAATCAAAATGCAATTTAGAATTCTTTACCTTTTACTCTATAGCTAATGCACAGGTAAAAAAATATTGACAGACTAAAAAGGCAATTGACAGACTAAAAGAACCTTAGTAAGTCAGCAGCTCATTTTCAATGTGAGTAGTACTAGCATTGTCAAGTCCAGCCTGGGAAATTCCTGGACACTTGTGGGGTGGAGCCGGGGGATGGCAGAGTTTGGGGAGATGGAGGAGGCTGGCAGGGATGTGATGCTGTAGAACCCTCAGGCACTGCCGTTTTCTCCGAGGGAACTGATCTCTAAAGCCTGCTTCAGGTAGGCTTCCTATCATTGGGGAGGGGGACACTCTAGCTTAAGGCCAACCATCTGCCTTGATCCCAAAGCCTTGCCTTGCCTTACAGTGTGTGCATTTTTTTTGGTACCCAGCCTAGGGAAATGGGTGCAACAAACTCAAAGGATGAAACAGGGAGTGGCCATGGCTCATTGGTAGAGCACCTGCTTGGCATGCAGAAGGTCCCAGGTGCAATCCCTGGCATCTGCAGTTGAAGGTGCATCTGACAGCAGGTGATGTGAAAGACCTGTACCTGAAACCCTGGAGACCCTCTGCTAGTCTGAACAGACAATTCTGACTCTGATGGACCAGTATAAGGAAGTTTAATGTGAAATAGGTCTTACAAAAATGGCCTGCGCTCATGTAGATTCAGAAGGGCAGTGAGATGTTTGCACTGGTTGCACTGTGCAGGGAAATGTTAATTGAGATTGTTGTGTTTGGCAGAAATATGGGCTAGCTGGTCTGGTTGGAAGACATCCATGTCAAACACATACCTCTTCAATCCTTCTCACCATCTGGGAAAATGAAACTTGACAGCGAGGCACCTGAATACGCAGATCAGAAAGACAAAAATAATTTTTTGGGATTTGAATGTTTGTGATATTTATAAACAGGCATTGTACAAGGTGCATCTTGTCTTGATATGTACATTTCCAACTGCATATCTCTTTACTTGGTAGGGTTGTGTACCCCTTCTCCTCAACCCTCCCCCAGATTTCACTAATCTCACTAAACATTTTTTCCCCTTTAGCAGTGAGATGTGTTGCCCATGCAGGGCTTTCCAAATGGCCCTCACATTTTACAATAAGTGAAATTTGGTTAGTATCATTCTTACAGGGTATCTCTTTGGGTGGTGGTTTTGTAAGCTGGCCTGTCTGGAAGACTCAAGCCAGATAACAGCATTATGGATGTTAACAAACTGCTTTGGCAGACGGATGTATAGAATGTTGTTTCTTTCTCCTTAAAAAAGTGGCTCCTGAACTTGTGAATCCAGATGGTTTAATGCAATGCAGGCTATTTTGAATGTGTCAGATAGACAGCTAGCTTTTTCACTACGGCCCCTCTCCCATCTGGCTTTTGTCCATTCAAATTCCATGATGCTGGGCGTAGCTTGTTTGTTGTCCAGGAGATAGGCTTGCCAGCCTCCAAGTGGTTTGTATCAATATAAAGACACTCCGTGAATGAATTATGAACAAAAGCAGAAAGATTGTATTGTACAAAACAATTCAAACAGTTTTAAATCTTTGTTAAAGTTCAACAAACCTTTATATATTCTTAAACCGTTAGGAACAAAAAGTACTTGATACAAAGAGAACATTCTAAATGAAGTCCCCAAATCCTTTGTATCAAAAACCTCAGGAGAACGAGATTCTATGTCTTGCGGGAGTAGCAGCTATACACGGCTGGCTTCACTGTCGCGTTCACGTTCTGCTTCTTCAGATAGCTGTGAAACTGAAAATATACTTCTATGTCACATCCACTATATTATAACATATTCACTACATCCCCAGTTGTCAGCACATACATACATGTTCGTAATTCATTCATGGAGTGTCTTTATATCAATACAATCTCCTCCCGTGAGCTCTCATTTTGATATACAACCTCCAAATGGTGGCTGGAGATCTCATGGGATTACAGCTGGTCTCCAGATGACCAAGATCAGTTCCCCTGGAGAAAGTGCCTGCTTTGGCGGGTGGACTGCGTGGCATCATATCTTGCCAAGGTCCCTCCCCAGACCCCACCCTTCCCAGGCTCCACCCCCAAATCTCCAGGAATTTTCTAACCTAGAGCTGGCAACCCTAATCATCCTTTTTTTTCAACAGCAGCAAAGCTGGTTGGATCCAGCTCCATTTGCACCCTAGTTCTTTGCAGAGACTGAGGAATTTCCCCCCTCCTCCGCAGCACTCCGGACACTCGAGCCAGCATTACCTCTGTTTTCAGCAGAGAAAGAAAAGGCCTCTGAACAGTGCCATTCCAGAAATGCTTTCCAGCAGCCCGGTTCTGAATGAACACGGAGCATTCGGATTGTTAAGAGGTAACCAAAGGTTAAATATCATCCACAGCTGTTTTGCAATAAACTGCATTAGCGTTTGATGCGTAACAACAATCAAAATGTCAAGCTAACAAAGCTGGGGATGGAAAGAATTTCCCAAGGAATTATCTTTGATTGTTTACTTACCCCCCTCCCCCATTTTTCTTTTTCGAGGGCATCACTTAGGTACATGGAATAAAATAACTGTTCCCCCTGCTTCTTCGGATATGATAGCAACCTTGGAAACAAATTGTCTTTGGAAGAATGTAAATATCTCTGCATGGATTTTTTTTAGTGACGTCTTCTCCACAGCAAGGGAAGGAGAAGGACATTGATTTCCTTGTATTCTGTGTGGCTGCTGACCAAAGATCCCATGAGTTCATCTCCCTCTCTCCCTCTCTCCCTCTCTCACCATACTAGAACTCCTGGATGCCCAACAAAGGTGATGAGTGACAGATTTGGGACAAGTCAAAGGAAGTACTCCTTCAGTTTGGTGTAGTGGTTAGGAGTGTGGACTCTAATCTGGGAGAACTGGGTTTGATTCCCCACTCCTCCACTTGCAAGCCATAGTTCTGGCACAGCTGTCCTTGAAAAAGAACAGTTTCTGTCAGAGCTCTCTCTGCCCCATCTACCTCACAGGGTGTCTGTTGTGGGGAGGGGAAGGGAAAGGAGTTTGTAAACTACTCTGAGACTCCAAGTAAAGGGTGGGGTATAAATCCAATCTCCTTCTCCTCCTCCTCTTCCTCCTTCTCCTTCTCTTCTTCTGTCAAAGAATAATTCATGTGTAGAATTCAGTGCCCCAGGATGTCATGATGGCTTATTTATTTAAGATATTTATATACCTGCCTTTCTCCCAAGCATCCCAGGACTCAAGGTGCTACTTGAATGGGCTTTCAGGGAAGGTTAGACAACGTCATGTAGGTTAGGTAGGGATGTCCGCCTCCAGGAGGGACCTGGGGACCCTCTGGAACTGTAGCTCATCTCCAGGCTGCAGAGATCAGTTCCCCTGGAGAAAATGGAACCTTTGGAGGCTGGACTCTATGACATTGTACCCCACTGAGGTCCCTGTCCTCCCCACGCTCCATCCCCAAATCTCCAGGAGCTTTCTCTAACCTGGATCTGGCAACCCTAACCCCACCCCTTGGTGGTAGCCAGGGAGGACCTGGCAACCTTAAAGGTAAGAAGAGAGAGAATCCCCATTTTGGGAGGCAGGAACACTTTGGCTCCTGTACCCTGCTTGTAGGCCTTCCATCCGGAGATGTGGTTGGGCAGTGTATGAAACAGAATGCTGGACTTCATAAATCATTGGTCTGATTCAGCAGGGATGCTCTTACATTTTGACATCTAGCCTAAGAAGCCATGTCGGTCTGGCTCTGCACTACCACCCTGCTGCTTGGTAAATAAAACTGGAAAGTGCTGCCATATTTGTGGTTGTAAAGATGGGACTGCTGAATCCAGAATGTCTGTTTTCTTGCTCTTCTGACTCATAGACTGGAGGATCCAGCGGCTTTCCACTTCAGATAAGAGTTTGATGCACACAGTTCCGATTCTCAGACAGAGGCTGATTTTATCAACATTGGAATGGGGAGAGTTTCATCATTTTAGTAGTCAGGGAACGATTGCAATGCCTCTTTGGGGCATAATTCTCCGGCACCTTTTAGCTCTGTGGAATCACAGAGGATATTGTCTAGCTACATGCCACTTGGTCATAACCCGTCGTGGTTGTGGTCATTTCAGGACAGAGACTGTTTCCATCATTGTTGCCCATTAACCGAATGGTTTACTGATCTGTGAAAGAGCTGGCGGACGTGTTGAGATTTTGAAACAGTTGAGGTCTCCTTTCAGATTTCTGACAGTAAAGAGTGGCATCTGTTTCAAACCAAGAGGAGAATGAATAAATGGTGGGCTTTGCAGATGTGTCCGTTGGGAGCTCAGAGCGGACTCTGGCCCAAAGACTGCTTTCACACACACTTTCAGTCCATCTCCAATGCACTTTAGTGATGGTTTGCAAGTGGATTTTGCCATTTCACACAGTAAAACCCAGTTGCAAAGCACATTGAAGGTGCATTTTTTTCAGCATGTGTGAAAGCACCTCTCAGGGTTGATAACAGTGGAAATGCTGTCCCATGTTTAGCTGTGCGCTCCTTCTGACAGAATGGCATTTTCATTAATGGGGGCGGAGAGACTTCCACTGATTTCCCCCTCCCACTGGATGCAGAACTTCACTTGGCCCCCTCAGCTGCTCTGCAACCAAGGACAAAACTTCAGAGGGCTCAATAGGCTGATGAAGGAGGGGGAAATTGGAAAGTCCCCCTGTGTGAAGTCTACAGATTTGGTGTAACACCAGTTTAGTGTAGTGGTTAAGAACATCGGACACTAATCTGGAGAACCCGGTTTGATTCCCCTCTCCTCCATGTGCAGCCAGCTGGGTGACCTTGGGTCAGTCACAGTTCTCTCAGAGCTGTTCTCTCAAGAACAGTTCTCTCAGAGCTCTCTCAGCCCCACCTACCTCACAGGGTGTCTGTTTGTGGGGAGAGGAAGAGGAGATTGTCAGCCACTCTGAGACTCCAAGTGAAAGGTGGGGTATGAATCTAACTTCTCCTCCTCCTCCTCCTCCTCCTCCTCCTTTGAATGCAGACAAGTTGAATAAAGAGATTAAGGCTAGAGAACCAAGTCTTTTTCTCCCTGGAAAGGCCTTTATTTGAAGCTTGACATCAGCAGCCAGGAGGAGAAAGGATTTGTCCCTTAGATCATGTTGGCATAGAACCCATAGCAGTGAAAGTTAAAATTGTGCAGAATCCACCCCCCCATAGCCATCTTTCTGAAACTATTTTTGTAAGAATTCTCAGATGTTGTCAGATGTCTTGCTCCAAGCATGTCCCCCTACTGCACTTAGAGATTTTCACTGTCATTGGTGAAATTTGGTGGTGGTGTTAGTATGTGCAGCATAACCATTATGGGAACAAACACGGAGGTTTCACCTTTGTGCCCTGAGTTACTTGCATGGAGTATCTGTTGTAGCCAGGGACCGTGAATAATGTGGTTGCCAGCAATGCTCCCTCTAAGCTGTGGAGTCTTGTGAGCAAAAATTCTACATTGTGAGCTACTGACATTAAAACTGTGAGCTAGCCATTTGGCTACTACATAAACGAGTTTGCTCTGGAGTCATCCTTCCTGAGCTAAGAAAAAAAAAAATGTGTGAGCTGGAGGCTAAAAATCTGTGAGCTAGCACACGCTAACTCAGCTTAGAGGGAACACTGGTTGTGACACAGAGGCGAGCACAGAACATCTCTTGCCTTGAAAACCCGAAGCTGCAACTTGATGGCAAAAAAGGCGCTTCTATCTGTAGCTTTGGCATGCTGAGTTGGTCATGTGAAAGCGTGTAGTTGGGATTATTTTTTTCCAAAAAGAATTCAATTACAGATCTTTGCATGGATCAGCGAGTCTGGTCTTCTGTTTTGGCAGTTACCAAGAACGTCACTGAACTAAAAATGGAAGTCCAATCCAAAATCTGTCTCCTGGCAGGGGGAGAAACCCAGTTCCACTCATTTGCCACTGGTGTCTTGCTGGGAGTACCTTCACACTTACCCTGGTGTTCGTGGGAGAAAAAGCTGTCTCGATTGACATTTTAAGCAACGACTCAGGCCTGTTAAGGGAAGGGAGGCACTCGGTGTGTTTCCAATATGTCTGAAATAATGAGGGGGGAAAGGGATTTTTCCAAGTGACATCTTCCCAGTTAACGGGAACCGTTCCCCTACAATCTGCCTTGGCAAGCAGATAAGCTGGACTCATTATTTCTGCTTCCTGTTAAACTGGGGTTTACACTCCTTTCTCATCTGAAGGAGATCTAAATCACTTAGTCAGCAGACTGCTTTTGTGCTATCACCTTAAAAATATATATATTTTTATGGCTTTTCTGTACCCAGCCAAAGATAGAGATAACATTAAGCCGTTTCCAATATGTGTGTAATTTGGGTGTGTATGAAATCTTGCTACGGCGCCAGTGAAGCATGTGTCTAAAGCTGTCATTTCATGGGTCTGCATGACATCGGGAACTAGCAGTCGCCTTGTATTAACCAAGATCTGGGTTCAAAAATGAGATCTGAAAATCCGCTGCTGTCTGGGATTGGGAGAGAGAATGTGTTGTTTGATCTCCGCAGCGTGCACACTGTGGATGGCTTATATAAGAGATTAATTGTGATGGAGCTGTAAAATACATAACGACATCTCAGTTTGTTTTAGACGCTTAGGGCGAAATGTCAGTGCAGAAAAAAGAGGCTCCGTTAAATATGTTTCTGTTCACTCACTTTTGCAAAGTCATCTCCACTAAAGGTACAGAATATTCTTTGTGGGCATCTTACTTATCACAGTTTCTTTGAGTAGATCGTTGTTGTTTTCTGGCCCTGCTTCTGTGCCTTTTGTGGTGGAAGGTGCCATTGAGTCACAGCCGATCCCGTAGAGTTGAGAGTCTAAAGGCAGGTGGTTTGCCGTTGCCTGGCTCTGTGTAGTGACCCCGGACTTCTTCAGTGGTCTCCCATCCATGTACTAACCAGGGCCGACCCTGCTTAGCTTCTGAGATCTGACAAGATCGGGTTAGCCTGGACTATCCAGGTCAGGGCACTTTTTTTATGTTATCTTTCATAAATGTATTACTTCCAGAAATCTTGAAGGGCTGCCATGTAGAAGACGGAGCAGATCTATTCTCTGTTGCTCCAGATTGCAAGACTAGATCTAATGGGTGGAAATTACAAGGGAGTCGATACTGGATAAATATCAGGAGAAACTTCCCAACTGTAAGAGTGGTTGAGCAGTCTGGACAGACTGCCTCGGGAGGTGGTGGATGCTCCTTCGCTGGACGTTTTCAAGCAGAGGCTGGACGACCATCTTTTGGGTATGTTGTAGGGCTATCTTTTGGCTATGCTCCTACAGAGTGCAGGGGGTTAGGGTTGGACTAGATGATCTGCAAGGTCCCTTTCAACTCTAACATTCTATGATTCTATATTTATTGTGAAGGTTGTTATGTGAGTGACCTGGTACAGGATGTTTGGGACTTCTGTATCTTTTACTGTTTTGGAATTCCTCTATCTACTTTGTCATGCAGAAGTGGGGAAGGCTGCTGGTGGAAAGTGCTATCAAATCACAGCCGATTTCCAGTGACCCCAGAAGGTTTCCGAGGCAAGGGACTTCAGAGGTGGTTTCCCATTGCCTGCCTCTGTATAGCAACCCTGCATTTTCTTGGTGGTCTCCCATCCAAGTATTAACCAAGGCCCACCTCTTCTTAGCTTCTGAGATCTGATTAGATAGGAGCAGAGTTACAGTGCTAGGGAAAGTTTTGCTTGCTAAATTCCTGTTAAAGACATGGAGCTAGGAAACTCGTGAGATAGATAGATGATAGAAGAGTGTTGTCAGGAGGAGATAGATAGATAGATAGATAGATAGATAGATAGATAGATAGATAGATAGATAGATAGATAGATAGATAGATAGATAGATAGATTCTCTTGTCTGTCTGTCTGTCTGTCTGTCTATCTCTTCTTCTTCTTCTTCTTCTTCTTCTTCTTCTTCTTCTTCTTCTTCTTCTTCTTCTTCTTCTTCTTCTTCTTCTTCATCTATTTTTCACATTTATATCCTGCCCATCCCATAGATAGGCTCAGGATGGGTTACAACATTTCAGTAAATACAATAAAATCTAAAACACATTATAAACATATAAAATCAATAATCACAGGTTGCTGTAGGGAGAAACAGGCCCACTGAGGTAGATAGATATGGCCGGTTATCAGTGGGTGGGAGACAGCAACCTCTGGGGGAGGGGGGGATGTGTGGCCGTCTTTCAGGCCCTGCGGAATTGAATAAGATCACGCAGGGCCCGGATCTCAATAGGGAGCATGTTCCACCAGGTTGGGGGGCAGAAAAAGCCCCGGCCCTGGTCGAGGCTAGGTGGACTTCCTTTGGGCCAGGGATCACCAGGAGGTGTTGACTATCAGAGTGTCACACTTTTCGAGCTCAAGAAGAGCTGGTTTATGTATCCAAATATATTCAAGGTACACTGTTTCTACACTTTTTCTAGTGTAAGCCGTCCTGAGCCTGCTTGCGGGGAGGGAGGGGGTATAAACTGAAATAATAAATAAATAAATAAATAAATAAAGTGTTATAGAAGTCCCCTTGCCCAGACTCATAGTACCAATGGGTGTAGATAATTCACATGAGCATGTTTTCTACTAGAGTGCCTGGAGTCGGTCTGAGACGGTGTTGTCACATACTGATGAAACTATAAAATTGTTCCTAGACTCTGCCTCTACAGGGAAAGGAAGCTGTGATTTACAGTGCCATCCTAAGCAGAATTAAGCCCTTCTAAAGCCACTGAAGTCATTAGGCTTAGGAGAGGTGTAAGTGTTCTTAGAGTGGCACTGTTAATGTCACAGACACTTCCAAACTGATATTCTCTGTGCCTGGAAATGTGGAATTCAGCATCTCGTAACACTCCGCGCACAATCCAGAGGTGAGCTGCAGAGAAAATATCTTTTTCACCCTCAAACTGTATACATATTATTTTTTCTCTTGCAAAAGAGAGACGACAGCAGTGTTCCCTCTAAGCTGAGTCAGTGTGAGCTAGCTCACAGTTTTTGAGCTTCCGGCTCACAGATTTTTGTCTTCGCTCAGGGAGGAGGGCTCCAGCGCAAACTAATTTATGCAGCAGCCAAATGGCTCGCTCACAACACCAGTAGCTCATGAAGTAGAATTCTTGCTCTCAAGAGTCCACAGCTTAGAGGGAGCATTGGATGACAGTATCAGTAAAAGTTATGAAGAGAAGTTCTGGAGTGGTGGCCATTAGAAGCAGAGGTCTTATCCCTAAAACATGGATTAGACACACTGTCAGAATCCATTGCAGCCAAGGAACAGGGATGAGACAATTCCCAGCAACTCTTGTTTCTTTGTGCCCATGGTGCCTTCCTGACATTGGTCTCCCCTAATCACAAAAGTAAATTTTGGGGAAATAAATTAAGGATGTCCTGGAGGGACGGCTGACAACAAGGGAAGGCTGATGACAGGTGAGTTCCTTGTGAGCCAACCTGAAATGATGGAGGGGGATTGGACTCGGCTTGTAATGGACTTCTCTTCGTTTGCAGACACAGCCTTCCAAAGCAAAGCCTTGTTGTGAAAACTAAAGTTCTCCCCATTGGCTTCCTGAACTGAGCGTACGTAAAGTACCATCAAGTCGCAGTCAACCTGTAGCAACTGTAGGGTTTTTAAGACAAGAGACATTGAGCGGTGAGTTTGCCATGGCCTGTCTTTGTGTAGGGACGCTGGACTTCCTTGGTGGTCTCCCATTCCCAGTACTAACCAGAGCAGGCCCTGCTTAGCTTCAAGATCTGATGAGATCGGGGTGGCCTGGGCCATCCTGGTAAGGGGAGGGGAGTTCATATCTAACCCCCTCTGATTCTGGGGTCCAGCACTCTCACTAATGGGAGCACAGGAGTCTCTCTACAGTGGCCAGTGAGAAACACCATGTTTCTTTCACCTCCAGGTTTGCTTTTAGGGCTGCCAGGCTGCCAGGTCTATCGCCAATGGTGGTGGACCATAGGGTAGCCAACTCCAAGTTGGGAAACTCTTGGAGATTTGGGGAGTGGAACCTAGGTAGGACAAGGGCCTGAGTGGAGCATAGAGTCGTAGAATCCACCCTCCAAAGCATCCATGTTCTCCAGGGGAACTGTAGTCTGGAAATGAGCTGTAATTCTGGGAAATCCCCAGGCTCCACCTGGAGGCTGCCATTCCTGTTTGCTTTGGAAAGTTTCCTCTAAAGAGCCAGTTTGGTGTAGTGGTTGAGTGCGTGGACTCTAATCTGGGAGAACCGGGTTTGATTCCCCACTCCTCCACTTGCACCTGCTGGATGACCTCGGGCAAGCCATAGTTCTGTCAGAGCTGTTCTGTCAAGGACAGTTCTGTCAAGAGCTCTCTCAGCCCCACCGACCTCACAGGGTGTCTGCTGTGGGGAGGGGAAGGGATGGGAGTTCATAAGCCGCTCTGAGACTCTGAGTGAAAGGCGGGGGTATAAATCTGATCTTTTCTCTTCTTCTAAAGAGCCGAAGGCAGCTCTTTCACTTGGGTCAGCAGTAACAGACACGGTGTAGCGAAGCTAGGTCTTCTTGCCAATAATCCAAATCCTTACAATCTCCGTGTCGCTTTCTGAAGACAAACACGGTGGGAAAACTGCTCCTGCTTTTTTTTTTTTTTTTTTTTTGGAGATTCGAGGGTTTTGTTTTGTTCCTTTTCTGCCCGTTAAGACAGCAGTCTGCTTCTAGAACATTGGCTTCTGTGCAGTACTTAGTCATAGGTGCTGGTAATGAAATGAACAAAGTCTTCGGAGGCACCTCTTGCTGGAAAGCGGGGGGTGGGGGAGAGAATGGTGTGACTGATTCCCATTTATTAAGGAAGGAGATCAAACAACACCTTTCTCCTTCAGTCATTGCCAGGGCCAGTTGCCATGGCAACCCTCCGAGGAGTGACCTCCTTTGCTGCTTAAATACTCACTGCGAACGGGTGTGTATCCGTGGTAATAGAATAGCTTGACGTTTCCTTTAAGACAATGAGGCCGCGGATTGATCCACCATCAATCCATTTTTTTTTGGGGGGGGGGAGGAGAAAAGAAAACAGATGAAACGAAAATTCAGTTGTGCGGCCTGAAGCTTTCGATATGACAGTTTTAACATCTCTTTCGAAAGTGTGGAATGAGGGCCGGCCTCCTCCGGTATCTTTTTTTTCTCTTGGCAACCGTAGATTTAATGGCATGCGCGAGGAACAGCTTTAGAGAAGGAGACGTTAGATAGGGCCCTGAATAATTAGTTTTGCAATGGAAAGCGACAAATCAAATGACCATATGGTGGCAATTTTCCCCCCTCGTCTGTATATAGGCAGAATGCGTGTGTGTGCACGTGCCCATCCAGGAATTTTAGACTGTGCATTGCTTGTCTATTGTAGTCACTTGCTTTATTCGGAAAGTAGCCAGTGGTTCTGAGCAGATAGCTTTAGGTGGAGGATGGGGGGTTGCCATAATGATGGATAAGATATATAACGGGGTCCCCGATGTGGTGCCCGTGGAGGTTGGCAACCCTGGCTGAGCTCCCTCTCCATATTCTTCCCTCTCCTGGCACTGACCCCCAATCTCCAACAATTTCCCTAGCCGGAGTTGTCCACCCTAGGGAAGCTGCATAAAGTAATGTTCTTGTTGGGGGTGCCAGGTACCTCTTGAGAGCCAGTGTATGGTGAGAGGACTTAATGGCAATGGGGGGGGCACCTTACTGACAGCAGGGGGAACACAACAGTGGCCTAGGTCTTCCCCTGCTGCTGGTAAGTCTTCCTGATGGCTATCCGATCAGCGGTGGGAGATGTCCTGCCTCCAGTGGGGGCTTGGTAGCCCTAGTTCTTGGTCATATGGAGGAACCTACCTGGCTTTCTGTAAAGTTTCAGCAGATGGGGGGGGGCCAAGACCAGTAGGGACAGCCTAGCTCTCTGCTGCCAGTGTACCTTTTATGCACCTTTTTGACATCTGTGTTAGCTCAATGAGGTGGAGATACTGCAGACAACTTCAGTGATAGCACAAGATGGAAATTAAGATAGTTAAGGGATAGTTCTCTCTGAGCTGGTAAACTTCTGGGCAATACTCCTTCAGCCTGCCATGAGGGGTTCATATGATAGAATGTTCTTCCATTCAAAATATTCCCTCCATATGGTAAACTAGTTGGTTGCCAGCTCTGGGCTGGAAAGTAGCTGGAGATTTTAGGGGTGGAGCCTGGGGAGGGCGGGGTTTGGGGAGAGGCACCTCGGCAGGGTATAATGCCATATAATCCACCTTCCAAAGCAGCCATTTTCTCCAGGGGAACTGAACTTGGTCAGCTGGAGCTGCAGTCAGACATGCTCCTATTCCATCCATTGGTATTTGGCATGGAGTTGCTCAATCACACATCCCAGTATAATCCGCTTTGCTGTGGGTGAGTGGGGTATTTTTTGCCTTTTTGTATGCATGCACATTAAATGAGGAATCGAACCCCTGCATGAAGAGTTCTCCATGAACCAATTATGTGATTATGCACATACCGCAAATCGGGGAAGAATGGCGCCGACAGAGCAGTCCACCCCGATGGCCTGAGTGCACACTTGAGTGATCAGACTAAGGGAAATCCATCCATGGCCCATCATGGCCCATCCATCCATGGCCCAAGTGTTAGGACTGCATTTCCCTCAATGTCTTTTAACTCTGTTTCTGCGGCGGGGCAGCACGGGCGGCCGACGACCATGGGAACTTTCCCAGATGTTGGCGTCTGACCACGCACTTTAGATCCACCAGGCTTTTGCAGCTAAATCGGGTCTAAAGGCCCGTCTGACCGCAGCCTGGAGCTAAATTGTAATACCGGGAGATCTCCAGGTGCCGCCTGGAGGCTGGCGGCCCTAATCTAGATGTCAGGTAGAAACTATGCTAGAACGTTTGCACTTCAGTAACAAAGCCCTTGTCAGAGTCTCTTTGAATGGTTTGTATATGAATACACTTAACCAGTGATTATCTGAAATGGCGTATTGATCTGCTTGGTGAAAGAAAAAGCTTACAGCTTTCCCAATACACTCCAGGAGATAATTGCTTGGGTTGGGAAGTGTGTTTGCTCCCTCTAATCACCTCCGCCTTCCATACCACCCATTAGACTCCTGGGGAAAAATAAAGCTTGTACTTCACTCTGCATCCAGATCCAAACATGGCTCAGTAGGTTTTACCATAGAGGTTCCAGCGATTCTTACAGCTACCTTTTGTCACCTCCAGCAAGTACACAAGGCTGCATTTTATTTTTTTCTCTTGTGGCACTGTGCACCCCCCCCAACTCTCCTCGCACTGCCTGGCAACCCTCAGCAGTTGGGAGGATGTGATTATCAGCTATTCATGGCTACTTTACTGATTCTGCCAATTCTCAGTAGAAAAGAGCAGGAGTCCAGTAGCACCTTAAAAATGAACAGAATTTGTGGAAGGTAACAGCGTTCCGTGTGCCTTGGTGTTTAGTCATGCCGGCCACATGACCGCGGAAACATCTTCGGACAGCACTGGCTCTTCGGCTTTGAAACGGAGATGAGCACCGCAACCCTAGAGTTGGATTTGACTGGCTTTCGAGAAAGGGAACCTTTACCTTTACCTTTTAGGAGCTTTCTGAAGAAGTAAGCAGTGACTCACACAAGCTCCCCCTTCCCGCCACAAATTTTGTTAGGTCTTTAAGGTGCTCCTGGACTCTTGCTCTTTTCTACTGCTGCAGAGAGACCAAGGCTGTGATCACACGTGCCTTTAGATCTGACATAGGTGTGAATGCCTGACAGATCTAGAGAGAACGATCAGACAGCAACATCTGGGAAACGTCCCGCAGTCATCGGCAACCCGTGCTGCTCTGCCACAGAAGCAGAGTTAAAAGAGACTGGGGAAAGTCTGGCTCTAACAGGGTCCGATGGGCCATGGGCAGGCTTTCCCCTGTATGATCGCACAAGCATGCTCTCATGCCATCGGGATGGTCCGAGCATGCCATCCCGGCTCGGTGCCGTTTTTTCCTCCCTCTTCTCAGTATGTGCATCATCGCATACTCCATAGGGGGCCCTCAGTGCGGAGGTGCGATTCCTCATTTATGCACATGGGAAACAAACAATCAAAACCCCACAGTTGCATCTGATCACACAGTGATGGGCTGAGCCCACAGCTACAAAGGGCGGTGTGATCTCACAACTGTGTGTCAAATTCCTCCAGAGGAAATAGCCTCGCTTCCCCTCCGCTTCAACTGGCATGTGTGACTGCATCCTAGCGTGGCTACCCCTCTTAATCTGTCTAACACTTCTCAGCAGTCGTTTTTGCCTTTCCCAGAATTAGTTGACTGAAGATGGAACATCATTCCTTCATTTGTGGGTTTTTTTTGTTTTTGTTTTTTTTGTAAAACTCTCTTAAAAAAGAGAGAATTTTATTCTTTTTATAAGAAACGGGAAGGGTAGACAGATGGAGAAAGAAAAAGATGGAGTGAAATTTTTCCTGTTAGTGAGGGTTAGTTTAGGTTAATAACCAATACCAATTGGCATCTATCATGGTTAGAAGATCTTCTTTTTAACTATCGCAAAGTCCAAAGTCACTCTGTTAATGCAGTTAGTAAAGTCCATTGGGGTTAGTAATTAAACAGCTCCTTCCAGATGTTACACGAACAGTCCTCAAAGTATCTTCTTTTTAAATCTCTTCCAGTTATGGATTGAGTCCATTTTAACTTTGAAGTCTTCCGTTCCATCACCACTTTCCCCTGGGCTGCTGTCTTCTTCGCTTGTCCCAGTTTGGAATACTGCATCTTCCTCCCTGCTGGCGTGTCTCTTCAGAAGTTTCTGTATTTTAAAGATGAAATCCTTCTTCTTTCTTTTCTCTTTTTCCTTAAACTTCTGGCCTTCAAGCTTCCTGGGCTCCATAAACTCTTCGGATGAAATTAGATCTCCAGTTTGTCGCTTGCTATGCTCAACATCCCCTTCTACTGGCAGAGTATTCTCTTTTATAAAAGCGGAATAGGCTTTGGGAGCCTCATCCACCTCTTCTTTTAATTTTATCGCTTCACTGCCAGTTAGGGGTGCCAAGACATTTATCAAGGTAAATCCGAGATCTTCTTTCTCTTCTTCTTTAACGCCCTGGAAACCTAGAATCAGATTCGATTTCTGTTCGATCTCCATCATCTTTCTGGTTGTTTCCGATATCTGTTTCTGTCGACTGATGAGAACACTATCCATTTTAGACAGAGTTTCGTTGATTTTCTGCAATTGTTCCAGCAGGGGGCACAGCATCTCCTTTTCCTGTTGATTGACAGCAAGCTCTTGGGGGGGCTGTCTGGACCGGAAGTCCCTCCTCTCTTCTCTTCCGGTGTCTGCAGGACTTTTTCCAGTATCGACATTTTGTTTTTTTGTTTACTTTTAAAAAGTTCGTGCCGCATCCCCCAGGAAGCTAAAATGATCACAGTCTTCCATGCAACCCCAACGGTACTTTCACCAACACTTTTTTTTTCTCTCAGCCCCCCTTCACGGTCCCTTTGTAGATCTTGCTTCTCAAAGGGGGTGGGAACTCCTCCCTCCTCCCAACGCTTATACGCATGCAGGGGGGCTCCGATTTACGCTTCAAAATAGATCTTCAACTCACGATTCGATGCTACTTCTTCTTTTTATTTTAAGCCATAGCGCTGTCTTCACTCCTGGAAATCGGTGGCGCCACTAAGTCCCATTACGGGCACGCCGCAGCGGGGCCGATTGGGGCGGGGAGAAAGCCTCAATTTCCCGGCTGTCTGCCGGCAAAGAGGCTACTCCCCAAGCGCCCCCGGTTCGGAGCCTTTGCCTAAGGCTCACTAGGGTCTTTCGCACATGCGAAGACCCCCCTAACTGCGCGTGGGCTAACCGCCTCCGGGAGCGTCCCGAGAAGCGGCCGCCATTCGCGACGCCGAAACCGCCTTCATTTGTGGTTTTGTGCTGAGCTCTGGCCCTTAGTCAGTTTGGGGTGAAACTAAGAATTATTTATTTATTTTAACTTATTTCATTTAAAAGCCCTGCCCTCCCATTGAGACTCAAGGCAGAAGGCCAAGTCAAATATGTTCAAGACATTAGGGGATGCAATAACCAGTGCAATTAGGGTATGGGTTGCAGAAATCCAGAATGGCACAGAATCTAACTGAGCTGAAACGAAGCATACACATTGATGTGAAGCATCAAACGATGCCAGAATTGCATAGTGGGGTCTCACAACATCAGACAATAGCAGTTAACACACAGTAGCATAGTCCACAGTGCTTCAGTCTCTGCTCAAGCATCTTCCGGAACCATTTTTTCACAATATAGAGCTGTATTACCAATGCAAAAAAAAGCCCACTTGAATAATTCAGTTTTGCATAGTTCATAGAAAGCCGGGAGGGGCGTGAGCCTTCCGCATCAGATTCTAGATTCAGATGCTTTCTAAATGCTGGCAATATAGCATTGAATTTCCACATTGGTCTAGCACCGTAGGGCAACAGTTAGAATGCTGCAAAAGGGGCAAGAAAAAGGGCGGCACTTTATGAAATAGGTGGAGCGCTTCAGATATGGCTCGTAAACGGATTTAAAAATGCTATCCGAAACCTCCGTTGCCATATCACTTTACATGGAATTGGCCCAGCAGGAGATTACAACAGGTTTAAAATGATAATGGGAAAGGGGTCGCAGGGTCCACCCTGAAGAGCAGCCATTTGCTTCCGAGGAACTGATCTCTGTAGCCTGGACCTCAGTTGTAATGCCGGAAGATCTCCAGCCCCCACCTGGATACCGACAACGCTACCTATAGGATACCCATAGCTCAAACCTCCAAAGGAAGTTTAGAAAACTTATTGAGGGCCCAAAGTTAAAAACATAATTGTACAAAAGAGTGTTTATTACAAAGACATATAAAAACCTTGTAGGGGCCCAAATAAAGTCTCATAAAATGTTCAAAGTAACAAATACGCACAAAAAAGGACAGTGACGCTTTTCGTTTCGCAAGAGCCTTCTTCAGAGGTCAAATAGTACCAAATACAACAAGCAACAGAGTCCCTGTAACACATTTAAGGACTCTGTTGTTTGTTGTATTTGGTCCTATCTATGAGGCTTTATTTGGGCCCCTACAAGGTTTTTATATGTCTTTGTAATAAACACTCTTATGTACACTTACTCAGGGCTTTTTTGTAGAAATAGCCCAGCAGGAACTCATTAGCATATTAGGCCAATCCCCTGACAGCACAGCTCATTAGCATATTAGGCCACACCCCCATGGTACCAGAGGTGTGGTCATCCAGCCACACCCACCTTTTGCTTCTTATTCTGTTTACCTTGTTTGTTGTCAAAACCCAGGGCTTTTTTGTAGCAGGAACTCCTTTGCATGTTAGGTCACACACCCCTCATGTAGCCAATCCTAATGAGTTTCTGCTGTTGGGTGTGCCCTGTTATGCTAATGAGTTCCTGCTGGGCGTGGCCAACTTGGGAGCCAGACGGAACTCCGTTCCTGCCCAAAAACAGCCCTGCACTTACTTATGTTTTTAACTTTTGGCCCTCAATAAGTTTTCTGAACTCCATTTGGAGGTTTCTGCTTAGTTGGTTTAGATTTTCTCCCCTCTTTTTTGGGGCACCCATAGCCCAATGCATTATTTTTAAAGGCACTCCAAGGAAAATCACGGTTGGTGTCTGAAAACGGGATGCTGCTTGATTCTTAAGGCAAACTCAGTCTCTTCCTGTTCACTGCTTGGATTGATCTTCTCAAAGCGACAGCTGGATGCTAACAAAGGCCCAGTCTGCATCTAGCATCTGCTCCGTTGTTTTACCAAACCCACACTGGCACAGAAAAAAAGATGTGGCTTAAAACCACATTCAAATACCCCGGGCCAAGACCATACTGACTGCACAGTCACCCCTCAATGGCCATAAAATGGCCATAAATCTATGCAGATGGGTGCCATAAAACTGAGAGATCAAACGAAGTGAAAGCGACACGTAGTCTGGACACTGCCATAAAATCCATCAAAGGGAAAGCGGCATGCAATGCAGATGGGAATTTCTGTTCCAACATGGGTTTGGTAAAACAGCAAGAGCAAGCACTAGATGCAGAATGGACCAAAAACCACAAATGTGAAGTTCCTCAGCGTTACAACATGGCCTCTGATATTATGTAAAACAATAACCCTTGGACTGTAAAGTGTGCATGGAATACTGGAAGAGGAAGATGAGCTAACAAGTTGGAATGGTGACCCCATTGCATAGGGTTGCCAACCTCCAGGTGGTGGCTGGAGGTCTCCTGAGATTATAATTGATCTTCAGGTGACTGAGATCAGTTCCCCTGGAGAAAATGGCCACTTCGGAAGGTGGGCTCTGTGGTGGTATACTATGCTGAGGTCCTGCCCCTCCCCGTACCTCACCCTCCTCAGGCTTTGCCCCCCAAATCTCCAGGTATTTCCTAAACTGGAGCTGGCAACCTTAATTTTTATGCAGACAGCCTCAGGTTCAATGTCGCACACGAATCATACTGAATCAGACCATCGGTCCATCAGAGTCAGGACTGTCTCCTTAAACTGGCAGAGGCTCTCCTGGGACTCAGGCAGAGGTCTTTCACCTCACTCACCACCTGGTCCTTTGAACTGGAGATGCCGGGGATTGAGCCTGGGACCTTCCGCATGCAAGACAGTGGCTCTTCCACTGAGCCGCAGCCCCTCCCAGTCAAAAAGATCAAGTAATGGGCAGGTGTCAGGTAGCTCTGTCATAAGTATGGTATGCAGAGGGAGTACTTTCGGTCTCCCATCCTCTGAACTTTTATTCACTGCCTGTTATCAGGCCTCTGATCTTGCATCTCCAGCTGCTGGAGACTCCGACTAGGAGCCAACCATTTCTAGATTGTTATGCTTGCTTGCCTGCTTGCTTTGCCCATGCGCTCAAATAGTATTCATTGGCTTCAGCTATATGGGGGTGTGTGTGCTTGAATCTAGTATATCATAGAAGGCCCTGTCGTATGTGTCCATTACTGACACAAGCTGTACATGTGTCTTTAGTTCTGATTCACCATTAAACATTGTCTTCTGAAGAAGCCCTGTGTTGTGTGAGCTGATTAAGGAGCCTGACAGCAGGTAATATTATGTCAAGTTAGAAAAAAAGATTGAACTGGCAACCACATATGAGTTATTTGTGAAGAATCAAGCTGCTGTTTTCTGGAAAGGCCACGGCGTCTTTGGAGCTCAACTTCTATGTGACAGTAATGTTTAACCTGTTCTTTTTTCTTTTCTTTTTTTTTGCAGAGGGCTGAGAAGGTGCGGGGGGTAGGAGTCTTTCTGTTTCCCTGCTTTTTTTCTTTTATTGGCTGTCAAAATATTTTTTTTAATATGGGATGTTTTCCACCCATCCTTTAACCCTCGGGGGATGTCCATGTTTCAGTAAGCCTCCAAATAACATATTGTTTTTTTTTTACCTGCTGCCCGGTCATAAGGGGGTTTTTTTTTGGGACTCCGTGCCTTCTCCCCAACCTCCTTTTCTTGGGCATAAAAGCTACTGAAGCACGGCTCCTATTTTAACCTCCCTTCCTTCTCTTATGAAGGATGGTTGGAAGGAAGATGTGCAGTAAACTCAGGCAAGAAACATGCCCATAAATAACCATTTCCAGTGAACTGTTCCGAATTGAATTAACCCTTTGGTGGACTCCCGTCGCTCTAGCTGAAAGACAGACAAATATTGTCACTTCCATTATATACATGAATGCCGCTTTTGAAAACATGGGAGTATTTGCCATCTGCCATTTTGTGCATATGATAAAAAACACTTTTGTTCATGGTCCTTAAGGTTTGAGTTAAATTGCTTCATTCGTGTCCTGTCTGTAACTAGCAGCGTGTCAGCATTCTGTGGGAGAGGTCCTGAGGGAATGCCCCGCCCCTATATTTTTCAAGGTCCTCCTGGACAGGTACGCATATGGTTACCAGCTCTGAGTGGGGAAATACCTGGGTATTTGGGGGAGGAGCCTGGGGTGGGTGGGGTTTGTGGAGGGGAGGGACTTCAGCAGGGCTGAGTGCCATAGACACCACTTTCCAAAGCAGCCATTTTCTCCAGGGGAACTGACCTCTATAGCAATAGTGGAAGATCTCCAGGCCCCAGCTGAGGTTGGCAGCCCTAGGTATGCACTGTGTTCCAACCAAAGGCTCCCTGTTTCTGGAGGGCAGACCCTCACTCCACTTGATAGCAGTGTAACTATTTACTGATGTTTACAAGAAAGGGACCCTTGAGGAACTGTCGGGGATGAGGAACCATTGGCGTGGCTCAGTGGTAGGGCATCTGCTTGGCATGCAGGAGGTCCCAGGTTTAATCCCTAACTTCTCCATTTAAATGATTGGACAGCAGGTGAGGTGAAAGACCTTTGCCAGAGGCCCTGGAGACCCACTGCTGGTCTTAGTTGAGAATACTGACTCTGGTGGACCAAGGGTCTGATTCAGTAGAAAGTAGCTTCACGTGTGCTTCCTGTCCTGTGGCTTTGCTCACCTTCCTCCTCCCACTTCTAGTATGGTTCTGTTCCCCCTCCCCCCAACATACAACATATACTTTGTCTTCCTACCTCCTGCCCAACAGCGTGCTGAAGAGGGGAGAAGTGGGCAGGCATGCTGGAATGTTTCCCTTCTTACCTACTCCAAAGAGTCCTCACCATTCCATTTGTTGCAGAACAATTTTGGGTTATTATGGCGACCCAACATGCTTCCTGAACTCTTCAGCTTTTATTCTGGCAACACCTGCATGTGTGCAGCTTTCTTTGGATCTTGCTGCTTTTTTCTAACAATTTTTTATGTGTTCTGGAATGGCCCGACCCAGGGTTTGCAGTGTGGTGAATTGTAGCTTTGGCTGGCCCTATTGTGTGGATTGTTTAATCTGCATCGTAGGCAACTTTGGGCTGTTAGATAAAATAATATTCTGAAACACTGTTAGGATTGGGGCAGAATCTATCATAGTATGGGGAAAGATGCTGAGTGTATAGAATGCATGGTAGAACCCACTGACATTGGCAGTGCAAACTGTGATTGTTGGCAACCTGGGTGTGTGTGTGCAGGACTGTGCAAAGTTGGCTGCAACTCCACCACACTTTGCACAAAACTGAAATTTGTATGGGGGAGGAGTCCTCCGGCAGAAGCTCTGGAGAGCTTTTTCAGTCTTGGGCCACTAGATTGAAAAAAATGGGTATTTTGGCTGATCCCCTAGTGCAGCTGCATAGTAATTTTCTAATTTTCTTCCCTTCCTTGAAAATTCGTGTGGTTTTCTCTTTGTGATTCTCTAATTTGATCCTGCACTCTGGTCATGATCTTGGCAGTTTAGAGCCTGTCCTGTGCAGGTTGCACTCTTCCTCCCAAAGAATCGAACCCAAGCAATTCTTAAGTTCAGTGGTTCTCAGAAGGTCCATGTGGTTCAGCCATCATTTTAACATTAGACTTCCAGTGACTGCCAAAATGCCCCCCCCCAAAATTTGGTTAATTAAAGCATTAAAGGGATTTTTTCCCCAGAGCTTTAGGCTTCCCATCCCAGTCTCTCTCTCTTTCTCCTCTCTTTATATCTCATGTCAATTTCATTCTGCACTAATGATTTCCCCCCTTTTATTTTGTTTGCATGCAGCACTGAAATCCTTTTGTTGTTGTTGCACTGGGGACGCTGTTGTTTGCCTCCTCTCCAGTCCCCCTTTTGAGTCAATACTGCCAGGGAACTAAACCTTGCACAGCTTCTTTTAAGCTTCCAGCTGTTTTTTTTTTCTTCCTTTCAGTTCAGTGATCCGAGGCTAGCACAACAGCACAAAAGCACTCTAAAAGCCCTGAGGAGTCCTGACCTGAATAGCCGAGGCAAGCCCAATCTTGTCAGATCTTGGAAGCTAAGCATGGCCGACCCTGGCAACTATTTGGATGGGAAACCTCCAGAGAATACCAGAGCTGGGAGCCCAGAGGCACCCTATCATGTCACTTCTCCAAATATCCTCAGTGACCTAGTAGGAGTCACCAGAGGTCATCATGACTTCCAGGCATGGGCACAAGCATGCGTGCGTGCACACACACACAGAGAATGCAATGTCAAAAAATAAAAATAAAATTGGGGAAACAGTGACCAGAAAGTGAACTGAGCACTGAAGAGAGGAAAATCAATGCAGAACAACAAAGAAAACCCAATGGACATGCATGGTGAGGGAAATACCCGTGCATAATAGGCCATAGTGTTCCATCTATACCTTGTGGACCTCTGCTCCATATGTTTATTTGCTAATAGTTCCTAGCACAGAGTTTGCCTTTTTCACCCTTATTTTCATTGCATCATCGGGTACTGTCTGTGCGCTTGGTCCCATAGAACACTGGTGTTCAGTCAATAGGTTGGGAACCTCCAGTGGATTATGCAACAATGCAAGCACCATTTTGTGACAAAGGGGAAAGCCAGGAACATTTCTTAAGATAACTAAGTAAAAAAAAAAAAGTCTGTAGTTTAAATAACCAGCTCATTGGTTTGAATCCATGGTGAAATTCACTGCTACCAACGTGCCCACTCTGCCCCTTCAGACTGGCAGAGTGGAAGACCTCAGTGAGGATACCAACAATTGCTTGTTTAATTTTCCCATCTTAAAGGCAGAGGAGAGGAACTCTTTCTATGGCCTGGCAGTGCCCATGCCTTCTTGGCTTCTTGCTCACAGTCCCCCAAACGCTCTGCCTTCCTCCTCTGCAAGACCAAATTAAGAGCCAGTTTGGTGTAGTGGTTAAGTGCGCAGACTATAATCTAGGAGAACTGGGTTTGATTCTCCACTTGCATCTGTTGGAGGACCTTGGGCAAGCCATAGTTCTGTCAGAGCTGTCCTTGAAAGAGCAGTTCTCTCAGAGCTCTCTCAGCCCCACCTACTTCACAGGATGTCTGTTGTGGGGAGGGGGAGGGAAAGGAGTTTGTAAGCCGCTCTGAGACTCTGAGTGAAGGGCGGGGTGTATAAATCCAATCTGTTCTGTTCTGTTCACATTTTCCCCTGCCATTGCCCAGCAACACGTAGCTACTGAACTAGTTTGACTGGCACCATATTACAGGGAAGATAAATGCACCTGCCTTTAAAGGACAGATCATTAGCATATGCTGTAGGCTCGGGGGGAAGGGCTCTTTCGGTGCTTGATAAATAAGCACGCTTCAGCATCATTGGCCTGAAATAAGTTCCAAGTGCAGAAGTCTCGTAAAGTAGTTAGCCCGTTATCTGCTAAGCCACTACGCCATGTCAAAGGCACTCGATGGTAAATCAGTGTTTATAGGGTGACAGGCTTAGTACACGTTTATTGTTCCCAAGGCAAGCGATATTGCTTCCTTTCATATCTAGTGGCAGCATTCATCAAAGACTATTTACTTGTACGGCCGCAGAACGGCATCACGGTCAAAGGAGGAGGGAGTCGCTTGCTTTCTTGAGGTGGGCTGGGAATCCAATTTACTTTGGTAGGCAGATGAATGATGAAGGGTTAGCAGCCGAGGCTGGGTGCCCTTTTGGCGACTACCAAATGAACAGGCCTCCTCCTGACCTTGGGCCACATCTATTTCGGGCTCTGTTCCATCCTTCCAATTATTCTGCACTGACATTTTTTGTCACTTGCTTCTCCCTGTCGCTTCAGGATCCATCCCCCAATGTGTTTTGCTCTTTCTGGTAGTCCCAGAGGGAGCAAAACACATGTGGAAAAGGGAGGGAGGGGGGGCGACCAAAAGCAATAGAGACAAACGAGGGACAAAAATGGCAATGCAGAAAAGCCCGCGTGTGTCTTTTTCTCCAGAGCAGGACTCCCACTGACGGTCCATCAAGCTGCGTTCAGCTGAGGACTGCCTGGCTAGGCTCAGTGCCTAGTGGGGAGGGACCTCTAGGAATCTCCACAAACTCTGTGGTAAAAACGTAGAGGTTCCGGCAATCCTCTGAGCTACCCAATGTCACTCCCAGTTTCTTTTACTGTGGTGGTGTGGTGCTGCAGCTGACGTGGTGGGGGTGGGGGTGCCGGAGATCCCTCATCCTCTCTGGAGGTCTGGGACCCCTGATTCTGCTTGCTAGGGTTGCATGGGGGCCTGTCATGAGCGTGATAATCCTCTGTTGCTGTTTTTCCCCTCTAGTCCCAGGCTGGAGGTAAAGCCAGGAGGTATAAAGACTTTGCGCAGCCCAGCTCTGTGGCTTAAGAAGAGCTCTCCTTTTCTTCCTTCGACTGAGAAAACTGAGGAGAGAAAGTACTGTAGGCTAGAAACAATCCTTTGGGGAAGCTACTGCTGCCATTCGGAAGAGCTATCCAGGAGGTCTCTTCACTTAGTTGGGCCTGGGCAGAGTCCTGAAACCCCAGTGGCGGATTGGGGGTCTTATCTGGTCTGTGTGTATTCTGTTGTCTTTACTGGTTTTGCAACTGGAGTCATGAACAGCAAATCAGGTCTGTGTCAGTGAGGCATGCCTCTCAGCTGGCAACCTGGTGATTCTTGGATGCCCACTATTGAAGTGAGAGTTACAAATGGATTATTATACTTGTTTCAAATGATTGTTATATATGTTATCTTTACTGGGAAGCAGTTTACGTTCGTTTTACTAATATTTTAGATATGCTGTCGAAGATATGTTGTCAAAGGCTTTCATGGCCGGAGTTCATTAGCTGTTGTAGATTTTCCAGGCTGTATGGCCATGGTCTTGGAATTATAGGATCTGATGTCCTACATTATAGGACATAAGATTAGAATTTCAATAGCCAATCCAAATGCAAAAGTACCTCCCCAGGAAACAGGAAACCTCCTCAGGAAACAATCAATATGCAAAAGAACCTCCTAAGGAAAGCTCCGCCATTAGCATGTCCACAGCCTGGGGAAATCCTACAAGATAATCTCAGCCCTACCCCACCTTCCTGAGTAGATATAAATTACCTGCCTACCATTTTTCTTCTCACTTGGACACAGAGAGTACTCTCTCTTTCTGTATTATACCTCTGAGGATGCCAGTCACAGTTGCTGACAAACCATCAGGCCCTACAATGCCAAGACCACGGCCATACAGCCCAGAAAATCTACAACAGCTAATGTTTTAGCTAGTTATAATCTTCTAGGAAATACTTATCATTTTTAATTATATGGATTAATGATTGTTTTATGTTTATTTTATCTGAATGTATTATATCTGTATTCCTATATGTTATGGTATTGTTTTTTAATGAAGCCAGATGCCCCTTGGTTTAACAGGTGCTTGTATCTGTAGAACTTACAAGAACTCTTTTGTCTTGGTTGGGCATCTGCGGGGCAGAGTCAAGTACCTGTGGAGGCTGGCCTACAAAGCAGATTTAGGACAGATATTGTGGATCTCCTCTGCACTCTGCAAGCAAGAAGCTGGGAGTCCAGCTTGGCTGGAGGTGATTTTCAGGACCTTGGATAGCTCCAAGGCAGAGAACTGGTTCCAACAACCCAGAGAGCTAGACAGCACTCGTATACGGGGATGGGGCAGAAATATCCAGCCAGGTCCCATACTTCTGGGGCAAAGAGAGATCTCCTGAAGAATCCGCCCTTTTGCACTTGGAATCTTATTGTCCCATAGTGCTCTGTGATCCCTAAGCGGATTCTCCTGTCTGCTTAATAGCATTTAGTGATGATGGCTATGGTTTGAGTGGCAGATGTTCAGGGGGTTCCGTCTAAGTACTTCGGGGGCTAGAATACTGGCTTTAGATTTCGGAGGTGCTGCTTGCCCTCCAAATTTGTTCTTCCCTGGATGGAGTGACTGGCTCAGCCAGGCTATGTGGACACCCGCTGCAGTGTCTCTTCCCTGTCAGTCTCAAGGTATGGCTCAAAGGTTGCTTTGTGCGGCTTCTCTTCTATCTGTGTCTGTGTCAGTGAGTGAGAACGTGAAACATTGTGAATTTTCTGTAATACGGATGGAGGTATCACGAATCCTCCCTTGGAATGCTTGGCTATTTGTGGCACCACATATTATTAAAGGTGCATGCTTGTTATAATAAATCATTTGCAAGTGTTTTTTTTTAAGAGTTATTTATTTATAGGGATGCCAGCTTCCAGGTAGGACCTGAGGAGCTCCCAGAATTACAGCTCATGTCCAGACTACAAAGATCACTTCCCCTGGAGAAAAATGGATGCTTTGGAGGATGAAGCTCATGGCATTGTACCCCACTGTAGTCTCTGGACTCCCCAGGCTCCATCCCCGAATCTGGCAGCCCTATCCCTACCCCCTGCTGGTGGCCAGGGGGCACCTGGCAAGTGGCAACCCCAGTTATTTACTTAATTTATACCCCGCATTTCTCCTTAATGGGCAGCCAAAGCTGCTTATATCATTCACCTCACCTCCGTTCTTATTCTAACTACCACCACCACCACACTGTGAGGTAGGTTAAGCTGGGAGTCTGTGACTGGCCCAAGGCCACACAGCGGGCATCCATGACAGTGCAGAGATTCGAACCCGAGTCTGGTGCACCAACCACTATTCCACTCTGGCTCTTGAGTCCTCTGGTCCTACTTCACAGTGGGTTTGTCCTTTGTGCTGAGCTAATAAGGCCTCGAGTGTTTTTATTACATTGGGTTAAGTGGACCACTACTGTCTGGAAGAGTGTCATGCCATGGAGAGAGAATTCTGGGGATATGGAAGAACAGTTACAGTGGCGATCGTCTCAGATATGCAGGAAACGCTTCTGAATTAGTGGAGATGGTGTTTGCTGTTCCAGACTTCCGTTAAAGGTATTCCATATAAGTGAGACATTTCTGCCTCTTAACATCACCTGTAGCCAGCCTAAAGTATGTCCTGCCATCTTCACCTCCTTGCGGTCTTGTCTGGCATGTTGTTAAATGGTTCCTTCCCCCCTCCCCCTTGTCTTGTTCTGGATGTGCTTTGTCAGTTTTCTCGCTTTCGGTGCGTAGCCATTTTACCGGCCCTACTTGGAGAAGAATTTAATTCCATCAAACATTTCAGAGCTACAGTCAGTCTCTCTCTCCAGACATGAAAGGTGCGAATTTTTCCACAGGGTACCCGTTTGCTCTTAATTAGCGGGTAGGCATTGTCTTCTTCTTTTTTGACGGCTCTGACTTTCCTTTCCTTTCCTTTCCTTTCCTTTCCTTTCGTTGCCTTTCATTGAAGGTGCTTTCCTTGCCTTGCATATCAAACAATAAGAAACGAGTTCACTGTCCTGTCCTTTCCTGTCGTGGCAACTTTCCTTGAAAGTGTGGCTGGATGAGAGGTAACCTAGTCGAGAACAAACAATCAGTTCTGGGTTCACGATCCTGCCCCTGGGTTGGGAAATTCCTGGAGATTTGGGGGATGAGAGGAACCTAGTCGAGAACCAATTCATTCTGGGTTCAGATCCTCATCAGGGCTGTGATGCCAAATGGAGTCCGCCCTCCAACGCAGACACTTTCACCGGGGAAACTGATCTCTGTCATCTGGGAGATCCTTGGTGGTTCCGAGGGATCTCAAGGCCCTATCTGGATATTGGTAACCCTGCCTCTGCTGTTTATTTAGAAGGTGATTAAGGAAAACTGTTCTCTCACCACAGCCTCCCCTCCATCTGATACAGGGTTGGCACCTGGAGATCTCCTAAAATTATGATTTTTTAAAAAAATCTTTTTTATTAGTTTTCAAACATAACCATTGGAACATATATAAGTCATTCAGATATAGTTTGGTTACAACTTACAACAAGTAGCATCAACAAGAGCCAGTTTGGTGTTGTGGCCAAGTGCGCGGACTCTAATCTGGGAGAACCGGGTTTGATTCCCCACTCCTCCTCTTGCAGCTGCTGGATGACCTTGGGCAAGCTGTAGTTCTGTCAGAGCTGTACTTGAAAAAGAGCAGTTTCTGTTAGAGCTCTCTCAGCCCCACCTACCTCAGAGGGTGTCTGTCATGGGGAGGGGAAGGGAAATGAGTTTGTAAGCTGCTCTGAGACTCCTTTTGGGCAGTGAAGGGTGGGGGTACAAATCCAACCTCTTCTTCTTCATCATCTGTGACCAAAAATATATATGATGCATTTGTACAGATGGGCATCAATTACACTAAGATAAAGAGAAACAGACAAATTGTAAAAGGTAATCTGAACTGAAGAACATTCTACCTGGCTTATAAGTACAAAAGGAGATACGTATTGAGGGTGTATTAAATATAAGAGTGTTTGAGGGTTGCAGATACATCTGCAGTCGACCTGTGAGGATCAGGGATAGTGTACTCTGAGTGAAGTTATACAGAACTTAATTATTAGGAGTTCAGTAAATGTAAGTCAATGTGGTTTCATGGTTGACAGTTAGAATGTGCTACTCCTAATATTATGATTGATCTCCAGATGACTGAGGTCAGTTTCCCTGGAGAAAATGGCTGCTTTGAAAGGTGGGCTCTACGGCGTTGTAAACTGCTGAGTTCCGTCCCGTCCCCCCACATCCTGACCTCCCTAGGCTCCACCCCCCCAGATCTCTGGGCATTCCTCAAACCAGAGCTGGCAACCCTGTTTAAACTACCTGCTTTGTAAACTACTCTGGGGAAGAGGTTCCACACTCAGGTATCCATGCCTCATGGCCAAGTCTCCCTCTAAGCTGTGGAGTCTTGTGAGCAGAAATTCTGCTTTGTGAGCTCCCGGAATTAAAGTTGTGAGTGAGCGATTTGACTGCTGTACAAATTAGTTTGCTCTGGAGCCATCCTTCCCGAGCTAGACAATATATATATATGTATACATATATATATATATATATATATATATATATATGTATATGCACGTATGATATATATGAGCTGGAGGCTAAAACCTGTGAGCTAGCTCACACTAACTCAGCTTCAAGGGAACACTGCTCATGGTGTAGTGGTTAAGTGCGCGGACTCTAATCTGGGATAACCAGGTTTGATTCCCCACTCCTCCACTTGCACCTGGCTGGATGACCTTGGGCAAGCCATAGTTCAGGCATGGCTGTTCTTGAAAAAAATAGCAGTTTCTGTCAAGAGCTCTCTCAGCCCCACCTACCTCACAGGGTGTCTGTTGTGGGGAGGGGAAGGGAAAGGAGTTTGTAAGGCACTCTGAGACACCTTTGGGCAGTGAACCGGGTTTGATTCCCCACTCCTCCACTCGCACCTGTCTGGATGACCTTGGGCAAGCCATAGGTCTGATAAGAGCTGTTCTTGAAAAAAGAACAGTTTCTGTCCAGAGTCTCTCTCAGCCCCACCCTACCTCACAGGGTGTCTGTTGTGGGGAGGGGAAGGGAAAGGAGTTTGTAAGCCGCTCTGAGACACCTTTGGGTAGTGAAGGGCGGGGTATAAATCCAATCTCTTCTTCTTCTTCCTTCGCCGTCCAAAAATGCGTGGCAGATTTGCTTTTAAGTCTGTACTTCGGCCGCAATTCTCCGATAACGTCTCTCTCATCATCCTGTTTAGAATCAGAGACCAAGGCGAACTGATGTTGCCGCTGCTCCCCAGATCTAATGATTTACCATGGAAACCCGGATACTGCTGTCTTCTTATTGAGAGTTTTGATAATTTAATGATTCTATGAATGATTCATCTTCAAAAGACCATTGTGACAATTAATCCTTTGCAGGGAAAATGGCAATTGGAAAAAAAAATGCGGTTGTCTCTCTCGGCCGTTTTGGGATTGTAATTCCCCCCCCCCTTTGACAGGAGAGCCAAGTATCCCTCGAGCTCTCATCCCAAATAATTGCAAGGGCTGGGAATAAGTAGGGTGAAAAATCATCGTTAGCTAGTCTTCGCACTTTGAAGTAATGGAAGTTCTCGGTTTGGAGAATTAATTTTGGATCTGTTTGCCGAGATGGCACAGAGGGGGTGGAATGCCACGCCCGCGGTCATAGAAGGGGCTAACGCTGGAGCTAGATCCTTCTGGAGGCATACCACTGGTGCTGTTTGGTGGAGCCAGTTTGGTATAGCGGTTAAGTGCGCGGACTGTAATCTGGGAGAACTGGGTTTGATTCCTCCACTCCTCCGCTTGCACCTGGCTGTATGACCTTGGGTCAATCACAAGTTCTGGCACAGCTGTTCTTGAAAAAGAGCAGTTTCTGTCAGAGCTCTCTCAGCCCCACCTACCTCACAGGGTGTCTGTTGTGGGGAGGGGAAGAGAAGGAGTTTGTAAGCCGCTCTGAGACTCCTTTGGGTAGTGAAGGGCAGGGTATAAATCCAATCTCTTCTCGCTCTCTTCTCTGTAGAAAATATAGAGAGCTTTGTATTCATGTTGCCAACCTCCAGGTGGTGGCTGGGAATCTCCTGGGATTCCAGTTGATCCCCAGGTGGCAGACAAAGATCAGTTCCCCTGGAGAAACAGCCCTTGAGCCAGAACCAGTTCGTCCAGAACTTTTACCTGGCCGGGAAGCAACTGCTCATTACTGGTATTGCCAGATGGGAGAGGCTGTGCATTATATGTATATATTTATATTATTTGTTTGATTTTTACCCCACCCTCCCTGCCGAGGCAGGCTCAGGGCAGCTTACAGGAGAAGATGATAGATAAAACAACAATAGAAATATCAATAGAAAACACACATTAGAATATTAAAACCATTAACACAACAATGTCGATACAACTGTGGTAAAGTGCATATAGAGACAAAGATTCAGTGGTACATCCACTCTCGGCGGGCTCACGTTGGCAATAAAATTGGCACAGGGCATGGATGTTAAGGTGCAGCTCCTTACCTAAGTGCCTGGCAGAAGAGCTCTGTTTTCACGGCCCTGCGGAACTGTGAAAGGTCCCGCAAGGCCCTGATGTCATCCAGGATCTGATTCCAGTAAGTTGGAGCTACCACAGAAAATGCCCTGGTCTTGGTCGATACCAGCCTGGTGTCCTTGGGACCCGGGGGAGGGGGCAAACAATTTTGCAACCCTGACCATGGTGCTCTCTGGGGAACATGTGGGGAAAGGTGGTCCCTCAGGTAGGTGGGTCCCTGACCATCCCTGTATACTGTCCCAGTCCTAATGCATAACAGATGGCAGAAGTGGAAAGGTGGGCATCAGGGAGATACTATAGAATCATAGAATGTTAGAGTTGGAAGGGACCTTGCAGGTCATCTAGTCCGACCCCCTGCACTTTGCAGGAGCATAGCCGAAAGATAGCTCTACATACCTACAACATACCTGACAGATGGTTGTCCAGCCTCCGCTTGAAAACGTTCAGTGAAGGAGCATCCACCACCTCCCAAGGCAGTCTGTTCCACTGCTCAACCACTCTTATGGTTAGGAAGTTTCTCCTGATATTTAGCCGGTAATGACTCCCTTGTAATTTCCACCCATTAGATCTAGTCTTGCAATCCAGAGCAAGAGAGAGTAGATCTGCTCCATCTTCTACATGACAGCCCTTCAAATACTTGAAGACTGCAATCATGTCCCCCTTAAGCCTCCTCTTTCCCAGGCTAAACATACCCAACTCTTTCAGCCTTTCCTCATAAGACTTGGATTCCAACCCTCTCACCATCCTGGTCACCCTCTTCTGGGCACGCTCGAGCTTGTCAACATCCTTCCTAAAGTGTGGTGCCCAAAACCGGACACAGTACTCCAGGTGAGGCCTGACCAGAGCAGAATAGAGCAGAACTACCACCTCCCGTGATCTGGACACAATGCTTCTGTCAATACATCCTAAGATTGCATTAGCTTTTTTCACAGCCACATCACACTGCAGGCTCATGTAAGGGAGTAGTGTAAGAATGTTGCCGTTTTAAGCATGTTTGTATCTTGAGTTAAAAAATAATACTGTTAATTGGGCTTGCCTGTGTCCTTTATAAAGTCTATATTTCCGGTACCTGGCATTACGTATTGTGGCACACGTGGCCCGGTCCAACAAGGTGACATTTATGTCAGATCCGGCCCTCATAACATATGAGTTCGATACCCCTGCTCTGTGGCGTTATACCCCATCAAAGTCCCTCCCCTCTCCTCCCCAAACCCCGCCCTCCCTTGGCTCCTCCCCTTCAGTCTCCCGGTGCTTCCCAACCCAAAGCTAGCAAGCCTAGTTTGTATGCAGATAGCCCCAGGTTCATTGTCTGGCATCGCCAGTCAAAAAGATCAAGTAACGGGCAGGTAATATTATGTCAAGACAGAAAAAGAGATTGAAGGCGGCATCTGCTGTCATAGATTGGCAGCCCACAGTGTTCTGTGTTAGTAATTTAATCGTCCTTTGGGAAATCCATCTAAAGGGATTGCAGGAGGATCTTTCTTTAGTGGTTGATTATAAGCTTCTTTCAGAACAGCAGTTTGCAAACTTTCCATCTGAAGAGTAGATTGCTTCATGTTTGGGTGGATAGAAGAGTTTGGAAGGGGCTGTAGTAGTGTAACCATCTCATGGCCCATTATGCTGCCGCAGGGAGTAATTCCTGTCTGTCAAGTAATAGGTGATCTGAAAAAACCTGAGATCCTAGAAAGCTGCTACCGGTCAGAGCAGGCAATACCACCTTTGAGAGACCTATGGTCTGCCTCGGTTGAAGTCAGCTTCTTGTGCTTAGTTGACAAAGCTTTCTTTAAGGGGAGGGGCTCTGGCTCAGTCATAGAGAGTCTGCTTGTCATGGAGAAGGTCACGAGTTCAGTCCCCAGCACCTCCAGTTCAGAAGATCTGGCAACCTGAAAGATCTGAACCTGAGCCGCTGCCAGTCAGAGTATGGCTGATACTGGCCTTGTTAGACTCAGAATAAGGCTGCTTCATGTTTTATTTTTAATCCCCATGGTCTTCTCCTAATTTCTTACCCAGCAATGTCTTTTAATGTCGAGAGCCAGTTTGGTGTAGTGTGCGGACTCTGATCTGGGAGAACTGGGTTTCATTCCCCACTCCTCTGCTTGCACTTGCTGATGTGACCTTGGGTCAGTCACAAGCTCTGGCACAGCTGTCCTTGAAAAAGAGCAGTTTCTGCCAGAAGTTCTCTCAGCCCCACCTACCTCACAGGGCATCTGTTGTGGGGAGGGGAAGGGAAAGAAGTTTGTAAGCCACTCTGAGACTCCAAGTGAAGGGTGTCGTATAAATCCAATCTCCTCCTCCTCCTCCTCTTCTTCTTCATGGAGAAGGCATGGCATGCTTACTTGCCCCATTCCACTTCACAAGTTAACACTTTATGGGGATGGAGAAACAAGTGTCACATCCATTGTTTGGTGTTGGGTATCATGGGTTCTATCTAGTGCAAAGTTTCCACTTGTGCTAGAGCTATTACACAAGCAGAAACAGAAGATAAAGATAACAGCAGCCACCTCCACCAAGTCAAACTTCCTGTATCCCCACTTGAGCCACCAAATGAAGGTGCCACTGGTGGAGGGAAGGACTGGCCCAGGAAACAGTTTGTGCCCTGTTCTAGATGGGGTTCTACCCCCCCAAAGGGGCAGGCATCTTGGGCTGCTCCTGGACCTGGGCCTCTGGTAAACAGTTGGCAGCAGTGGCCAAGGGTACCTTTCACCAGCTTCTGCTGGTGTGGATGCTATGGCCCTTCCTGGGCAGAATAGATCTTGCCACTGTGGTGCATGCCCTAGAGGTGTCTAGATTAGATCACTGCAATGTACTTAACATGGGGCTGCCCTTGAAGACTGTACGGAAGCTGCAGTTGGTACAAACTGCTGCGGCCAGACTGTTGACTCGAGTGGGTCAGAGGGACCATATCACTCCAGTCTTATTACCGCAACGCTGGCTTCCAATTTGCTTCTAGGCTCAGTTCAAGGCGCTGATATCGACCTTTAAAGGCCTCTATAGCCTGGGGCCAACTTGCCTGAAGGACTGTCCTTTCCCATATGAACCTCCCAGTTCAGTCCAGCCATCTTCAGAGGCCCTGCTTCACTTGCCCCCACCCTCTGAGACTAGAAGAGCAGGAGGGAGTTGGGGTGCCAAAAATGATTAAACATGCATTGGATTTGGTTTCAGGTTTGCAACCCTTTGTTTGGAGCATATGTACAATGCTTACTGGGTTATGATGGATCTCTCTGCTACTGAGTGTGTACTGGGCTGGGAACAGGTTCAAAACTGGACTGTACATTCATGTCTGATTTGTTTATGCTGTCCAAATATCCCATATTTTTTTGGTTTCTGACAGGTTTGTATCTGTACTTTCCCATATGAATTCATGTATCGTGCATCTGATTCAGTGGCCCTTTCTGCACCGATATTTTGCCTTGATTTCTGAGCACATCCTGTTCTTCCATTTTGCATTCCCTCCCGCTTTCACTTCCGGTTTGTGTTGAGGGTTTTTCTTGTTTCTACATTTGTTTTACGGGAATCGGCATTCAGACCGCTTCCAGCACACTGCTGCCCAGCAGTGACCAAAACTCCTTTTGCCGCGATTCTTTGTTCTCATCCACTTTCGAATCGCTAATCCTTTCTAAAGCAGAATGGTTTCTGCGGGGATTTAAGTGCTGCCCATATGCCCTCCCCCATCTCTGCCTCTCTTTCTTTAGATTGACGCTCCCTCTCTGTTCTGTTTTTTTTCCATCCTTCTCCAAAGACAAAAGAGGACGTGTCCTCCCATTCAGGCAAACTAGAGGAAATATAAGAAGAAATCAGTAAATATAAAGGACTAGGGAATTCCTTGCTCCCAAATGTGTCAGTCTTATATGTGTGGGCCTGGATTTCTCCCTCCCTTCCCTGTCTTTTTGCAGAATCATGGAGGGGGGGAGGAGTTGGGTCTGCAGTTAAAGGTTTTGAAAGATATCTACCATACGTCATGTGACACTTCCATATTAATCAGTCCAAAAAATGTGGGTTTTGCTTGTAGATGCAGGATGCATATAAAATACACAAATAAGTAAACTGGAGGGGGGGAACAGTGCAGAGGGAATGCATGCGACTGCGAAGTCAAACCTTAATGCTTGACTCTTTGGATGCTCTGGAGCAAGTTGTCAGTGCAGAAGAGGCCAGTGCAAAGGTTGTAGAATATTGTGCTATAGTATCTTCCAATATACCACTTAGTTCATGTCAGCAGCATGCCAGAGCCTGTGTCTTCCTGGTGACAGCCCCGTACTCACAGGGAAAGTAAGGTTTTTTCCCCACCATAGAGAACAATGGAGGGAATGGGGGCAACCTGTTTGGGGGTCCATAGAATTGGACCCCCTGATCCAATGTTCTTGAAACTTGGTGGGTATCTTGGGAAGAGTCTCCAACAGCTATCCTGTGAGTTTGGAGCCTCTCCTTCAAACCCCCTCCCCTCCAGCCCCCAGAATATACCCTATATTTTCACCATTGACTTCAATGGCCCATAGGATATAATGGGGCCAGATTGCCGCCAAATTTCTTTCATTTCCTCCTTTCCTTCTTTCTTTTTCCTCTTTCCCTCATTCTTCTCTTTCTTTCTTTCCCACCTTCTTCTCTTCTCTTTTTTCCTCCTTTCCCTGTTTCCCTCCTTCTTCCCTCTCTTTCTTTCCCTCCCCTTTCCTTCTCTTTCTTTCACTCTTTCCTTCTCTCTACTCTCTCTCTTTCCTTCCCTCTTTCCTCCTTCTGTGGCCCAACTCTCATGAGAAGGAATTTAAACTTTAAACCCCTTCTCTCTTAGCTCCCCCACCCAGGCCAGCTGGGGAAGGGAAGGGGAGGCTTTCGAAGATGCCGCCCCCCCCTTTTGCTTCCCCTTCTTACATCACTTCCGGTGATGTCAGGGGGCGTGGCATATGCTAATAGCCTAATAGCTCATTAGCATACCATATGCTAATGAGCTCCTGCAGCTGTTCTTCTACAAAAAGACCCCTGCCAAGGGGTCTGATTGCCAGCAGCTCTCCAAAGTCTCAGGCCGTGTTGACAATACTGCGCTCAGTGGAGCAACACTCGGATTTGGTCTACGGCAGCTTTATGCATTGAGTGTGTGTTTGTAGGGTTGCCAAGTCCCCTTTGGCCACCGGCAGGGGATGGGAAGGTAGGGTGGCCAGATCCAGGTTGGGAAACACCGGGAGATTTGGGAATGGAGCCTGGGGAGGACAGGGACCTCAGTGGGGTACAACACCACAGAGTCCACCCTCTAAAGCAGGGGTGTCAAAGATGCAGCCTGGGGGCCGGTTCACGCCCCTGGAGGGCTTCCATCAGGCCTGCAGTGGAACTGGCCATCTCCTGCTTCCAGTTCTGCTGCTGCATCATCGCTTGCTTTGCCAGACTCTCTCAATCACTCAGCCATTTCATGTCTTAATCTGGGTCCCAGACTCAGAACTCTGAGCACGACATTTCTGCGGTGAATGTCAATCAATCAAAAGTGGGTTTGCAGCTTTCATAGCTAATGTTTTAGGCATGTTTTTATTTTAAGTTAAAAAAAAACCCCTTTGTGTTTGTGTCCTTTATGAAGTTTATATCTCCGCTACCTGGCATTACATTTTAAGACACACACGGCCCGGCCCAACAAGATCTCATTTATGTCCGATCCAGCCCTCATAACAAATGACATCCCTGCTCTAAAGTATCCATTTTCTCCAGGGGAACTGAGCTCTGTAGTCTGCAGAGGAGCTGTCATTCCGGAGGATGCCCAGGTCCCACCTGGAGGCTGGCGTCCTTAGGATGACAGATCATTTCTCGAGCCAGTTAAATGTCTCCTATATGAGGGGTTTTTTTGGCCTGCCCCCCCCCCAACTGCAAACAGTGCACAAAAATAAAATCCCTCCTGGAGAGTGAAGATAATATCGCTTCTGAACATCTCTAATAACCTGCTTAGTGTGGAATAGATCACCGTAATTATCAGACAGACAGAAGTGAATGCCATAAGCCGCTATCTTTGGTGCCCCATGCTTCACTACGTCTCATAAGCTTGTCTTGTAAACGCTAATTAAAAATATATTGCAATGCCGAGTGACATAACTCAAGGCTAACGAGTTCCTGTTGATTTGACTCCCTGTTTGTGACGGAGCGGTCTGAAAGACGCTGCTACCTGTAAGCGCACTACCAGCGTTGCCGCTCACTGAAAACTTATGTGGACCCATAAGAAGAGTTACCGAGAAGCTGCAAAACAACAACAGTGGCATGGCTCTCTGTGTCCTGGCCTGGATGGTGCAGGCTGGTCCCATCTTGTCCAGATCTCGGAAGTTAAGCAGGGTCACCTATAGTTTGGTGTAGTGGTTAAGTGGGCAGACTCTAATCTGGGAGAAGCGGGTTTGATTCCCCGCTCCTCCACTTGCACCTGCTGGAAGACCTTGGGCAAGCCATAGTTCTGTCAAGAGCTGTTCTTGAAAAAGGGCAGTTTCTGTCAGAGCTCTCTCAGCCCCACCTACCTCACAGGGTGTCTGTTCTGGAGAGGGGAAGGGAAAGGAATTTGTAAGCCACTCCAAGACTCCTTTGGGTACTGAAGAGCAGGATATAAATCCAGTCTCCTCCTCTTCCTCCTCTTCTTCTCCTTCTCCTTCTTCTTGGATGGGAGACCACCAAGGAAGACCAGGGTCACCATGCAGAGGCAGGCAAAGGCACATCACCTCTGTATGGGGGGTTTTTTTGGCCTTGAAAACTGTACTCATAAGTTGGCTGTGAATCGATGGCACATTCCACTACCATTGCCACGGCTGGCTGTTACTGGCCAAGGTGATGTCACAACTCCCTAGGCTTACCAGCCCCCAGGTCCAGATGAGGGATCCCCCAGTTTCAGGTGCTTTACCCTGCCATGGACCAGCTGGCCAGTGGGGGAAGCCCTGCCCTTGAACAGGGACGTCACCGTGCGAAGTCCCCGACTCAGTGACATTACCCAGAAGGCACATCATCACATCAGAGATGTCGTGAAAGGATGCTCTGGTATTTGGGCAAACTCTGTGGTTTTGAGGGCGAAAAAACTGTAGAGTTTCACCCGGATACCAGTGTCCCCACGCAATGTCCCCGCCAACCCTCAGAATGCCCCCCCCAATTCCCTCGCCAGAGCAATGAAGGGACCTGACAACCTTACAGCTCTCCTGCCCCATCTTGCCACTACTTGTACAGTGTAGCTCCTTCCCACTTTCTAGGACTCCAAGACTTGAACCAAAACCTTGTGAGAGAGCAGAAGCAGACCATGCACTGCAGTTCCTAAACAGAGATACACTTTTCTAATCCTGTTTAGGATGGCACCAAAAGCCCCTTTCTGGATCTACTGCTTGCAAAAATGGACCTTCACGTGCTGCCAAGGACAGTGGTGCTCAGAAGAGCAGAAGGGAGTGGGGACAATCAGCCATTGTGACTGGCGTACAGTATGGAGCCTCTGTGTTGGCCATACCAAGTACAAATCCAAATGGCCCACGCTTCTGCCCTTGCCAAGTCACTCGATTGGCACCTTCTTCCTGTGCCTAAGGAATCATAGATTGGGGGATGTGTACACCAACTTTGGGTATAGTCACTAGGCCTGGGCAGCTATGATGCACGCCGTGGCTGGTTGGCTCAGACTGAGTTGGCTGAAGCTAAACCCAGCGAAGACGGAGGTCCTGTGCCTGAGTCGGGGTGGTTCAGGGCTGGGGCTCCCACTCTTGGCCTTCAATGGAGCGCCATTGGTGCCTGCATCGATGGTTAGGAGTTTGGGGATGCTCCTGGATCCCTCTTTGGCAATAGAGGCCCACTACTAAGTCTGCCTTTTTCCATCAGCGGCTGGTTCAGCAGTTGGCTCCCTTCCTCGATCGCGACAACCAGGCTACAGCGATCCACGCAATGGTCACCTCGAGGCTAGACTACTGTAACACTCTCTACATGGGGCTGCCCTTGGCATAAATCTGGAGGCTGCAGCTAGTGCAGAATACCGCAGCCACGCTACTGATGCGTCTCCCTAGATGGGAGCACATCCAGCCGGTGCCGAAGGCGCTGCACTGGCTGCCAATAGCATACCGAATCTGCTTCAAGGTGCTGGTACTTACCTTTAAAGCCCTATATGGCCAGGGTCCAACATATCTGAGGGACCGCCTTTCTCCATATATACCCCAGAGAGCACTACAGTCAGGGGCGCAACACCGACTGGATATCCAAGGCCTCAGGGAGGCCAGGCTCGCGACTACTAAAGCCAGGGCCTTTTCAGTGGTGGCTCCTTACTGGTGGAATGAGCTCCTGGAGGAGATCAGGGCCCTGCAGGATCTTGTGCAGTTCCGCAGGGCCTGCAAGACAGAGTTCTTCCACCAGGCCTTTAATTAGGAGCCGCCCACATTGCCATCAACGATCACTATTAATATCCCTGGTGTAGGCTGGCTGCAGTTGAGACTGAGCCAAACCGCCTTGAAGAACGGGTGCCTGTAATTGCTCTGAGCCTGTATTATATGGCCCTCTTGTTTAATAATCACTGTGTGCACTTTAACCGGAAACTGTTGATTGTTTTAAACGTCTTAGTGCTTTAAAGGGTTTAAATGTGTGTATGAACCTTGGCACATTGCGCCAAGTGATGTGAGCCGCCCTGAGCCCGCTTTGCAGGGCGGGCGGGGCTATAAATGCAACAAATAAATAAAATACATGTGTAGCCTATACAATGGACACTGGCCAGCCTCACCTTGAAGCTTCAGTGGCAACAACATCTGCATGCAGTGGATGTTGCAAGGATGGAGAGCAATCTGCATGCAGTGTCTGCGGCCCTGCCGTGTCTTCCCTGCCCAGATCCTGTGTGCTTTCATTTTATATTCATGTTGCCTACGGGATAGGAAGGAACACATTGGGTGGTCAAAGGATGGCCAGTGATTGGCTATGCATTTTGTACGTGCCTGGAATCTTATGATGGAGGGATTGTGGAAGGTCAGTTTAAGCCACACACATGGGAACACAGGAAGCTGCCTTATACTGAAATAGATCAGCCGTCCATCAAGGTCAGTATTGCCTACTTGGACTGGCAGCGTCTCTCCAGCAACTCAGACTGAGGTCCTCCGCATCACCTGCTACCTGGTTCTTTTAACTGAAGGTGCTGGGGGTTGAACCTGGGACCTTCTGCATGCCAAGCATTTGCTCTACCACATTCTCACTCGGTAGATCAGAGCAGAGGGTTGAATGTTGGCACCAGTGTGCTTGGAGGGTTGAGTAATTTCGTTCGTAAATTAAAACGTTCAGATTCCAGGGGCCCTGCATCTATTTGTAACTTGACCTTGGGCTTCCACTAGCTTGTAACAAGTGAAGTCGGTTTGGAAGGCTGTGATATTTTCTATTCTGGAACGAGATGGTGGTAAACAAAATCTTGCTGTTAAATCTCTCCTGCTTAAAATGCCACGCTTGAATAATCCTGGTCTTGCTTGAACTAAATGATGTTTCTTTGAAACTCTGCTGTTAAAAATAGGGGGAGGAATCCAGGAGAACTAGATTTTTGGCCCACAATGACAGATAAAGAACCCTCTAAGTATCGGTCTTCTTCAGATAACTTTATGATACTGGATTCTGATAGAGCTGCATGCTTCAGGTGAGAACATTCCTGGAGATTTGGGATGTGGAGTCTAAGGAGGGCAAGGTTTGGGGAGGGAGGGAGGGAGGGAGGGAGGGAGGGACTTCAACAGGGTATGATGCCACAGAGCCCACCTTCTAAAGCGGACATGTTATCTGGGGGAACCGATCCCCATCCCTTGGAGATAAAATTAGAGTCCCGTGGCACCTTTAAGACCAACACAGTTTTGTTCAAGGCATGAGCTTTCGTGTGCATGTTGAAAAAGTGTGCATGCACACAGAAGCTCATACCCTGAATGCACCTTTGTTGGTCTTAAAGGTGCCACGGGACTCTAAATTTGTTCTACTGCTTCAGACCAACGCGGCTGACCTCCTGGAACGTAGAGATAAGTTGTTACCGGCTAAATATCAGGAGAAACTTCCTAACTGTAAGAGTGGTTGAGCAGTGGAACAGCCTGCCTCGGGAGGTGGTGGATGCTCCTTCGCTGAACGTTTTCAAGAGGAGGCTGGATGACCATCTTTTGGGTATGTTGCAGGGCTATCTTTCAGCTACGCTCCTGCAGAGTGCAGGGGGTTGGACTAGATGACCTGCAAGGTCCCTTCCAACTCTAACATTCTATGATTCTATGAATGTCAGGAGATCTCCAGCCATCCCCTGGAGGGAGGCAACCCTAACAGTCATCCATGGTCCAACTGCAAAATCTAGATTAGTAGTACTAACGGCCAGACCTCATTGTGGAATTACTTCTGAAGCTTGCTCCCCACCCTTTTTGCACTGCCGCTTCTGTAAATTAAGTTTTTCATATCTTCACTATTTCTAGGCGGCAGTGATGAAACGTGAGTGGCATCTTAGCCAAAAGTAGGTTGTGATTATACCTGTTTCTAAGAAGCGTTTTGGAGACAAGGTACCCCACAGGCTTAATACAGTGTGTATCTTTCCCATTGATCCCAAAGGGGCCTGGGGGGGTTATGTTTTATTATCCATTTGGCATGCTAATAATTGGAATGTTTCTAGGCGGTTGCTCAGAATGATTATTTCAATTGCCACCGCTGTCATAGTTGAAGCGCTCGCATAATGAAGCTGTGGTGCGGGTTTCTGGTTGCCGTCTTTGAAAGCACTAATGAAGACAGAAGGACTTGGGCGTCACGTCGGAGAACTTGGGAACTGTCTTCTCCATTTCTCATCTCTTGCGTTCTGAGATGAAAGGGTGGCAAAGGGTGAGTCTGCAAAGTCCGGGCAATGCTACGCTTCTGATATGACTGCCTTTAAATCGTGATTGTCAGTAATTGACACTGGGTGCGTTTCCTGAACTTCTAATATATAGCCTGTTGGCATATGTAAGTGGTCATGGCAATGGTGGAATCGAGTCCTTTTGATTTCCCCCCCCTTCCCCTTTCCATTTTCTACTAAACTCAGGCTGACCAGTTTATCTTCAGGAGTAGTTCCTTGAGAATGTCTATACAGCTTTGATCTACACTCCAGTTTGAGAGGCTTCCCAGTCGAAAGGCGTCAGGTCTTTGGGAAGGAAACCTATTACCTTTCCTCTGTTGCTTGCTGTTCGCTGGTGTTTGATCAAGCGGCACATAGAGCTGGGAAAGGAGGTTGTTGAGACAGAGCGATTTTCTCATTATGCCCGCTGCATGATAATATTATCAAAAAATTTCCTGTGGATCAACGGGTTAGAATGAGATCACAAAACAGCCTTTGGCCCTCTTCATCATCGGGCAGAAATTCGACAGGGCAACACCATCCAAAAGAACAAGTTTGTAAGAACCACTGAAGAAATCTGGTAACGTGTATCCTTGGATGCAGACAGAATTTCAGGGGACACTTTTGATGGCTCTCTATAACATTAGAGATGTTAGAAGGCCAACGCTATGCTGGGGAATATTAGGAAGGGAATTGAAAACAAATCAGCCAGTATCATAATGCCCTGTATAAATCATTGGTGCGACCTCATTTGGAATACTGTGTACAGTTCTGGTCACCACATCTCAAAAAGGATATTATAGCATTGGAAAAAGTGCAGAAAAGGGCAACTAGAATGATAAAAGGGTTGGAACACCTTCCCTATGAAGAAAGGTTAAAACGCTTGGGGCTCTTTAGCTTGGAGAAATGACGGCTGAGGGGTGACATGACTGAGGTTTATAAGATTATGCATGGGATAGAGCAGGTTGAGAAAGAAGTACTTTTCTCCCTTTCTCACAATATAAGAACTCGTGGGCACTCCATGAAATTGCTGAGCAGTCAGGTTAGAACAGATAAAAGGAAATACTTCTTCACCCAAAGAGTGATTAACATATGGAATTCACTGCCACAGGAGGTGGTGGCAGCTACAAGCATGGACAGTTTCAAGAGGGAATTAGATAAACATATGGAGCAGAAGTCCATCAGTGACTATTAGCCACAGGGTATGGATGGGAACTCTCGGTCTGGGGAGGGTGATGCACTCTGTTCTTGGTGCTGGAGGGGGCAGCAGTGGGAGGGCTTCTAGTGTCCTGGCCCCACTGCTGGACCTCCTGATGGCATCTGGTATATTTTGGCCACTGTGTGACAGAGTGTTGGACTAGATGGGCCATTGGCCTGATTCAACACTGGCTTCTTTATCTTTAACAGATAAATAAGGGTGTTGGTTGATAATGAATGGTGTGTGCTCAGAGTTATAGTAAAGGTAAAGGTTTCCCTTGCGCGAACAACATCTGCATGCAGTACCAGCGCTGTCCGAACACATTTCCGTGGTCATGTGGCTGGCATGACTAGACACTGAGGTGCACGGAACATTGTTACCTTCCTACCGAAGCAATACCTATTTATCTACTTGCAGTTTCTTGCTTTTTAACTGCTAGGTTGGCAGGAGCTGGGGCCAGAGACGGGAGCTCACTCCATCATGCGGCACCCAGATCTCGAACTGCTGAACTACTGACCTTCCAGTCTGCAGTTCAGCGTCTTAACCACTTGAGCCACTGCAGCTCCCCAGAGTTACAGTAGCAATGTACAAATATGAGGGAGGTGCCCAGTTTTATTTTGGAGTTTTGGAGCACCTTTAAACAATCTTATTGTTAATACATGTGGTGTTTATAATGTGTCCTTTAGTTCCATTGCCTGAGATCGAAAGGACATCTGCAGCTGTGACATTCCCCTGTCTGATTGGAATGCAGTTCCTTGGGGGTGCATTCCTGGCCCAAGGAATCCTCCAGGCCGACTTCCAGGCATAACGGAGAGCATACCCCACAGTGTTTTAGGCAGTTTAAAAATCTATCTGGCAGACTGGATGAGGATTGCCAGCCTCCAGGTGGGGCCTGGAGATCTCCTACAATTTCAACTGATCCCCAGACTGTAGAGAGCAGTTCCCCTGGTGGAAAAAAAGGATGCTTTGAAGGACGGACTCGACGGCATTATACCTCACCCTTCCCAGGCTCAAATCCCAAATAATTTTCTGACCCAGAGTTGGACACACTAGGGTCCTTTCCGCACCAGACCTTAAATCCTGGTTCAACCCTGCCCCCAAACTTATATTCTACACTACGCTCGAGTTCACCCCTGTAATTATCTCGAGGTATTTTTACATGAGTTTACCCCCGTAATTATCTCGGAGTCTTTTTACATTCTACACAAATTCGAGTTCACCCCTGTAATTATCTCAGGGTATTTTTACATTCTACACTACACTCGAGTTCACCCCTGTCATTATCTCAGAGTATTTTTTGTTTCCACATTACACTAAGGCCACCCCGGTTTCGTCCCACACTTGTCCCGGGATAAATGGATGCTGTTATAACCAGGGATAACTGAAAGATATTGTGTCGTGAATTGAACTCTGATAAAACCAGGGATGAGATCCAAGGGGAGAAGGGGAGGATGATCAAAGGCTGGAACGTAGAAGAAGAAGATAAGAAGAGATTGAATTTATACCCCACCCTTCACTACCCGAAGGAGTCTCAGAGTGACTTACAAACCCCTTTCCCTTCCCCTCCCCACAACAGACACCCTGCGAGGCAGGTGGGGCTGAGAGAGCTCTGACAGAAATGGCTCTTTTTCAAGAACAGCTGTGCCGGAACTATGGCTTGCCCAAGGTCATCCAGCAGGTGCAAGTGGAAGAGTGGGGAATCAAACCCAGTTATCACAGATTAGAGTCCGCGCACTTAACCACTGTACCAAACCAGCTCTCAGCACCAAACTGGCTCTGCTATACGGGATGATGCAAATGTTAAGCTGTACCCCCAGGACAGAACACCCCCTTGCCAAGTCTGGTCAGCCTTTCTCTGTGCTGTGACTGATCATTCTCAGTCGGATTCCTCCCTCCTCTGAAACAGTGATGGCTACGTGAGCCAAAAATGCTTAGCCGCCGTTCAGATTTGTTGGCATCCATTTGAATACATAGTTTAATATACATATTGGAACGTTCCTACTTTTCTCGCACCAGAAGGTTCTGTCCCCCCTTAGTTGGTTTCAAATAATCCACAGCCTGAGGTTGCAGATAATCCTCGCTCTGGGGTTGAGTCCAAGTTGTCAATGGCAAAGAGGAACGTGCATTGTTCTTTGTGGCTGTCGTACATTCGGCAAGTCGTGTTTATCTCGAAGAGCGAGGACTCCTGTGCCTTGAATGAATGGGCTTCTGAACAAATAACGGGGTTTGCTCAGGCTACGAGCTGGGTCAGGAGGCGAACTTCAGTGACTGAGGGAAGCTAGTCTGTGTTGGATCCTTCCAAATTGGACGAGGCACAAGAAGCTGAGAGCAGGAACTGACTCTGCATGTGCCGTCTAGCCGCTGCCCTGAAACTACATCCCTGTGGTGAAGTCAGGTCATGTTCAGGGCGGTTCGCGAGCTGATGCTGTAGCTTCACCTTGCGGACTTCCCTGACCCTACTCCACATCATTGGCTGGGGTGAGGAGGGCATCATGCCTGCTTGCTTTCATTCCAACCACAATACGCTTTCCATCAGTGTACAGCTAATGTACGACAGGGGCTATGGATGTGACCTGTTAAGCAGGAAGCTCAATTGCTGCCCACATGCCATATATTGTGCCCTGCTAGGTAACTGGCTGCCCAATTTCTACAGGTAGACAGCGAAATCAGAATATCGAGCCCTTGGTGGAATACAGTTGCAGGCCTTGTAGGTCAGTGATTCCAAACCTTTTCAGTATGGTGACCCTTAAGTCCAAATTTACTTAGGATGGTCACCCTACTTAGTAGATGACCCACCCATGGCTGACCCAAGGTTTTTTTAGCATCCTAGGCAAACTATGACCTCGGCACCCATGTAGTTCAGCATTCCAATTTCTACAGTGGCTAACCAGATGTTCTGGAGAAACCAACAGCATCACACAAAGGGTAAAGCTGCATCCGCTATGTTACCTAAAAACAAGTGGCATTCCAGCACACACAGCCCTTACATTTGGAGGCTACGTGTATGGTGTAGTGGTTAAGTGCGCGGACTGTAATCTGGGAGAACTGAGTTTGATTCCCCACTCCTCCACTTGCACCTGCTGGATGACCTTGGGCAAGCCATAGTTCTGGCACAGCTGTTCTTGACAAAGAGCCATTTCTGTCAGAGCTCTCTCAGCCCCACCTATCTCACAGGGTGTCTATTGTGGGGAGGGGAGGGAAAGGGGTTTGTAAGCCGCTCTGAGACTCCTTTGGGTAGTGAAGGGTGGGGTATAAATCCAATCTCTTCTTATCTTCTTCTTCTACGTTCCAGCCTCCCCTTCTCCATTACACCTTCAAAGTCCCCTACGATTCTAAGAAACTCACTCTGGTAACCATCAGGACACATTTTACTAGATGTATGTGGAGTGAAGAAAAAAGTACCAACTAATGTATGGCCTGGAAGATACTGTTTCCAGGGTCAGATCTAGATTTCCAAAATACAGAAGAGAACAAGGGAAAAGGAAAGGGTAGCTATTATGGAGGGATGGCCCAGGATTCACTTTCAGAGGCTGCGTGATCCACTCTTGGTTCCCAACCCACAGACTGAGAAACAGCATTGTAGATCTATTAGCTGGGTGAGTCTCATCCAGTATAGGTCTGGCTTATAACTACTTGATATAGTAGCTAATTATGGTTGTCCACTCCAGTCTGGGAAATTCCTGGAGATTGTGGAGGTGGGGCCTGGAGAGGGTGGCGTTTGGGGAGGTGAGAGACCTCAACAGAGTATAATGCTGTAGATTCCCATCTTCCAAAGCAGCCATTTTGTCCAGAGGAACTGATCTCTGTAGTCTGGAGATCAGCTGTGATTCCAGGAGATCTTAAGGCCCTGCCTGGAGGTTGGCAACCCAGGACCAATCTCTGTGTCTGGTCTATGGGAGTTTCTCCTTGAAAATAAACTGCACGGCAGAATCTCTTGCAAATCAATTAAATGTGTGGTTGATGTGAAGAATGCACCTCTAACAAAGTCTTCCACTCAAAAGGGTTCCTTTTTAACCAAAAATGCGTGAGAAACTAAAGCAGCCCGTCCGGTGCTCTTCTTTTACGATCCCAATAACCCTGACAGGACTGTCACATTTTTCACTTTTCCACTCGAGTGGTCATAAATTTGTGATCGCTGATCCATTGAAGTGTGTACAGTAAGCTGTACAAGGACATTTTAATTCCTCTCTCGTCCTTTGGGTTCTCCTTTGCTCGGTTAAAATGTCCTGTGAAATACCACTACCTTTTCCTCTACTTGACCGCCATTAGCGAGGGGTGGGTGGGTGAAGGCTTCTGAAACCTCAATATTTGGAAGCAGCTTGGGTTGAGGCAAGTTTTCCCCACCACCGCCAGCACCCCAGCACTGAAAGCTGATATAGCTATTGGTTTGATTGGATAGCAAGATGATGTTGGGCGCTGTGCCAGTATCAACCATTAATATGCATGTGTACACTTCAGAAGAAAAAAAACCCAAACAAACAGAGCACCCTGGGGCTTCATTCAGAAGTTACAGTGAACCGTGGTTTGTGTTAACAGTGGACTGTGCTACGAACTCCAGTTACTGTGCAATCCTGAGCGGAGTTAAAACCCTTCCATTGCAGTCAATGGGCTTACAAGCAGGGGTGGTCTTAGTAGAGTCATAGAGTTGGAAGGGACCTCCAGGGTCACCTAGTCCAACCCCCTGTACAATGCAGGGAATTCACAAATACCTCCCCCTCCACACCCCCAGTGACCCCTGCTCTGTGCCTAGAAAAGGGCAACAACAACAAAAAAACACTCTCCAGGTTCCTTGGCCAAAATGGCCTGGGGAAAAATTGCTTCCTCACCCCAAAGTGGCGATCAGCATTTCCATGGGCATGTAAGAAACAGCCACAAGAACTAAGCACTGAGGCAACCCTTCCTGCCCTCCCTCTCATGATCTGCCCAAGTTCACAGAGTCTGCATTGCTGTCAGATGGCCATCTAGCCTCTGCTTTAAAAACCTGCAAAGAAGGAGAGCCCACCACCTCCTGAGGAAGCCTATTTCACCATGAAACCGGCTCAAACTGTCAGGATGTTCTTCCTAATGTTTAGCCAAAAACTCTTCTGATTTAATTTCAACCCATTGGTTCTGGTCTGACCTTCTGGGGCAACAGAAAACAATTCTGCACCGTTCTCCATATGACAGCACTTTAAGCACTTGAAGATGGTTATCATATCACCTCTCAGTCATCTCCTTTCCAGGCTAAACATTCCCAGCTCCTTCAACCTTTCCTCATAGGACTTGGTCTCCAGATCCCTCACCATCTTTGTTACCCTCCTCTGGACACGTTCCAGCTTGTCTATATCCTTCTTAAAGTGTGGTGCCCCAAAGTGAACACAATACTCTAGGTGAGGTCTAACCAGAGCAGAGTAAAGTGGTACCATCACTTTGCATGATCTGGATACTATGCTTCTATTGACACAGCCCAAAATTTGTCTTTTTAGCTACCACATTACAGAATCACTACCACTGTACTGCTGTACCCACCACATTGCCAAGTGAGAGATGAGCTTTGCCCATGTGAGGTGGGCAGGTGCTGCTGGCACTGACAGTTGCCAGCTGCTTGAGCCCCAGACAGGACAGGTGCAAGTGGTGGAAGGACCTTTTCCTCCTCCTCTTCCCCCAGCCTTCAAGGGGGCAGGGTGATAGGTGGTCAGCAACTCTCATGAGTGGGGCCCATGGCAGCTGCCCCTTTTGCCCATCTGAGACTGCCCTGCTTCGAAGGGCATAGTTCTGTTTAGGATTGCAGTGTTGGTCTACCAAAGGTAAGCAACAAACCCCAGTTTGTGGGTAAACACAGCTAGCCTACTTCTTGGCTCGTCCACACCTACCAGCATAGAGTATATCATTATATGCTGCCAATTATGGCCAAGTGGCTGCAAGGAGAGGCACTGTTCAACAAGCTGTGGTTTGTTCATTCCAACAAAATAACAAGCCATCACTGGTATAAACTGTAGCAAGCAAACTGAGTCACAACCCTTAGTTTTAAATCAGGGTTTGGCACCAGCCAACAAAACCTGGTTGTTGAACCATCTGCACGGAGACGTGCTAACTGGTTCAACAAATCGTGGTTTATCATGACATCGCGATGCCTTGAGGAGGAACGGTCGACACAAATAATAAGTCAATTATAGCTGAGTTAGGTTTTATAGTTTTGCCCTCAGGTCAGGAAAAAAAATACCACTGTTCATATCCAAAAATAGAACCTGGTGGCACTTATTATGAAGGGCGTATACAAGTTTGAGGGCCTCTTCACACATGACATGTTGAGGTGGACACCTAACAACATAAGTGGTGAATTTGACAGTTGCTTGAAAGCATATGTTGTTATACATTTGGGATGGATGTGGGGGATGTGGGGTAAGCTGGACTTAATTGTAACTCCTTTTTTGCTTATACACCTAGTGACCAACTTGGGTTTGTCTGTAATGCATGGAACTATGCTCCCTTGCAAAGATTGTTTGCACAGGAAGATTGCCTCCCCGGTTTTGAGTTTTAAGAATTTTCATTTCCTCTTCAAGCTCAAAAAGACAATGTCCTTTCTGCATTTGCCTGCCACTCTGGATTTTCTCTGTGTTTGAGTTCAGGCGATTTAAGTCCACAGCAAAACAGCATCCAAATAACCTTGGGGCAACAGCTGGCTGAAACTGGGCTTACCACTGAAGGGAGCTAATGGAATGCAGAATGGGGGGGAAACCCTGGACTAAAAAGAAGGTTGAACTCAATTTTTGTGCAGAGTTGCTAGGTGGACACAGCAATGGACATGGATTAAAACATGGAGCAGAAGTCCATCAGTGTCTGTTAGCTACAAGGTATAGATAGGAACTCTCAGGCTGGGGCAAGTGATGCTCTGTATTCTTGGTGCTTGGGGGGGGGCAACAGTGGGAGGGCTTCTAGTGTCCTGGCCCCACTGCTGGACCCCCTGATGGCGCCTGGTATCTTTGGCCGCTGTGTGACAGAGTGTTGGACTGGATGGGCCATTGGCCTGATCCAACATTGGCTTCTCTTATGTTCTTAAACGGAGAGTGCAGAAAGGGCCAATATTGCATGGATCTTGTTGTTAGATAAAGTCTTCCTTCCAGTATTTAATTTGGGCTTCAAATTGTCTGCTCGGGGTCCTGGTTTCTCTTTCACCTTATTCGAGAGTCAAGTATGCTTACCTTTAAGCTGAGCCATGTGGTTTTTTTTGTATGAATGGAGTCGCCCTAGCTATAAGTACATCTGGATTAATCATGAATAACATTATTAAGGCTGTCTGGATCCTTTCCACAATTCGCTGCGGAAGGCATCCCAGTCCTTTCAAAGTAGGGTTGCCAGTGCTAGGCTGGGGAATTCCTGGAGACGTTGAGAGTGGGGCCTGGAGAGCAGTGTCCAACGCCATACACCCCACCCACCAAAGCAGCCGTCTCCTCCAGGGAACTGATCTCTGTCATCTGGAGACCGGCTGTAATTCTGGGAGAACTCCAGCCACCACCTGGAGGCTGGCAACCCGGCTTTCAAGGTATGGGCTCCTTCACCCCAGGAGCTTGCCATTAGGGATGTGCAAAATCCTTGTGGGGAACTTATGCAAGCAAATTGACGGCTCTCTCACATTTCCTTGAAATCTCTCCAGCCGTTTTGTCACACAAGGTTTTCTCTGATTTAAACAGCAAACTTGGAACACTTCAAAGCCAATCAGCACCTTGCTTCCGAGGGCAAGTAGGAAATCCAGGTAGCTTTTTCAAGCTGCAAGCTGGAGGGGGTGGGGGTGGTGGGAGGCGGCGATGTGATCCAGTGTGGTATAGTCAGACCCAGGTTCGAATCCCCCACTGCGCCACGGAAGCCCGCCGGGTGACCTTGGGCCAGTCAGACCTTCTCAGCCTATCCTACCTCACAGGGCTGTTGTGGGGATTGAATGGAGGGGAGGGGAGCGACAGAAGCCTCTTTGGATCTTCACTGGGGAGAAAGGTAAGATGCAACTGGAGTAAACAAATACACAAGTGCGCCAGTCTAAAAAAAAGGATAGTTTTGTGCAGGGCTGTTTTTGGGCAGGAACGCACAGGAACGGAGTTCCGGCTGGCTCCTGAGTTGGCCACGCCCAGCAGGAACTCATTAGCATAACAGGCCACACCCAACAGCAGAAACTCATTAGGATTGGCCACATTTGGGGTGTGTGGCCTAACATGCAAAGGAGTTTGGGGTGTGTGGCCTAACATGCAAAAAAAGCCCTGGGTTTTGACAACAAACAAGGTAAACAGAATAAGAAGCAAAAGGTAGTTGTGGCTGGATGACCACACTTCTGGTGACATGGGGGGGTGGCCTAATATGCTAACGAGTTTCTGCTGTTGGGTGTGGCCTGTTATTCTAATGAGTTCCTGCTGGGCTTTTTCTACAAAAAAAGCCCTGGTTCTGTGAATATCACGGATGTATGGATTTCTGCCCTCCTGAGCAATACTGCTGGGCCTCGTCTGACGTTTGTTTCCCTCGAACTGCCTCAGATGTTTTGTCCGAGCGGGAGCCCCTCAATTTGCTTGAAGTTTTGTTTTTGGCGACGACTCAGTGGCAACTCTGGAGGAGGAAAAGGTGAGGATTGTGTTACTCTGCCCTGCTTGTGGGAAAGATTGAACAGATCACTTGAACGGAGTGGGGGGAAGCTCCTTTCTCTCTGTACTTTATTAGTTCTGTTGAAGCATCATTACCCTTTAGCCCTGTTAATACTGGGGCTTATCTTCCCCCCCCACCCCGGTCCCAAAAAACACATAAGATATATTGCTGCCTCACATGCCGCTAAAACTTTATTGCATCCCAAGACCAAGGACTGGTGAATACGTAGCGGAAATGAAGTCCCTGGAGACCCGACATGCTGTTTTTAGCACCACTGTATATTACTGGAAATGCGTCTTGCACACATGATGTCGAGCGGGGGGAGGGTCACGTCATTTCAAAAAGAAGTGTCTGTGCGCATGACGCTGTGTCGGATCAGCTGTGGTTTCACAACCTGTCTTTCGTCCGGTTTGCCATTGTTTGATGAAAGAAATGTTGCCGCGTTATGATAGGCAAAGAACAAAACCAAAAAAACATCCCCGTGACAAATTTTGCATCCTTGTTGATCGGGTCAGGGAACAAAACAGAGCCCATAAATCAGAGGCTGACTCAAATGTGCAGATCTAATGGGCAGCACTTGGGAATTGCGAGTGTTTTATGAGCGTGCCGGTTTTAAGCAAAAAAAAAACCCAGAGCAGTAGAAAACTAGCACCTGAGGGCAAAGTCTAAGTTGACCCCCTAGGGTTGGCAAGCCCCCCCTGTCCACCGGCAGGGGACGGGGGTTGCAGTTGCCGGATCCAGGTTGGGAAACTCCTGAAGATTTGGGGGTGGAGCCTAGGGTGGACAGGGACCTCAGAGGGGTACAACACCATAGAGTCCACCCTCCAAAGCAGCCATTTTCTCCAGGGGAACTGGTCTCTGTAGTCTGGAGATGAGCTGTAATTCCAGGGGATCCCCAGGTCCCACCTGGAGGCTGGCATCCCTGTACGGAAAACAAGAACAACACCCTTCTCTCTCGCATAGTGACTTTCCAGGTAGAACAGTATCACATTCTGTCTTCACATGTTGTGATTATCCCTGAGCTGGTATCCTAATTTCTTGGGGGGAGGGTCAAAGAAGACCCTAACCCTAACCCTTCACTACCCAAAGGAGTCTCAGAGCAGCTTACAAACTCCTTTCCTTTCCCTTCCCCTCCCCACAACAGACACCCTGTGAGGTAGGCGGGGCTGAGAGAGCTCTGACAGAAACGGCTCTTTTTCAAGGACAGCTCTTGTCAGAACTATGGCTTGCCCAATGTCTCCCAGAGGGTGCAAGTGGAGGAATGGGGAATCAAACCCGGTTCTCCCAGATTAGAGTCCGCGCACTTAACCACTACACCAAACTGGTGGTCTCAAAGGCTTTCTGGTGGGACACAGTGGTCATAGACACAGGTAGCCTGCCAGATGGCTGGAAGGCTGCTACTGTCCATCCAAAAAAAATCTCCCACCTTGAGGCAACTTCCCTACAGCTAGTTCAATTTCTGTATCTGAGGAAGGAAGTGATAAGACGGGAGTTGATGAAGTTGCGTGTTTTAGGCTGGCCGGGTGCCTGCTTTATGGCAGGCAAACCCCTGCAATTTTGGCCCCAGCCCACTGATGTCAGCTAGTCAATGGACAGAGACAGGCTGGCCAAATGTGGTGCGGCACTGATTATCATCCCTCTATGATGGCGTCACTTCCAGTGTGACCTGGAAGCACTAGTGTTGTGCCAGGGTGCTGCTGTACCACTGCCCCCAAACTCTATGCTTTCCATAAAGTTTTGGCATGAGTGCTAGAGTGTCGCCAGTGGTGCTTCTAGGTTGTAGAAGACGTGACGTCATAGTGTGGCACCAACAATTGTGCACCCCACGTACAGTAAGGCCATGTTTGGCAGCCCTGAGAATGTACCCAACACCCCCACACCTCTGTCTCAGCTGATCCAGGTCCTTTCACACAGTGCTGGCCTGGCTACCTGTATTCATTTACCGACTTTACAGACAGGGGAACGATCTTCCCTTCTTTAGGGAATGAAGTAACCTCACAAGAGTTTGGGAAGTACGTGGCTTTCTGCTCTATTTTCAAAGACAGAATAAAGTGTCTTCTCCAGCCCCAGGACTGGAGTGGGAGCAGGAGTGGAAGCTTTCTGGTGGGGCAAACAAAGATGTTGAGCAGCCCCTGGAGAGTGATCCCATCCTTACGACTGCGTGTCATGAAGGGTTCATTCCTAGTAACCTACAAATGACCTAAAGTTGGATCAGTGGAGAGTTGTCCAGTGCAGGGGATGTGGAATGGTATGGTCTAGCCGGCTCTTATCACATCTCAGAAGCTAAGCAGGGTCGGTACTTGGGTGGGAGACCACCAAGGAAGACTCTGTAGAGGAAAGCTATGGGAAACCACCTCTGCTTCTCACTTGCCTTGAAAGTCCATGGCTGGTCCTGCTATAAGTTGGTTGATACTTGATGTCCCATGCATATAGATCCAGTGCAGAAGTCTGTATAGTGGCAACTGATGGGCAGAAAAGTGGTGTCCTGATATTGTGCTAGATGATGGAAACAGAGCAGTAGGTTAGACCGGGAAGGCAGCTATAAAACCATTCCAGGCATTCGGTGTTAAGCCACACATTCCATTATAGTCAGGACTACATTCCATGATTCTCTGTAACCTCTTCTGCATTACATTAAAATCTCCCGTCAGTGTGAATAAGCATTATTTCCCAGGCTGTCTGCAACATCTGTTGAAACCAACTAGGTGTAAATTATTTGTCTAATTCTTTAATTTGCTTTTAAAGCACACACACACACACAACACCCCGATGAATAAATGAGACCTTTTAGAAGCTAATCTGCTCTGGTTTGGTGAATTAATTAATTTTTTTTAAAAAAAAAGAATCTGAAAGAGGCTGAGGCGACATGTTTGAAGGTGAAATAGGTGCTTCTAAATGACAGGTTTTCAGTTGACGAGAGTCGCCTTCCTCCTTAGAGCTTGGGAGGAAATGTGGACTAAATGTAGGAACACTGCAGCTGATCTTCGTCTTCGTGAGCCAGTTTGGTGCGGTGGTTAAGTGCACAGACTCTAATCTGGGAGAACCGGGTTTGATTCCCCACTCCTCCACTTGCAGCTGCTGGATGACCTTGGGCAAGCCGTAGTTCTGGCACAGCTGTTCTTGAAAAAGAGCTGTTTCTGTCAAGAGCTCTCTCAGCCCCACCTACCTCCCAGGGTGTCTGTTGTGGGGAGGAGAAGGGAAAGGAGTTTGTAAGCCGCTCTGAGACTCCCTTGGGTAGTAAAGGGTGGGGTATACTTCCAATCTCATCCTCTTTCTCTTCTTCTCTCCTCTTCCTCCTCCTCTTCTTCTTCTTCTTCTGTGATGTGGGGCCAGTTTTGTCTGTCAACACTGATGAACATCTGGATACCTGGGAGAGGGGCTAAGGTCAGAGGATGGCAAGCTCCTTATGCCAGAAACATTATTCAAAGGCGCCCCCAGAATCTCCCTCAAGGGCAAAACTGGGACAATGATTTACCACTACCATCAAGTCCCAGAACACCAGGACAATGGGAGGCTTTTTACAATCAATCCCATCATTCTGTGCTTTGAGCTCGGAGCCTCTGAGCCCCAGATAGTTCCATTGCTGGCAGCTGCTGTAGCAACGGTTGCTCCTGAATGCTCTTCTTCTAAGAGTAGGAAGAAGAGATGTTGTCTGGTACTCAGCACCAATGCTCCCTCTAAGCTGTGGAGGCTTGTGAGCAAAAATTCTACTTTGTGAGCTCCTGGCATTCAAGTTGTGAGCAAGCAATTTGGCTACTGCATGAATCAGTCTGCTCTGGAGCCCTCCTTCCTGAGCGAAGACAAAAATGTGTGAGCCAGAGGCTAAAAAAACTGTGAGCTAGCTCACACTAACTCAGCTTAGAGGGAACACTGCTTAGCACCTAGGCAAGGTATTTTGTCTTCCCAAGCAAGATACATGCCCCCCCCCAGTTAATTCCTGGAGAGCACAATGTGTTTTTTATAAGAAAATAACCTAGAGTTTCCTGGGATCTATGCAGGGCTTTTTTTTTGTGGGAAAAGAAGTGCCAGAACTCTCAAGAGAGAAATGAAGTTTTCAATCTGCATTCTGGAAACACGTGAACTTTTAAATGTTTTTTAGAAGAATTTTGTTGAAGAGGTTCTGGAACTCCGCTCTGGTGCGTTTTGGCACATTCCCTTGGGGGGGGAAAGAAACAAACCAAACCAAAAAAAACCCAACAACCCTGGATCTATGTAATATTAATCAATTGCCTTTATAACTTAATAGCAAAATGCATTCTAATGGAGCGACAGTGCTCCTACTTTTTAAACAGAAAAGCATGGCACATCTAAAAACTCGCAGGTTTATTGTATGCGCATGCACTGACCTGGTTAGCCCAGGCTAGCTCAGTCTTGTTGGATCTTGAAAGCTAGGTGGTGTCAGCCTTGGTCGGTATTGGGATGGGAGACCAGCAAGGAATACCAGGGCCATGATGCAGAGGCATGCAATGGCAAACCACCTGAAAACCCCATCAGGGGTCGCCATAAGTTGATTGTGACTTGATGGCAAAAAAATAGAAGTTTTTGTGTGTGTTATAATTGAAAAATGACAAAATGCATATATTCTCTGGGCAAGGATGAGACTCCGTTGCTCAGCTGCCTGTCCACCCCAAAGCTGGACAGTGCCCAGGCCGTATGCCCATGACCAACACCAAAGCCATCCCTTCCCTTGTAATGCCTCTGCAAGCAGCTCCTTGTGCGCTACTGCCACCTGCTGGTCAATCTCCTCCCCCTTGAATGATGGACATCTTGAAAAACCCTCTAGAGCACACAAGTTACCACTTCATTGCAGTATAATGCTTACGTATGGGTTTTTTTTTTAAAAAAAAAAAAAAACCTTATTGAAATGTCCTGTGACATTTCTCATAAAGCGATAATTTCTTTTAATAAGCAAGTAATTAAAAGGGCTTTGATGTAGTAAAACAGGTGTCAGCCAATACAAGTGGATCATTACACCCGCTACATTTTAATTTTACGAGTGTGGAATAAGTGCTCATAGCTGTGTATGTGAGGCAAAGTCTGATTATTAAGGTATTAGTGCCAATGAAAAATGTCTCAATTCACCTAATGCAGGCATGAGATGACACTGGATGTTCCCAGGAATGAAAGTAAATTTTCCTTCATTCTGTGCCTCCGTTGTTCCATAATTTTCTCTTCAATTCTGATTTCTCTCTTAGGATTCCTAAATGTACGCCAGGGAATCGGACACTGTACTGTTTTGCCCCAGGTTTAACTTCCTTTGCATCTCTTCTCCCTTTCAACACCAGGCCTTTCTGCACCTGTCTTTCCTAGGGCTGCCAGATCCTCTGGGAGGGCGGAGGTTCCCCTGCTAAAAGGATCCCAATCCATTGGTCCAGAAAAGGCCGGTGGGGGGAACCCCGCCCCCAAAGTGCCTGGTTCGGGCCGACATGCCCAGCGTGATTACATCACCTCTGGGTGATGTAATTGTGCCGGGCACATCACCAGCTGATGCTTAGCAATCAGCCTGAAAACTCTATGGTACCGTTTCACCTCTGATAGTAACTGTGACTCATTCTCCTCCCGCTCAGAATACAATGCCGTAATTAACATCTTTGGTACCTGGCTGGAGCCCTAGATGGATCCGGCACAGAAGGGCGCCTGTTCTCTGGGCAAGGTCAAAAGACCTGGCACCGAGTTCAGAACCATTTCAAAGTTCAGGAGCGTTGCGTTGGAAAGAGAGTTGGCAGATAACAGCCCTGTAGTGCTCGAATGCTGACATCTTAGTGTCAGGTTGGGGCATCCTACAGTGCAGAAGTGCGAAATCAAAGCCTCCTTAATCAGCGGTATAAGAACAGGAGTAAGTGCTGTTGCAATTTCAGTAAGTACGGTATGCATTTTGTACAAAAACAGAAAGAAAGAAAAATCACCCTCCAGATGGGTTCCAGTAGACATCTAACAATTTACTCCTAGGCAATGACAAATCTGTTTATGTAAATGTCATTGTGAGTCAGGAAGTAAGGGGGGAAAACTGTGTGTCTTGGTGTGTAAGAGAGCAAGGGAAGTTTCCGTCGCTCATGAGCCATTATTTCTTCTGTGTTGACCGTCACTTTTAGGTCAGGGAGTCAGGTCACCAACCTCCAGGTGGTAGCTGGAGATCTCTTGGGATTACAACTGCTCTCCAGACTACAGACATGGCCACTTTGGAAGGTAGGCTTGATGGCATAATAACTCATTGAAGTTCCCCCCCTCCTCAAACCCCACCCTTTCAGCCCCCACCCCCAAAATCTCCAGACATTTCCCAACCTGATGGTGGCAACCCTGTCTGGGAGCCAGAAGTGTGTCTTTTTCAGTTACGTTTGCTGACCTGCTGTCCTCAGAGATGGACACGCTTCCTGTTTGCTTACATGTCAGGGCTGGCAGGGAACCGGTGCGGTGCGCTTGTTGGACTCTGACTGAAGGTCCAGGTACAAATCCCATAAAGGTAAAGGTAAAGGTTCCCTTGCTCGAAAGCCAGTCGAATCTGACTCTAGGGTTGCGGTGCTCATCTCCGTTTCAAAGCCGAAGAGCCAGCGCTGTCCAAAGATGTTTCCGTGGTCATGTGGCCGGCATGACTAAACACCAAGGTGCACGGAACGCTGTTACCTTCCCACCGAAGTGGTCCCTATTTATCTACTTGCAATTTCTTGCTTTCGAACTGCTAGGTTGGCAGGAGCTGGAACTAGAGACAGGAGCTCACTCTGTCTTGCGGCACCCGGGTCTTGAACTGCTGAACTACTGACCTTCCATAGCCTGCAGTTCAGCATCTTAACCACTTGAGCCACCGCAGCTCCAACAACAAATCCCATACGGAGCCACAAACCTCATTGTGTGACCTCAGGACACTCACTTATAGTCTAACCCAGGAGTCTCCAACCCTCTTGAACCCGCAGGCACATTCTGACAGCACATGGCAGGTGCTACAGCTTAACTTCAGTAGACCTCTGTGCTGCACAGCCAATCAAATCTCCAGTAGTTAGTCAGAAGCCTTGCTGGGCAAAAACCTTACCTGGCCCCACTCACTTTCTAAGCATACTAGGTGAGTGCCAGAGAAGGTGTTGGCAGCCGCAGGCACTGTGGTGCCCACACATGTCCCACATTTAGAACTCTTGATTTAACCCGCCTTACAGGATTATGGTGAGGCCTTGTTTTCGATCCTGAGTTCCACTGAGAAAAAACAATCTGTTGGCCAGAACAAACCTTGGGTAGGCATCGTGTCACATATCATCAGAGGTCACCTCAGTCAGCCTGGGGAACCAGGCCACAGCTGAAGCCTTTATAGGGCTTCCAGGATCTCTGCTTGCTAGTTTTTGTCCCGAACCCTGGTGAACTAAAAGCTGCAGGACTTCCTCCGGCATTCCTTTCTCTGCTAAGCCACCAAGATATTACACAGGCCAGGTTGTTAGAGTCCCCAGTAGGGTTACCAGCCTCCAGGTGATACCTGGAGATCCCCAGCTATTGCAATTGATCTCTGGACAACTAACATCATTTCCCCCAAAGAAAAAAGATGTTTTGGAAGATGGGCTCTAGGACATTTTACTCTCCTGAGGTCCCTACCCTCCCAAACCTTGTCATCCTCAGATACCACTCCCCCCTCCCCACAATGTCCAAGTATTTCCCAACCCAGAGATGGCAACCCGAGCCCCCAGTTTGATATCCCCACCCTGCAGTGCCTCCCTCAACCCCGCTTTTCCTTTTTGATCGAAACGGGACCAATTGGTAGATAGAAAATTGTTAGAAAATTGGTGCGGCAGTTGGGGAGGGGAGAAGATAAAATGGCTTCTGAGGTAAATTCTATCCCAAAGATCGCCATCGGTCCATCCATTCCCCTTCTAACCAGCCTAGTTCTTCCGGTGCCGGCTGTGTTACTTCCCATCTGACGAAGCTTCAGTCGCCAACTCAAGGACACGCTTCTCCCGGTTTTGTGTTAATAACGCACCTGCCCCAAATTAATATCCCCAAGGCGTCTCCACTCCATTTCAGTTTGGTAATGATTTCCTCCCTCCTCTTCTCTGCTGTGTTCAGCACTTAAACTCAGGCTGGTATAAGGGGTGTGTGGTGGGGGAGAAATCTCTATTTTCCCGAGCTGCTCTTTTGTTAAATTCACTGCCAGGAATGTCAATAGGTGTTGGCTTTCATTCACTGCAGTAAATTTGGCTGCGAGCAAAAAAGCATTGATTTTTATCCGGACCACCTTTCCTTCGAGCACCACTTCAATAGAGGCCCCTGAAGAGGTGAGCTGTGCGGAGCCTTTTTTGTGTGTAATGTGCCAAATAAAAAGCAGCATTATATGCATTTAAGCCTTGAAATTGTAGCAGAGGGCCGGACAAAGGAGGCTTTCCCCGCTTCCAGATGCATCCAGAACTGAAGTAACATTTAATCACCTGCTGAGGAATATGAAGCACTCAGAAAAAGGGGAACTGGGAGGCAGACACAAGCTCTGTTTTCTTGTGAATGTTCGGTTTTCTTCAAGAAACGCCACAGATTTTGGTTTCGGTTATTCATACCTATTGGGCAGCGCATACGGCATCAACTTTCATGGCACAACTCTCTCCCCCCCCAACACCTCATGCCCCCTTTGCGATCCCTTTAGAAGTCATTTTTTCCTTTCTGGCTTTGCTTTAGTTTTGCCAGCCTTTTGCTATTTGAATATATTTGTGTTGATTTTTTGAAGGGTGGCCATTGCTCTTCCACAGCTGGAATGCGGCCTTCTCTGTTGTTTTCTTTGGAGCTCTAGAACTCAAGGGCGTCCAATGAAGCTGATGGGCAGTTCGTTCAAGACGGACAAAAGGAAATGCTACTTTACACAGAGAGTGATTAAAATGTGGGGTTACAATGTGACATAGGATGTAGTGGTGGCCACAGGAATGCACAGCTTTAAAAAAGGGGATTAGAGAGATTCATGGAGAATAAGCAGGGCTCTTTTTGTAGCAGGAACTCCTTTGCATATGAGGCGACACACCCCTAATGTAGCCAATCCTCCAAGAGCTTACAGAGCGTTTCTTACAGGGGCTACTGTAAGCTCTTGGAGGATTGGCTACATTAGGGGTGTGTTGCCTAATATGCAAAGGAGTTCCTGCTACAGAAAGGGCCCTGAAAAGTCTATCCATGGCAACCAGCCACAATGGCTGAGGGAAACCTCCACATTCAGAGGAGCCAATCCTCTGAATCCCAGAGCCAGGAGGCAACATCAGGAAAAGGCCTCAACCTCTATGCCCTGTTGTTGGCCTTCCAAAGGAACTGGCTGGTCACAGTGTGAGACAAGATGCTGGACTAGATGGACCACTGGTCTGATCCAGCAGGGCTCTTCCTATGTTCTTATGGCTATTTTTCCTCTTCCCCAAGAGCAAGGCTGTCTTCCCTTTCATCACAGGAGATCTTTCTGCTGGTGCTGGCTTGGCCTAAGCATGAACAGTTAGGGTTGCCAGCTGGGGGTGGGGGCGGGCTTGCCCAAATGGTGTCCAACAACATTGCAGTGTCAATTCTGGCCATATAATGGGAAGTGATGTCATATCGTTCTTGTTCCTCGAAGAGGGAGTCCCTTCCCTCCTCTGAAACACTCTGGTAGATCCAAACCCAGGTCTGGTGTGCTGTCAGAATGGAAGCTAAGGATTGTTTCTGTTATTCTCTCAGCAGCGTGGGAGATGTGGCCACAAACACAGACCTCATTGGACCCTCCCTCCACGCCACTGGATGACTGTTTGTGTTGTGTTTAATATGAATTCATACCTATGTTTGTGTGTGTCCTGACCTGGATGGCCCAGGCTAGGCCGATTTCATCAGGTCTTGGAAGCTAAGCAGGGCTGGCCCAGGTTAGTACTTGAACGGGAGACCACCTGAGATTGCTATGCAGAGGAAGGCAATGGCAAATCATTTCTGCTCAACTCTTGCCTTGAAAAGTCTATGAGGGGGATATAGGGTTGGGAGGTCTCTTCTTACCTGTGGTGGGAGGCTCCTGGTGCCTCGTCAGGATCTTTCTGCTGTGTGTGCTTCGCATGTGCAGTGTAATGATGTCACTGGTAGTGAAATCATCGAGCTAGGACGTCACACATTTGACACTCTAGCATTCAGGACAAAACTCTATGGTAACCATAGAATCTTCCCTCTGAATGCTAGAGCGTCACCACACTACGGCCCCAGTGTGATGGCATCACTACTGGTGATGTCGTTGGGGGGTGCGGCAGATTGGGTCCTGCAAAATCGGGGGATCCCCAGGCCCTACCGGGGGAGGGGGTGGCAACCCTAGGGGAATAAGAAAGCTGCAACTTGATGGCATTTTCCACCATTCCTCTCTATATTTATGTACTTAAAGATTTCATGTGTTAATCAGACTGGAAGTTCCACTCAAAGTTCAGCTTGGGTGTCAATAAGAATAAGGCTTAGTTATTTTCTAAAGATTTAATGAAAATTAATTTAAAACTTATGGAGATAGAGTTTGAAATATGAGAAATAAGCATTCATATATTGTAAGGTTGTTAGCCTGTAAAGAAGCATTGTGAGTCTTTTTAAAAATGGTTTTTTGGGGGGAGGTTGTTGCAGTATATCTGGTATTTATCGTTTTAGCTGTGGTGAAATATTTATGTAATCCTTTATACGCTCTAATTACATCTCAAAGAAATAAGCTTCAGTCTACTGGAAGTCATTTAGTGTCATTTTCATTGGTTTTCAATATGTTTTTTTTCCCCCTCTGATGAGTATAATAATGCTTTTTAACTAGCAGGAAAATCTCTTTCACAAAAAAAAAAGAGGGGGAAAGGCTATAGAACAGAGATGTGTGGGAAGTGAAATGCTCACAGATGATAAAATTATCTCCACACCAGCTTGCAAATTTAGATCCCAATTTATTCTTTGTGAGCATCTCTGTGTTATTCCTGGTTGGAAGAAAAAAAAGACTTAGTAGGCTAGAAGGAAAGGCAGCTTTGTTTCTTGACAGGAAAGCAACAGTTGATTTAATCCAAACAATAGACTGCCTCAAAAGATGGCACCAATTAAATAGATAATGTGTTTTTTTAATGGTGCTTATTATCTGGTATATATAATTGCCCTAACACGTTGGCACTTTCCAGCTCTCCCATTGACTGTGCTGTGCACTCTATCAGCCACTGGCCCATCAGCCACCAATCAAGAATACTCAGATGCCATTGGCTGGGTGCTGGGTCTGCTCCTCTTCCCTGCCCACAGCTTAGAGGGAACATTGGTCCCACTGTGGAGAAATACCACGTTTCTTAGGTGGAGGCTGCAGGTGGTGGTGGGGAGATGGAAAGCTGAAGTCAGAGGGACAGATAAAGGTAGGCTGATGGTTGGCTGGGAAGGATAGGGTTGCCAACTCCAGGTTGGGATATTCCTGGAGGTTTGAGGGGTGGAGCCTGGAGAGGGTGGAGTTTGAGGAAGGCTGGGGCCCAGACAGGTACAATGCCATAGACTCCACCCTCCAAACCAGCCATTTCCTCCTGGGGAACCATTGATGCCATTCTCCAGGTGAGGGCTGGAGATCATTCAGAATTACAATTGTTCTCCAGATGGCAGAGCTCAGTTTCCCTGGAGAAAACAGCTGCTTTGCAGAATGGACTCTTATACCATGCTGAGGTTGCTTCCCTCCTGCTTGGGTCTCCAATGTGGAGAAAGACTGTACTTTTCCCAGGTAGAGGCTCCAGGTAGTGGGGGGAGGGATGGACAGCTGAAGTCAGAAAGGCAGATAAAGATAGGTTGATGGTTGGATGGGAAGGAGATAGGGTTGCCAACTCTAGGTCGGGAAATTCCTGGAGATTTGAGGGTTGGATCCTGGAGACTATGGGGTTTGAGGAGAGATGGGTCCTCGGATAAGTACAGCGCCATGGACTCCACCCTCCAAACCACCCAGTTTCTCCTGGGGAACCATTGTTGCCAATCTCCAAGGGAGTGCTGGAGATCACTCAGAATTGCAACTGTTCTCCAGATGGCAGAGATCAATTCCCCTGGAGAAAACGGTAAGCTCTGTGTCATTATACCTTGGTGAAGTCACCACAGCAAATTGATGCTGAGTGCCCAAGGCTAGGGCACCCACTCAGAGCCTCTTTCTAGAGCTCATTGTATTTATTTCCACAATGGGCCTTATTCCTAGTTATGAATAATGCCAACACTTATTTAAAACTACAAGTAGCAGGTGCCATCTTATAACTTCCTATCCTTTTGCCTATGGTAGAAAGCACTTTTTCTAAGATGGTTCCTTCAGCATTGACCTCAACACAAAGCATGGCATTTTCTTCAGCACTGCTGTTTTCTTAATATGAACATATATGCAGATTTAATTAAAGCATATACAAATGACTAAAATGTTTTTAATCGGCTGTTTCCATGCTGATTTCTTTTTTTAAAAGCCGTTTCAGTGGGTATGTCACTTTAGGGAGAAGTGTAACATAAAGACAGGTCTCTGTTGTCCAAGGCTTAAGATGTCAATCTAGACAGTAGGGGAAACAATGAAGAGATGAGAAATTGCAGGAGCTGTGATAACAAGGGGCAGCAAGTAAAGCCTCTTCCATTTTATGGAATACATTTTATGTACACAGCAAGCCTCTTAGTGTGATTCCGAAGTGGTCACTGTCAGGGTAGAAATCGAGTTCATGAAGAAAGTCTGTCCCCATAGACCGTGTGAGGCCACCACTATCAATCTACCCCAGTCTAGACTGGTAAAATACACCACCAGCACAGAACAAGAATTCGTTTCTAAATATGTGTGTTGTTTTCTGTTAACCTAAGACAAGCAAAAAGTTAAATGTGAACCCAAGGTGACCGTAACTAGATGGGTTGGGCCCACCATGGCCCAAACGGTAAATGTCAAGGACTACTGGAGAAAAAGGAACAAGAAAAGATCTGCCAGGGAGAGTGCGTGATGTTAAATCCTATCTGCAGCTTGTTCCACTCTTAAAACGAGAATGGAAAAGGTTCTTGCAGACTAACTGAACTTGAAGTATGGCTGATTCTGCATTGGCTTTTCCCTCCCTTGTTTTACCAAACCCACATTGGCCCAGAAATTCCCCTCTGCACATTGCATGTTGCTGTCACTTCCTTTGATCGTCAGATTTTATGGTAGCCTCCATCAATGCTCCCTCTAAGCTGTGGGGTCTTGTGAGCAAAAATCCTACTTTGTGAGCTACTGGTGTTAAAGTCATGAGCGAGCGGTTTGGCTACTGCATAACTGAGTTTGCTCTGGAGCCATCCTTCCTGAGCTAAGACAAAAATGCGTGAGCTGGAGGCTAAAAACTTGTGAGCTAGCTCACACTAACTCAGCTTAGAGGGAACACTGGCCTCCACACTCCATGCCGCTTTCGCTTCTTTTGATCATTGGGTTTTATGGTACCTTCTGCATAGATTTTTTGGCCGTTTTATGGCCTGTTCAGGGGTGACTTTGTAGTCAGTACAGCACTGGCCTGGGATATTTGAATGTGGTTTTGAGCTGCACTTTTTCCTCCCGGTTGAGAAAATGTGGATCGAATGCCAGAAGCAGAACCAGCCCATGGCTTCTGCATTAGATCTCAAATTACACAGAAGGATGCTGGGAGGGAGAAGCCAGTGGAAAGCCACTCTTTGAAAAAAGGAAAGCTTAAGACAGCAGCATCTATCTCCAGTACTAATGTGAACTCAGAGATCTGTAGTCCAGTAGAGTACAAGACCCTGTCACCCCGGAGGAGGAGGAGGAGGACGAGGAGGAGGGAGGAGGAGGAGGAGGAGATTGGATTTATACCCCGCCCTTCACTACCCAAAGGAGTCTCAGTGCAGCTTACAAACTCCTTTCCCTTCCCCTCCCCACAACAGACACCCTGTGAGGTAGGCGGGGCTGAGAGAGCTCTGACAGAAACTGCTCTTTTTCAAGAACAGCTGTGCCAGAACTGTGGCTCGTCAAAAGTCATCCAGCAGCTGCAAGTGGAGGAATGGGGAATCAAACCCGGTTCTCCCAGATTAGAGTCTGCACTAGTTTTAGGAGAGCTGGAGATCAGTCTTAGGAAACAGTGTGCTAGGTACAGGATTCGGTAGTCTCGTCTGATGGTTGAACACTTATTTCTGATTTTTTTTATTTAGTATATTTGCATGGCTGGATGTTGTTCCTCCTCCATAGATTTTCATTCTGAAGGAGCTGGAGAGTCAGGGAGATGTATTCTAAGCAGCCTGTGTCTCCTACTTTTTACAATAGCCATTGCAGTGAGAAACGTCAAGACCATCAAATTATAGGACATGCTACCGAGCTCTGAAACTTCATAAAACTGCTGGGTAATGAGTGTGTGATTAAATTTGATTTGTATTCAGAGAGAACTCCACCTACCCTTTGTTCGACTGCCACGCTAATTGAATTTTGCATGTCAAGAAACGGGCTTCCGGCTACCCTGTGCCAAGCAGACTCGAGTCCACTGTAAAGTGCAGAGATAATGGCAGAGGTTGCAGATTGTGGGTTGTTAAAGGCATCCACCCACATGATGTGCTTTTGTGACAGAGCACAGTTCTCTTATTCCATTAACAATCTGGGGTCTGTCACATAATGTCTGTACCCAGGGCTACTTTTATAGGAAAAGCCCAGATGGAACTCATTAGCATAACAGGCCACACCCAACAGCAGAAACTCATTAGCATATTAGGCCACACCCCCATGTTACCAGAAGTATGGTCACCCAGCCACATCAACCTTTTGCTTCTTATTCTGTTTACTGTGTTTGTTGTCAAAACCCAGGGCTTTTTTTTGAGCAGGAACTCCTTTGCATGTTAGGCCACGCATCCCTAATGAGTTTCTGCTGTTGGGTGTGGCCTGTTATGCTAATGAGTTCCTGCTGGGTGTGGCCAACTCAGGAGCCAGCTGGAACTCCATTCCTGTGTATTCCTGCCCAAAAATAGCCCTGTCTGTACCCAGGGGTCTTAAGCCAGAGGTTCTGGCAGCAAGCGTCTTCCTCCCTCTTTTTTGTAGCTTTTGCAGCCTGCTAGAAAAAAGGGGTTGGGGGTTGGTCTGTTCTCCCCTGCATTTAAGCAACACTATCGCATCTGGCAAGGAGGAGGTACTGCAGGTTGCAAATACAGCCATTATGGGAACAGTGACATTTCACTAGAGATGTCAACTCCAGCCAGGGAAATGCCTGGAGAGCAGAGGGACCTCAAAGAAGAGGTGGTGCCTCCATCCTCCAAAGGAGGCATTTCCTTCAGGGGAACTGACCTCTGTAGACAGGAGATCAGCAGTAATTCTGGGAGAGCTCCATGAACCACCGGGAGGCTGTTAACCTTACATTTCACCTGGCTGTCTGCCTTGGGCCATCTCTTAGGTAAAGATGAAGCTGTCTATTAGACTGATTGTCCCTGAACTTCGAATGGCCAGCATCTACCTGCTTCGGGGCTTTACCACCCCCTGCCCTCCTTTCCAGAGACAACGAGCCTTATTCCTGCCTTTCTGCCATGGTTGTATCCCACCCACCTTGGGGATGCCATCCCTAACAACATTAGGCCTGTCCTAGTGTGGACAAGGACAAATATCGTGTTTCATATGAGGCCAAGGGCTGTTAGAATTAAAACACACAAGAAAAGAAACATAAAACACTGACGTAATGATGAACAGTAGATCAAAACTAGGGGAGGGGCTGTGGCTCACTGGTAGAGCATACAGAAGGTCCCAGGTTCAATCCCAGGCATCTCCAGTTAAAACAAAAAGAAAAGAAAAGAAAAGAAAAGAAAAGAAAAGAAAAGAAAAGAAAAGAAAAGAAAAGAAAAGAAAAGAAAAGAAAAGGATCAGGTTGTAGGTGATGTGAAAGACCTCGGCCTGAGGCTCTGGAGAGCCACTGCCAGTCTGAGTGGACAATACTGACTTTGATGGACCAAGGGTCTGATTCAGAATAAGGCAGCATCATGTGTTCATGTGAAACAAGGTTAAAAATGCAGGGGGAAAAAAAAAACCTTATCAAAATGTGCACGGCTAAATAAGGTACTTCAGCTTTCAGGCATAGATCTTTTTTCTTTCATTTTATCAGCCACCAAAGCAAACTCTATTGGAGACAAACTGATCAAAGTCTGGGGGGGGGAGGGAAATCTCCTCTAGTCCCTTCAAAATTGGTGAGAAGTTTATTTCTAGGCTCTGTCTAAAGAGGCCAGAACGATATAGAATGTGGGAGGTCTTCTAGTACCAAGGCTCCATAGGCAACATAAACATGAAGCAATCGGTATTCAAATGCGCCATCCAGCTAAAGTAGCTTAAGGCATACTTTGAAACCAGATAGATGTTAAAGCCATTCTACATTTGTGGAAAGTAATATTGGGCTGTGGTCACATGCGCCAGTTGGAGCAGAGGGAAGCGAGGCTGCTATCTTCTCTGGAGGAATTTGACGTGCAGTTGCAAGATCACACATCCCTGCGTAGCTGCGGGCACAGCCCGTCACTGTGTGATCAGTCGCAACTGCGGGTGAGTTGGGGGGTTTGGCCATTTTTTCCCATGCACATAAAGAAGGAATCACATCTCTGCAGTGAGGGCCCCCTATGGAGTATGCAATAATGTGCATACTACGAAGGGGGGGGGGGACTACACGGAGCCGGGATCACCTGATCAGACCATCCCGACAGCCTGAGAGCATGCTTGCGTGATCAGACAGGGGAAAGTTTGTCTGTGGCCCGTCAGAACCCATTTACCACCAGACTTTCCCTGGTGTCTTTTAACTCCACTTCTGTGGCAGAGCAGCATGGGTTGCCAACAACTGTGGGATGCTTCCCAGATGTTGTTGTCTGATTGAGTCCTTTAGATCTGTCAGGCATTCACACCTATGTCGGATCTAAAGGCATGTGTGATCGCAGCCTTGGAAAGAAAGGAAGCTCTCCTGTGATCCTTTTTAAACTATCTGAACCAGGGAGAAAAACATGGAACAAGAAATAATGCATCTGTTCAACAGGGCACCAGTTTGAGAGATCCAGTCATGTATACTGGAACCAGCCAAGGGAATCATCCAATCAGAAGTAGCAATAAAGGATATTATTATAGCCAGCTACACAGGTGGCGTTTGACTGCAGTAGTATGAAGCTCTGTTTTAAAGGTGGGCTAATGACGGAAACTCCTTACTTTTCTACGGAATCAAAACAGGGCAATGCACAGACAGGCTCTGACTGATGGTAAACCAAGATTCAGGCGGGTAGTCTCGTTGGTCTGAAGCCGTAGAACAAAGTTTGAGTCAAAACCTACAAACTTAAAACCTACAAAGTTTAATTCCAGGTATAAACTTCCATGTGCATGCACATGAAAGCTTATACGTAGGATTAAACTCTGTTGGTTTTAAAGGTGCCACTAGACACAGCCTTTGTTCTGATGGTAAACCAAGTTCAGTTAGCACACGAGTTACTGGAGTACCCTGAGGCAAAGCCAAAATTTTCTTGAAAAGGAGATTTTGAATAGGTTCCAGAATCGTGACCAGGCACTTATTCTAGCCCTATACCACCATACCATAGAGGAATGGTGGAGTAGACTTACTCTGAAACAATCAAAAGTAGGTTTAATCAAGAAGCCTTCTTTTGTGCTGTAAGGTTTCAAGATAGCACCTAAGGAACTCGGGACTGAACATCTCTTTACCACTAAATGAATTCTCCATTAAAGAGTTTCACTAATGGTCACCCAAGATTTTTAAAGATACCACAGTGTTCTATAGGATTACTTTCTGTTGACCACTTAAATCTCTGGGGCCTCTTCCTAAAGACCATGACTTTGGTCTGGGCAAATTACTCAACTTATTCGATATCCTTCATAGGCCTATGTGAGTTGAGGGTGCTGATACCATATTGTCTGCGTATAAAGGAGTAGATACTTTCCAATCACCTAAAGAGGGTGGGGAAAAATTCAAGGCCTGATGAACAATGCCATTTGGGTATAAATAACATACACACACACACACACAAAGGGGCCAATGATTGGATCTGGGACCTCCTACTTTACAGTTGCCACCTTTGGGTTGGGAAATTCCTGGAGATTTAGGGATGGTGTTTTTTGGGGAAGGACCATATTGGGATAGAGACCACCCTCCAAAGCAGCCATTTTCCCCATAGGGACTGATCTCTGTAGTTTGGAAGTCAGTTGTCATTCCAGGAGACCTTCAGTTCCCACTTGGAGCTCGGCAGCCCGATGTGCGACATGCTGAATATGTGCTTTACTGTTGAGCTATAGCACCTCCCCACAAAGTGGGATTATTCCCCGGTGGCTCTGATTATCAGCTTTAGAGCACAGATAGAACCAGCTTGTGTGGATTCTGCTCATCGCAGTTCAGGTCTCCAGAGCCGTTCGCCAGTACCGTGGGCAAGAGGATGCTGGGAGGTTGTCAGCCAGGAGCAGAACGTTCAGGTTGCCTCTGATTGGCTGGCCTATAGTGGTCAGTGGGTGGTGGTGCTTAGGTCATAAAGCACTCTGCAGTGGGTTATCAACTGACACCCACAGCCTGGAGTCACAGACTGCCCGTTTATGTCAGCAACTGAGTGCTCCTCTCAGTTGCCTCCTAGATCTTCTGTTTCACAGTCCTCTTATGGGTCCTACCCTTCCAACGTTTCTTTTGAACTTCTGAAATCACAACTTTGGAGTTCTTCCAGCTGTGGTAAGCATAGACGCTCCCTGAGCATTCCTGATGTATCTGTCTTGCCAGTCCTTGCCTTGAGAGCCAGTTCGGTGTACTAGTTAAGAGTGTCAAACTCTGATCTGGAGAAACAGGTTTGATTCCCCACTCCGCCACATGAAACCAGCTGAGTGACCTTGGGTCAGTTACGGATCCCTCTGAACTCTCTCAGCCCCACCGACCTCACAGGGTGTCTGTAGTGGGGAGAGGAAGGGAAAGGTGATAATGAACCACTCTGAGACTCATTTGAATAGTGAAAGGCGGGGGATAAAACTAACTCTTCCTCTTCCTCCTCCTCTTCCTCAGCTTATTTGTTCAGGATGGAAACCATGGTTAGAAATCCTCCAGTCCTCCTATCTACATAGTAGAGATTTACTATACGATTGGAAGTGATGTCTGCCACAGTAACTGGGCAACAGTTTTGCGGGGCTGGTTTAAGGATCTTTCTAAATATAGGTACTATGTTTCTGTCCCAGTGTTGCCAGCCTCCAGGTGGGGCCTGGAGATCCCCCGCTTTTGCAACTGATCTCTAGCTGACAGAGATCAGCTCCCCTGGAGAAAATGGCTGCTTTGAAGGGTGGAGTCTAGGGCATTGTGCTATGCTGAGGCCCCTCCCCTCCCGAAACCCCGCCCTCTCCATGTATTTTCCAACCCAGACCTAGCAACGCTATTCCATCCTGAGGGGAAAATGCCAGTAGAATTTATCTAAGAGAATAACTTTGCAAAAAATGGGTCTCTGCCAGACAGAAAATGCTTGGCATATCTCTGAGGAAAACAAATAGGGGTTCCCAGCATAATGCCCATGGGTGCCATGGTGCCTGCTGATACCTTTTCCTGGTGCCCACCAAATGCTTTTAGAAAGTGGGTGGGGCTAAGTGGAGCTTTTGCTCAGCAGGTCTTCTGGTTGACAACACAGATTGAAAGGCATTCGGTTAAAGAGAGCTTTTGCCTGAAATGTTGAAGAGGTACTGTTAGCATTATATATGAAACTGCTAACAGATCCAACATTTGCGTGCCTCTTAATGAATCCTTAACAATCAGTGTGTGAATGCCTGACAGATCTAAAGGGAGTGATCAGACAGCAACATCTGGGAAGCATCCCACAGTCATCAGCAATCCATGCTGCTCTGCCACGGAAGCACAGTTAAAAGACACCGGGGAATGTCTGGTGTTAACCAGACACGATGGGCCATGGACGGACTTTCCCCCGTCTGATCACCCAAGCACACTGTCATGCCATCGGGATGGTCTGATCATTCCATCCTGACTCTGTGCCATTGTCCGTCCCCCCTCTTCCCAGTATGCACATCATCACAAACTCCATAATGTGGTTTGGTTCCTTGATTCCTCGTTTAAGCTCATGGGAAACAAACGTCAAAAAAGTGACTCACTCGCGGTTGCATCTGATCACACAGTGATGGGCTGAGCCCGCAGCGTCAAAGGGATGTGTGATCTCACAACTGCGTGTCAAATTCCTCCACAGGAAATAGCCTTGCTTCCCCCTCCACTTCAATGGGCATGTGTGACTGCAGCCTAACTTTGCTCTCCGATATTTTGTGGTTGGTTCTGGCCCCTGCAGCAGCCTTTTTTGCGGTCACGCCCACTGCCCTGTCTCAGAATTCCAAAGGTGCCTGCAGGCTCAGAAAGGTTGGGGACCCCCATCCTAGGGACTAACCGGAAGGAAGGGGAGTGGTGTGATCTCCTATCTCAGAGGGGACCACTGTGGGGAGAGGGGGCGTCATGAACATACGCAGCTCTGAATTGCCATCATGGCTAGCTAGACTTTGCAGCTGTTTCTGAGTATCAGACACTGAACACGGAGCTGAGAGGAGAAAGTGGCAGACAGCAACGGGAAAGCGATATATTCATTGACAATTGACTTTCTACAGCTGCTGTAGTAAATAAGATCGGCCAATTTCCTTTTGCTGCTAGAAAAGTCTGTATTCTCTATGCTGCCGCTATTTCCGAGGTACACAGTGTGTGTGGGGGGGAGGGGGACACACCAGTATGCCTACTGTGCAGAAATTGTCTCCAATTTACATTAATGAGCATCATTTGGTCTACTTTTGAATATAATTGTGTGTGTGTGTTGCCTATATATCTCCAGTTTCAAAATCCACTGCATTAACGTACAATTAGTTTCCAATTACTTGGATGTAACTGAGTAGAAACTTGGTTCACAAATGCCAGGGAAGGCATCTGCCTCAACCTCTCTCTCTCTCTCTCTCTCTCTCTCTCTCTCTCCCTCTCCCCCCTCCTCTTTTTTTTTTTTTTTAGTTTCTCTTCAGATCGCATAAATCTTTTGCCTTTTTCCAACTTCTCTCTCTCTCTTTTTCTAATTATCACATAGCCTCATCAGGCATTTCTGTGAAGAAAGCTGTCCTTAACAGGCGGCTTTGGCTTCCGCTGTGCCGTTTCTTCTTTCTTAATTTTCATTCAGTGCCTTATGAGCCCTGTAGCCGAACATCTGGACGTGCCCAGGTAAAACCGAGCACTGCTCGCTCTCTGTTGGATGCGCATGAGCCTGGAAATGCTCTTTGAAGACTCTCGCCTGTGGCGATATAGCATCTATCCCACTGGACCGTTATAGAACTGTCAGTCAAATCCCAAGAAGTAGTTCCATTCCCCCCCTCCATTCTGCATTGTTGATTTCCTTGGTCCCTTTAGGCAGGGCATGCGTGCCGCAGGTTGAGATGGGTCAGCAGCAAATATTTCTGCAGACTGTGGAGTATTTTCATTGCAGATGCAATCCAAGTGCTGTTTGCAGGTGGGCTTCTCTTAAGGTGAAATGGTGTCTTTCACAAATTAGGAGACAGAAGGTTAATGAGGGTATGCCCAGTGCTGCATGTTCTTTATACTCTGTATAGTCTGTGCCAAGAATTTTGTGAGCCACAGAAATTATGCAGATGTACCTAATTTTTCCTAGTATTCAGGGATATAAGAACATAAGAAGAGCCCTGCTGTATCAGACTAGTGTTCCATCTAGTCCAGCACTCCATCTCACACACTGGTCAACCAGTTCCTCTGGATGGCCAACAACAGGGCATAGAGGCCAAGGCCGATCTCCTGATGTTGCCTTTTGGCTCTGGGATTCAGAGGTTTAGTGCCTCTGAACATGGAGGTTCCCCTCAGTCACCATGGCTAGCAGCCATTGATAGACTTCTCCTCCACGAATCTATCTAGTCCTCCTTTAAAGATTGTTTATTCCTGTGGCCATCACTACATCCTCTGGCAACTATGGTTGCAAAGGGGTTGTGAAGGGTGCTAAAGCTCTAGCCTTGCTCATGTGGCATGCACACATGGGTGTGTTCAGCAGCTGCCTGGACAGCCCAGGGTTGGCCACAGTTAATACTCGAATGGGCGGCCACAAAGGAAGTCTAGGGTTGCTACACAGAGGAAGGCAATGGCAAACTACCTCTGCTCGTCTCTTGCTTAGAAAACCCCATGAGTCAGTTGCCAGTTGACAACTTCTAGATATTATTATATACCTCCAACACCCCGAATAGTTTGAAGATTCACTTAGGATGGCCCACGCCCATTAGAGAAAACCTGCATTCCAATAGTCTTTTTTTCCCTCCTGAAAGAACAGCTTTTGAATTTTCAGTTACTTTGCAATATTTACAGATTTTCAGGGCTTTTTTTTTGTAGAATAAGCCCAGCAGGAACTCATTAGCATATTAGGCCACACCCCTGACAGCACAACTCATTAGCCTATTAGGCCACACCCCCATGTTACCAGAAGTGTGGTCATCCAGCCACACCCACCTTTTGCTTCTTATTCTGTTTACCTTGTTTGTTGTCAAAACCCAGGGCTTTTTTGTAGGAGGAACTCCTTTGCATGTTAGGCCACACACCCCTAATGTAGCCAATCCAAATGAGTTTCTGCTGTTGGGTGTGGCCTGTGATGCTAATGAGTTCCTGCTGGGCGTGGCCAACTCGGGAGCCAGCCGGAACTCCGTTCCTGTGCGTTCCTGCCCAAAAATAGCCCTGCAGATTTTTAAAGGACCCCATTGCTCTGATGAGAGTCCCCTGTAAAGCACAGAGAGGTTGGAATAGAGCTGTAAATCAAACTTGCTGCATGGCCCTTCTGTCGAGTCAGAAACTCAGCACAGGTGTTTAAAACTGGCCTCCTGTTTTTCGCACTGCCCCAAAAGGCTGGGAAATGCTGTCAGTGGGCATCTGGCATGTCAGACTAAGCGGAAAGTGCTGAACTAAGACAACCTAGGGTTGCCAGCCTTCAGGTGGGTCCTGGGGATTTCATGGGATTGCAGCTGATCTCCCGGTCACAGAGATCAGTTCCTCTGGAGAAAATGGGTGCTCAGGAAGGAGGGGGGGGGCTCTACGGTACTATACCCCACTGGGGTTCCTTTCCCAGGCACACCCTCTCCAGGCTTCACCCTTGAATTTCCAGGAATTTCCTATCCCGTAGTTGACAGCCCTGAGATATGCTGAGGCTAGGGTCGCCAGGCAACTGGAAGGAGGGTTGCAAGGAGAAAACTTAAAAACAACAACAACAATAACAACAACAAAAGCATAAGGCAAGGGGTGTCGAACTCATTGGTTATGAGGGTCGGATCTGACATAAATGAGACCTTGTTGGGCCGGGCCATGTGTGTCATAACAATGTGATGCCAGGTAGCGGAGATAAAAACTTTATAAAGGCCACAAACACAAAGGGTTGTGGGGTTTTTTTTACTTAAAATAAAAACATGCCTAAAACGTCAGCACTCATGCAATATTTTATTTGTTTAACAGTCTCTGATAACTGACTCCTCTTGCTCTGAATGGTTATATCAAAATGTCTGTGCTGTTGCAATCTTGGGTATGCTGTTCAGGTGTGTAAGCCGCAAACCTACGGTGACGCAGCAGCAGCAGAACTGGAAGAAGAAGCAGAAGACAGCCAGTTCCACTGTGGGCCTGAGAGAAGCCCTCTGGGCCTGACTTGGCCCCTAGGCCACATGTTTGACACCCCTGACATAAGGGTTGGTCTCCTTACAGGAAGTTCTTACCATAGATGTCCTGGTAGAGCTACCCAGAAATGGTAATGCGTAATCCCAGGAATTGTTGGAAACTCTATGGTAAAATTTGAAGGAACGCTACCAGAGAACAAGCCACAATTAAACCAGGTCTGACTGCATTTGTACAGTTGTTGTTGTTCAGTCGCACAGTCGAGTCTGACTCTTCGCGACCCCATGGACCAGATCGTGACAGGCCCTCCTGTCTTCCGCTGTCCTCTGAAGTTTGCTCAGTTTCATGTTTGTTGCATTGATGACACTGTCTAACCATCTCATCCTTTGCTGTCCCCTTCTTCTTTGACCTTCAATCTTTCCCGGCATCAAAGGATTTGTACAGTACATGCAATCATAGTTAACACTATCCGTGGTTAATAAACCAACTTTGGATCTTGGCTTGACGGATTGTGGCTAAGCAGTGTTAGTGGAATGGGCCATGCTTGCCAATCATACTAAACACAGCTAGGGCCCCGGTCACACAGGCCAGAAAACGCTGGGGGAGGCGTGGCAGTTTGCCCTGGAGCTAAATAAGGCGCGGTAGCCCGATCATACGGGCCACCGGGTTGCCACACTCCAGCTCTGCGCCCGATCACACTGCGCTGCTGCAGCGCAGCAAAAGCAGCGCAGTGCACATGCACCATTGGGGGGGGCGGGCCGCTGTCGGTGTCTTGTGTGTGCGCATGCGCTGTTCAGCGTTGGTGCGCATCCCATGGACACTTACAACATCTGGAAACCCCGGGGACATGGGCGGGTGTCGGAAGCCGCGGGATACTGGCGCTCCCGCGATCAGACGCCAGCCTTTGCCCCGGGGTTTCTGGAAACTAGTACTTCCGACCTACTAGTTTTTTACCCCGCGTTTTCCAGGGGAAGCCGCGGGTTGGCCACGGGAGCACTACGCCTCCCAGATGTGCTCGTATGATCGAGCACGAGAAAGTCCGCAGGGCTCCCGTGCCTTCAGCAGGGCAAATGCTCCGTGTGAACAGGGCCTAGGATTATTAAACCATGGCTTTGTGTGATGTCAGAACCAAGGCTCTGTTTAAAAGCTGAACCGATGTCTGTTATGGGAGACTTTACACGTCCCAACTACTACTCTGGACCAGTGCCTGGGCAGGAATTTGGAGCTTTTCTTTCCCAAATGGGTTAAGGTCATGTGCTTCAAGGGCAGCCTCCAAAGAGGATGTTACCTTAATCTGTCTTCAAGGTTATGGAAACGTGAGCAAACATTTCCAGTGCCTCTCTCCACAATTCAGTACCGATCTTCGTTAGTTCTCATTTTGCAGACACTGGAGGGCCGGTTGAAACGTGCTGCTCTCACAAATGTTTTGGGAAATCCACTTTGGGAAGGGGTTGTTGGGTGGGGTGCTGTTGTTGGTTTTTTGCAGATAACGAACAATACAAATGAGGAAATTACAAGACGCTTGTGCGGAGCAGCAAATCCATCTCTCTTCCCACCACCCATTCATCATTCCAGAGGCAAAGGCAGGCGACTTCGTGCCTCATAACAATTTAATAAATATTGCTAAAATATGGCGAGTGCCACGATGGACCGTTAGCAATCTGCTAATATAATGGGGAGAAATCTGATGTGGCTTTCAGAAACCAGCTCTGCAAGCGTAACGCACAGCAGTGTCAGAAGAAATCAAGAGACATATGGCGCGCTCTCATCAGCCAGCCTCAGGGGACTGCACCAAAATTGCTCGTCTTACAACTATATGACATTGAGAAGAGAAAGAGGATGATACCTCCCCCCCCCTTTTCTCCTTAGACAATGAAAGCAAAGGGGAGAAAAAAGAACTACATGTTAGACAGCACTGCCTTTCAAAGGAACAAGGTGTTCAAAGAAATCTATCCTGAAGCATAGCCCCATAGAGGAGAAGGAGGAGAAGAGGAGGAGGAGGAGATTGGATTTATACCTTGTCCTTCACTACCCAAAGGAGTCTCAGAGCGGCTTACAAACTCCTTTCCCTTCCCCTCCCCACCACAAACATCCTGGGAGGTAGGCGAGGCTGAGAGAGCTCTGACAGAAACTGCTCTTTTCGAGAACACCTCTGCCAGAACTATGGCTTGCCCAAGGTCATCCAGCAGCTGCGAGTGGAGGAGTGGGGAATCAAAACCGGTCCTCCCAGATTAGAGTCTGCGCACTTAATCGCGACACCAAACTGTGGTGGTTACAGTCGTGTTACTTAGTGGCTTGGGAGCTGCTTGTGGCTCTTTGACATTCCACTTGTGGCTCTTCTGAGCATTTTCTGGGGATGCCAGCCTCCAGCTGGAACTTGGGGTTACAGCTTCTCTCCAGATTACAGAGATCAGTTCGCCTGGAGAAAATGGATGTTTTGGGAGGTGGATTCAATGGCCTTGTACACCCTGAGGTCTCTGTCTTCTCCAGTCTCCATTCCCAAATCTCCAAGAGATTCCACTCCTGGATCTGGCAACCCTTCCCTCCCTATCTCCTGCCGACGGGCAGGGAGGGGGGGACTGGCAACCCTCGCATTCCCTCCTCTGTGGCATCTAGCCTGTGTTTCATGGATGTCGGCAAGGCCCTTAACTGGTGAGGCATGAGATTTGCAGGTGGTTCCAACTCTGAAACAGCCACCACTGAAGGAGCAGGAGGAGGAGAAGGAGAAGGAGATTGGATTTATACCCTGCCCTTCACTCAGAGTCTCAGAGCGGCTTACAAACTCCTTTCCCTTCCCTTCCCCACAACAGACACCCTGTGAGGTAGGTGGGGCTGAGAGTGCTCTTTCGGGAACTAAGCTGTGAGCCTTCCTGAGGTGCAGGCCTCATGCCAGGATTGGAAGCCAATGTGGCTGTTTTGGTTGGTAGTCATTGCAGATGTGGCTTTATGTGGAGCTGTGCAGTGAATACCACTGGGTTGGAGCATCAGGCTGAGATCTGAGACATCTAAATGCAAATCTCCCTTCTGCCACAGATGCTCAGTGAGGGCCTTGGTCCAGTCACCCTCTCAGCCTAACTTACCTTCCTGGGTGTTTGTTATAAGGTTGCCAGGTGTTCAGTATTGACTCGGACAGCTTGGTGTTTTCTCTGACTGTCTACAGAAGAACCTGGGGGGGGGAATACTGGAATATACATTTTTGGTATTTTGTCAGTGTTTTTCCTGAAGAGTCAGTCAAAACCCTGGCGTGTCCAGGTCAACTGGCCTCCTTCGGTTATGTCGTAAGTCCACTTGCATGTTTTCAAGCATCCCAAAATGGCCCCTGTCTTCATATACTTCTTTATTTAAGTGTAATCGATTGATTATAAAAAAGCAACAACAACAGCACGCAACTCTAATCGATTGACCAGCTCCCCTCACCGAAGTAACCAAACAGTAGAAAGGAAAACAGGGACATGTGCTTTCTGACAATTTAGTTTTGCAGGCCCAAAAGACACACTCCTGCGCTTACAGTGGAGTGTGCTAGTTAAGGAAGGATGTCAGTCAAGTTGTATGAGGATATCACGGCCAACCTGCTTCTGCAATGGCAGCATACTGAGCTAACATATGGGGGAAACTAGGGCACTGTGCAAGGGAATGCCTGCAGCTTGGCGGGGAGCGGGGGAGGATAAAGTCCATAGTGCACCACTAGGCAGCTTCTCTGATGGAATGATACATCATGCAAGACTAATTCTGACCCTGGAGAAAATTGCTTTCTCGCTATGAGACTCGCGGCGTGGGACAAAACGAGAAATAGTCAAAGGATAAGCCCAGAGCAGAAAACCAGGAAGCCCTTGGAAAGGACCATCCAATCGAAAGAAGTTTTGAAAGCTGCCCCCTCCCCGGCATGGTGCCCAGGATATACTTAGAAGTTTGACGAGATGGAGAGATTGGCACCATGATGATCTTAAGGAGAAGTCTTATTAATGTTTCTTGTGCCTCTGGTGGAGTGGGATTTCCCTCTCCAGAGCCTTTGTTTCAGTAATGCGTTGGTCTCCAGTGTGCCATGATACTCGTTGTCATGGCCACCCATTGGAATCTGTGACATGGGAGGTCTTATAGCCTTATTGATGACCTAAGGCCTGGCCTACACCCGTGTAGGAGAATGAAGCAATGGTAGAATGGACTGCGTATACAAATGCAGACTGCAGGAACAGATGAGCATTTTTAAAAATTTCCCTTTACCTTGAAAAAACTCCCTTCAGGTTGAAAAGACAAACAAACAATTGCTGGATTAGTGTACTGGGATAAGGGCGGTGGGAAGGGGCTGTGGCCAGTGGAGTTTTGTGAGCAAAAATTCTACTTTGTGAGCTACTGGCATTAAAGCTGTGAGCAAGTAATTTGTCTACTGCATGAATTAGTTTGCTCTGGAGCCATTCATCCTGAGCTGAGACAAAAAATCTGTGAGCTGGAGGCTAAAAAACTGTGAGCTAGCTCACGCTAACTCAGCTTAGAAGGAACACTAGCTGTGGCTAAAGTTTCCAGTCTCCAGGTGATTTCCAGGCAATAGAGATCTGTTCCCTTGGGGGGTGGGGGGATGGCTGCTTTGGAGGGTAGACTCTATGGCATGGTACCCTGAGGAAGCCCCTCCCCTCCCCAAACCCCATTCTCCCCAGGCTGCACCCCCAAAATCTCCAAGTATTTTCTCACCCAGAGCTGACGAGCCTACCTGTGGCTCAGTTGAAGAACCTCTGCTTTGCATGCTGAAGGTCCCATGTTCAACCACCAGCATCTCCAGCGGGGAGCACCAGGCGGCGGACATTGTGAACGATCTCTGCCTGAGCCCCTGGATTTCTGCTTCCAGTCCGAGTAGACAAATACCAACACTGATGGAACGGTGGTCTGATTAGGGTTGCCAAACCGAGTCCCCCGCTTTTTGGGGGGGTCTACCTCACGCTGGCCAGCTGACCACTGGGGGAAGCCCCGCCCCCAAGCCCCAACACCCGCAGCCACCCCTCTCCCTTCTCTCTTGAGAGAGAGGAGAGAGAGAGGTGGCTGCAGGCCACACACCCGAGTGGGTGCCAAAGACAGCTGCACTCTGCCTTAGTTATTTCGTGCTTTACTTTCCGTCCCCATTCTTCGCTATCGTTTTGAAAAGTTTTTCTCTTCCGCGGGGTGGATCCTTCCCCCCCCCTCGGTTCGGCTTAAGGGGGATGTACTAGGTATAAAGTACTAGGTACTAGGTACTAGGTATAAAGTGCTTAGGTATTTGTCTTGTTTTTCAACTCATCAGAACTCACAGTTCATTCGGAGTCATCCGCCAGGTAAGGAAAGAATGCCTGACTGTCTGCACACTTGACCCAGTGTGCGTTTCTAGCGCCATTGCTGGTCTGTGGTGGTGGGATCTTCAGAACAAAGGAGAGCCTCAATCCCTTGGCAATCAGCCTTGGGAGAGGCACTCCTTGCGTTCCATGGGTGGGAGCCCCCTGCAAGGGCTCCGGGAGGTCCGGGTCAAGCGAGAGCTCTCCCCACCACCACAGCACGGTCACGTCTCTCGGAGCTCCAAAGAGACATGTCCGTCATTCGAGTCGCCAAAACTGGTGAATATTGTAAGACTGTTAATGTTTTAAGCATGTTTGTATTTTGAGTAAAAAAACCCACACCATTAATTGGGTTTGCCTGAGTCAGTCTGGTGTAGTGGTTAGGAGCACAGACTCTAATCTGAGAGAACCGGGTTCGACTCCTGACTCCTACACATGTAGCCAGCTGGGTGACCTTGGGTCAGTCACAAGTTCTCTCAGAGCTGTTCTCTCAAGAGCAGTCCTCGAAAGAGCTCTCTCAGCCCCACCTACCTCACAGGGTGTCTGTTGTGAGGAAAGGAAGGGAAAGAGATTGTAGGCCATTCTGAGACTCCAGGTGAAGGGTGGGGTATAAATCAATCTCTTTGTCTTCTTTATAAAGTTTATATCTCCGCTACCTGGCATTACATTTTATGGCACATATGACGCAGCCTGCCAAAGTAACATTTATGTCTGATCTGGCCCTCGTAACAAATGAGTTTGTATCACATCCCTGAAACGCTGGCATTTCATCAGTCTGTGGTTCATTCTGTGCCCGGGAAGCCCATTAAAGACCACTTTGGGTGCCAAAGGATGTGCAACATGTGTACTGCCTGAAGGCATCCAGCTATAAACAATGGCATAATGGAGCCATCTATCTGATGGGAATCAGATAGATCCCCAGGAACAAACCGAAATGTTCATTTGAAGGCGTCAAAGAGGCACAATCTCTGGAGAGAGAGATCATTTTAAGGACGTGTGAGGGGGGCGGTTGTCCTCTGAGCCACTGAGAACTTGTGTGAGGGGCAGCAGCTGTTCTTCCATGCTTTTATATATCAGAAGGAATCTGAGTTGGAATGCAGAGGATGCCAAAGACCATTTCCATCATGTCCTGGAAGCCTACTAGCCACGCATATCGTGTGCCATTGCCATGTTGTGTGAACAATGCACTCATTTACCAAGTACATACAGCTCTGGTATGTGCGAACTGACCACTGGATTTTTCAGGGTTCATGTTCACACATCCCAGGGCTGTATGCACATGTTAAATACATATGTTACCCCTGCCTGCTCACACAACATGGCAAGTGCCCATATCAAGAGGAACACAGGTAGAGTGAGCTTCTCCCATGTATAGTTGGCAGTCTCTTGGTGTGAGTGAATGTAGTGTCTGAAACAGGCTAAAGCGAAGCCCATCTAATCCAATACTGTGTCATACAGTGGCCAAAACCCAGGTGCCTTCAGGAGATCCACCAGCAGGGCCAGAACTCTAGAAGCCCTCCCACTGTTGCCCCCCAAGCACCAATAATATGGAACATCACGGCCTCAGATGTCATCCTCCATGATGGTAAGGAGAATTTTATCACACATCAACTGCCATTGTGTGGGGAAATGGTTGTCTGTGGGAGGTCACTGTTTTACTCAAATACTATCTGATATATTGGATTGGTTTGCACGTATGCACCAGTAAATCAGTGCGAGCGAGGTTAGTTGTCTGTGACTGTTGGTTACCTCTTCGGCAATCATTTCATTGAAAAGAATGTGGGATGGGGGGCACTGGAAATTATCTTGCAATAGTTGGCTGATAATTCAGAGAAGCCATTATTAAAGGATTTCACGATGGGAACCAATTCAGCAACACAAAATCCCTTTAATTCCCTGGGAGTATTGGAGTAGGTAATTTAATGGAAGATGGATTATGTTTGTAAAATTCGAAAGGTCTTATTATTGCTGTTATTGTTGTTATATTCCTGTTAGCTTCAAGGCAAGCTAATGAATAGTTGGTTCCAGCAATGGAATTCTGGAGATGGCATACAGAGTTGTCATTTTCTCCGATATTTGATCTCTTGGTCTCGTATGCATGGTGGGGGGGATGTTGGCTTCTAGATCTGGCAGGTCTGAAGAGAGACTGCAGGTAGAGGACATGGGTACAAATGAAGTAGGAAATCCTTGCATCACCTAAGATATTCTTTGGGTCAAATTGTTGCATTTGTGTCAAGGAACTTTTCTGTTCCCAACTATCAGCACTGCCTGTCTGAAAAATCTTGCTGGATCAGACCAGAGATCCATCTAGTCCAGCATCCTGTCTCAAACGGCAGCCAACCAGTTTCTCTGGAGGTCCAACAACAGGGCACAGAGGCCGAGGCCTTCCCCTGATAAGAACATCAGAAGAGTTCTGCTGGCTCAGACCAGTGGTCCACCTGGCCCACCATCCTTTCTCATGCAGTGGTCAACCAGTTCCTCTGGAGGGTGATCAACAAGGCATAGAGGCCAAGGCTTTCTCCTGATAAGAACATCAGAAGAGCTGTGCTGACTCAGACCAGTGGTCCACAAGTTCCACTATCCTTTTGCATGCAGTAGCCTACCAATTCCTCTGGAGCGTGAACAACAGGGCTAGGGTTGCCAGCCTTCAGGTGGGGCCTGGAACTCTCCCGCTTTTACAACTGATCTCCAGCTGACAGAAATCAGCTCCCCTGGAGAAAATGGCTGCTTTGAAGGGTGGACTGTTTGGCATTGTACCATGCTCAGGCCCCTCCCCTCCCCTCCTCAAACCCCACCCTCTCCTGAATCCACCCCCAAAGTCACCAGGCATTTTCCAACCCAGACCTGGCAACCCTAAACAGGGCATGGAGACCAAGGCCTTCTCTTTATGTTGCCTCCTGGCACTGGTATTCAGAGGCTTGCTGTCCCCGAATGGGGAGGTTCCAAGGCTCACTGTTTGAATCCCCTCCAATGGAGGAGTGGATGCCACATGTTAGGGTCTGTGTTGTTATGTGGAGAACTTGTAAGTAGCTCTCAGCAGGGCAGTGTTCGCAATACCCTACCCTACTGGCTGTTCTTCTCCTTAACTATTTGAGCAAAGGACTTCCTGTTTTGTGCTAGGTTCCCCTTTTGTGAGGTTCCTCTCACCAATGTCCCCCTATATGTTTTCTAAGTGTGCTTGGCCGGAGGGCAGAGAGAGAGCAAGAGAGAGAGCGTCCCGTATTGGACAGTGTGTAATATGAAATACAAATGTCTTGCCTACGGTTAGGGTTAATATTGTACCTGGTAGACAATATTCACCTTGATGGACCAAAAGCCTGATTCGGTATAAGGCAGTTCCGTGTGTTCAAGAAGGAAATTCAGCTGTTTTAAGTCTTTTGCCCTTTTCCCGACTGTTGTGTTAAACTCGGACCTTGTTTGCCATATATTTCTTGCCTGCCTGTTTGTAAACTCACTGCCTTGTTTCACTTTGGCTGGGGATTGAGGGGGAGTGTGTGACTGTGTGTGTGGAGTTGCTTTGCTGAGAGTCGCACTGGCTTGTAACTGCATCCATGCGGGGCCTTCCCTTGGTGGGAAGTATGCATGCTTGACCTTGAGTACCAGACACTGCTAGCAGTGTCTGGCAGGTAATGTAATCATAGATTTGCAAGTGCTGTAGGAGGGCTAATGGTGTACTATAAATTTTGGTGGGCTGGAAGTAGGGGTGTGACTGGTTTGGTCACTGGGGGGATTATTTGAATTGTGTATAACTGGGGAACTGGCGCCAAGGGAGTCAGTTCTGACACAGGTTCATCTATGCTTGAAACCTCTTTAGAGGGTGACTGGGTTGTGTGCAAAAGATCTTAGACTTGGTGATCTTGGGTAACTTTCAGCCTTTTGATTTTGTGGAAGCTGCTTTCATCAATGTGGTAGAAAAGAGTAAGGGTCCACTTTGTCCTTAAAGACTAACAAAATTTGTAGTAGGGATGATCTGAAGAAGCAAGCAGTGACTCACAAAAGCTCCTGCCCTACCACAAATTGTGTTAGTCCTTAAGGTGCTGCTGGATTCTAACTCTTTTCTACTGCTACAGACAGACTAACATGGCTACTCACGTTATCTTTCATCAGTTCAGACACAGATCAGCTGCAGTCACACGCACCAGTTGGAGTAGAGGGAAAGCAAGGCTATTCTCCGGAGGAATTTTGACACACAGTTGCAAGATATCACAGCCCTTTGTAGCTGTGGGCTCAGCCCGTCACTGTGTGATCAGATGCAACCGTGGGTGAGTCGGGGCTTTTTTTTTGGCCGTTTGTTTCCCATGCGCTTAAATGAGGAATTGCACCTCCACATTGAAGGCTCTCTATGGAGTATGCAATGATGTGCATACTATGAAGGGGGGGGAAACGACAGCAAGCCGGGATGGCATGATCAGACCATCCTGATGACATGAGAGCGTGCTTGCGCGATCAGACAGGGGAAAGTCTGTTCGTGGCCCATTGGAACCTGTTAGAGCTGGACTTTCCCCAGTGTCTTTGAACTCTGCTTCTGTGGCGGAGCAGCACGGGGTTGCCGACGACTGTGGGATGCTTCCCAGATGTTGCTGTCTGATCGCGCCCTTTAGATCCATCAGGCATTTGCAGCTATGTCGGATCTAAAGGTGTGTGTGATCACAGTCATCATCACTATTTTTAAAAGTGGGCAAAAATTAAAGCTGCATTTGGTAGTCAGTGCCAGATTGTGTGACCTTTACAGCCCTTCCTAATCATAGTATAATAACCTAGCCCTGCTATGAAAGTCTTGATATATCTATCTGTGCTGAGAAACAGTGACTTTTCATTTCGTTTACTGGAGAAGAATCCACGCCTACCAAAATCATAGCTGTTTGGGTCATTTGTCTGGCCAACTTGCATAAAGCATGTAATCACTTTCTGTTCATCTTCTCTTTGCCAGCTGAGCAGTCAGATCTTTTTAAACAGCCATCACTGGATAGATTTTGTTATTTGCTTTTTGCAGTCAGCAGGATCAACTCAAGAACTGATCGCAAGTACTGTTTGCTAGCTGTGTACATGGGCAGGCACTGAAGGCAGACAAGCACACTTAGTAGTAAGCTTCATCTCAAAAATCTCAATTTTACCACCACCCCCGTTACTATGTGCCCTTTTAAAAATTGGAAGTGGTGGTAGCAGCAGAGAGAAAATGGGGGGCAGATAGTCTAATCAAGTGAGAAAAAAAGTCAATGCAAGCAGACTCATCTGAATTAATTCAAAGACATCCAAATAGCTTGCTGAACAAAACCGGTGGGTGTATAAAGATAATAATATCTGAAATGGGGAAGAACTGCTGTTGCAAAATGTGTCAGCCTTTAATACTGGCATAATGCTATTGTCAAAGGCTGATGTCATGGGTATTTTGCATTATTTACAGGGATCTTGAACAGACAGTATCCACATGGATATGTTGTATCATCCAGCATAGTTATTTTTTTTTGGGGGGGGGGGAGGGGGATATACAGGGTCATATGACTTTTTTTTTTTTGGCTTTGAAATTTTGTGCTGTGGTATATTTTTTATATTTTTTTGAGTACCTGACTTTTTCCACATTGGATTGATTTATGTTATGGAATGCTTATTGCAAAAAATTGGGCATGGTTTTAGTGATCTGTTTATTCATTCTTGTGTGCTAGTTTCTGTATTACCTTTTGGGTGTTAAATGAAGTGTTTAGGAGGATCCCTGTAGATTGTTTATAAACCTCAGGAGTGGGTTTAGTGCACGTATCAGATTTGTAGTACAGAGCTATTAACATTTAGTCAACCACCAATAAGGATGCTGGTGTCGAAATGCGTCTGGTCTCCCATTGGAGGTATATTTATGGATTGTTTTATACTAGTTATAACATTTTTGGATTATTTTGGGTTTTACTTGAGTGTGCTTGTGTATACCCACAAACAATTTATTTGGATGAGACCCTTGCCGGCATATCAGTTTCAAAACAGATCCGTTTCAGTGTCTCTGCCTCAAAACCTGTTGCTTAAGGTGCATCTCTTGCAAACCATTTTTTTTTTCACCACTTTGTTTCTTGTATATTAGCAGGGCTATTTTTGGGCAGGAACGCACAAGAATGGAGTTCCGGCTGGCTCCTCAGTTGGCCACACCCAGCAGGAACTTATTAGCATAATAGGCCACACCCAACAGCAGAAACTCATTCGGATTGGCTACATTAGGGGTGTGTGGCCTAACATGCAAAGGAGTTCCTGCTACACAAAAAAGCCCTGGGGTTTGACAACAAACAAGGTAAACAGAATAAGAAGCAAAAGGTGGGTGTGGCTGGATGACCACACCTCTGGAAACATGGGGGTGTGGCCTATTATGCTAATGAGTTTCTGCTGTTGGGTGTGGCCTATTATGCTAATGAGTTCCTGCTGGGCTTTTTCTACCCAAAAAGCCCTGTATATTAGATAATACCGAGATTTTCCCCTCAACCTTTTTGTTGGCTTGCTTGTTTGTTTTGGGTGTTGGCTGTAGGTTTCAGTTTCCCACTGTTTGCTTGCTGTATTGTGAATCCCATTTAAACAGAGGCTCTGATTTGCAGCCTCTCCATATGAGTGGGTGATTCTGCATTGGCTTTTCTCTCTGTCGTTCGACCAAACCCACGCTGGAACAGAAATCCCCCTCTGCATTGCATGCTACTGTCACTTCCTTTGGTCATTGGATTTTACGGTACCCTTTAGACTGCGTGCCACTTTCACTTTCTTTGATCATCGGGTTTTATGGCGCGTTCTGCATAGACCTAGGGCCGTTCAGGGGTGACTTTGCAGTCGGTATGGCGTTGGCCCAGGGTATTTGAATGTGGGTTTGAGCTGCACCTTTTCCTCAGTGCTGAGAAAATGTGGAGCGAGTGCTAGATGCGAAATCGCCCAGTGATGTTCGCCAGTGCTCCCTCTAAGCTGTGGAGTCTTGTGAGCAGAAATTCTACTTTATGAGCATTAAAGTAGTGAGTGAGTGATTTGGCTGCTGCATAAATCAGTTTGCTCTGGAGCCATCCTTCCGGAACCGAGACAAAAATGGGTGAGCAGGAGGCTAAGAAACTGCGAGCTAGCTCACACTAACTCAGCTTAGAGGGAACTCTGCTGTTCACTGAACATGGGCTTCCCAATGCTATGTTTGCCTTCAGCATTCAAAGCGCATGGGTGGGTGCGAGGAACTTGCAGAAGAGAACCAGCAGGTGTGTGGGGTGTGCACTTACCCCTTACTCTGCTCTCTCCCTTTCCTTTCCAACCCCTCCACCCCACTGATTTCCCCCCATCTGGGCTTTTCCCCAGGATCAGCAGCTGGGAAAGGGATTGCAGATGACAACACGTGGGGGAAAGGGTTAACCATGCCTGTGGCCACCCACGCATATACGCCTCCTCACTTTCTTTTTTGCAGATGTGCTCTTGGTTTATACGGCAGTATGCAAACCTGTAGACTAAAGTGGGTAGGGTTGACAACCTCCAGGTGGGAGTCTGGAGATCTCCCACTGTTACAACTGATCTCCAGGCAACATAAAGCAGTTCACCTGGGGAAAATGGCCCCTTTGAAAGGTAGACTCTATCTGCATTTGCATTTTTTGTGCTGCTGAGACACTGTCTTTCTCTATGCTTGTTTGAGGAAGATTCATTTAAAGCAGTGTGGAGGTGGAATGACAGTGAAGCCACCACGATTGAGTGATAAACATAGGCAGACATGCAAAAGTATGCTAGCATTGTTGAAGTGTGAAAACAAAAGCAAATGTAGGCAGTTTTTTTTTAAAACAAAAACGGAGTCAGAAGGCTGGGACAGCGGTGGGAAAGACAAATGCAGATTCGACCTATAGCATCATACCTTACTGAAGACCCTCCACTCCTCAAACCTCAACCTCCTCAATCTCCACCCCCACCCCCCAAATCTCCAGGTATTCCTCAACCTCAAGCTGGCATTCCTAAAAGTAGGAGAGCCGAGACACAGGTTTGCCTCCTCAATATCAGCTAAATCTTACAGTTATGCAGTCTCCGAAAGGCATCTCATTAAAGCACCCATAATAGTTTGTGCTAGTTTGGTGTAGTGATTAAGTGCACAGACTCTAATCTGGGAGAACTGGGTTTGATTCCCCACTCCTCCACTTGCACCTGCTGGATGACCTTGGGCAAACCATAGTTCTGATAAGAGCTGTTCTTGAAAAAGAACAGTTTCTGTCAAGAGCTCCCTCAGCCCTTCCTACCTCACAGGGTGTCTGTTGTGGGGAGGGGAAGGGAAAGGAGTTTGTAAGCCACTCTGAGACTCCTTTGGGTAGTGAAGGGCGGGGTATAAATCCAATCTCCTTCACCTTCACCTTCACCTTCACCTCCTCCTCCTCCTCCTCCTCCTCCTCCTCCTCCTCCTCCTCCTCCTCCTCCTCCTCCTCCTCCTCCTTCTTCTTCTTCTTCTTCTTCTTCTTCTTCTTCTTCTTCTTCTTCTTCTTCTTCTTCTTCTTCTTCTTCTTCTTCTTCTTCTTCTTCTTCTTCTTCTTCTTCTTCTTCTTCTTCTTCTTCTTCTTGTTATTCTAACGGCTGGACACCTTTCACAAGCAGTGCTGCACAGAATGCATTATACTAACGTAGTCTTAAAGTTACCAAGCATGTACAATAGTAGTCAGATTTCCTTGTTCTCTGGGAAACGGCACATTTGTCCGGCAGGCATAGCCGGGAAAAAAGATCTTCCCGGCTATAGCCGCCACCTGTCTACCACGTATCCAAATGTGTCTTGGGGGAGTACTGATTTCGATCTTTCAAGAGGCAGGCAAGAGAAGACTACATTTCTATAGCTCTATGTGACATATTATATCTGGTCTGCTTCTTGCCTTTCCTGTGTTGTGCAACAAATTACAGCGGTGGTATCATCAGAGTTGTTTACACCTCCAAAATAATCAGTAAAATGCAGCTGTCTTGCTTCCCCTAATGCATCTTTTGAATTCAAATGTTCTCTAATGATGTGTTTCCCCCACCCCTGCGGTGCCAGAAGCAGGCACACTGCTATGAAAAATTCACCATTGAGAAGAGAGCTAAGAGTGCTTGGAGATGCCCACCTGGTGAGCGGGCGCAGGCTTTTTTTTTTTACTGAATAGGGGAGTGAAAAATACTCGAAACAACCCGAGTGGTTTTAATTAAAGCACACAGAAGAATTCTGATGAGCTGCAAATTAAAGCGCAGAAAGACAAAGAAGTGGGAACTGTCCCTGGAATATAATACTCTGAGAGTGAAGAGGATTGTGGGGTGGAGGACGGATATGTTCTTTCCAAGCAGAAGCTTGCATTGGGTGGCTGCAATGTGCGTACAGATCAAATGGAAGCTCAGACTCTCCTTGGTTGGGCAAGAAGTCCTTTGTCTGAAAAGCAACAGGCTGGTAGGGGCTGAATTAAGGTAAAGGCTAAAGGTTTCCCTTGCTCGAAAGCCAGTCGAATCCGACTCTAGGGTCGCGGTGCTCACCACCATTTCAAAGCCGAAGAGCCAGCACTGTCCGAAGACATTTCCATGGTCATGTGGCCAGCATGACTAACCAAGGCGCACAGAATGCTGTTACCTTCCCACCGAAGTGGTACCTATTTATCCACTTGCAATTTCTTGCTTTTGAACTGCTAGGTTGGCAGGAGCTGGAACTAGAGACGGGAGCTCACTCCGTCATGTGGCACCCAGATCTCAAACTGCTGAACTACTGACCTTCCACAGCCTGCAGTTCAGCATCTTAACCACTTGAGCCACCACAATTAGGGGTACACAGATGTATCTAGGTGGTGGTTGGAGATCTACAATTACAATTAAACTCCAGGCGACAGAGATCAGTGCCCCTTAGAGAAAATGGCCAGTTTGGAAGGTGGACTCTATGGTATTGTACCCCACTGAAGCCCCTCCCCTCCCGAACTCTGCCTTCCACAGGCTCCAACCCCCCCAAATCTCCTGGTATTTCCCAACCTGGACCTGGCAATCCCGTAGAAGTGGTAAACAGTGAGTAAGCCAAACTACACTAAGTGCTGGTTTAAATGAGCAGCAATGCATGTGATGTTCTTCACCCCAGGACTGTGGCACCTCAGAAGGCAAGAGGTTCTCCCATGATTTAGGGATTTTTGTCGTAGGTATATGTGACAGACAGGCTAGTACCACCTCTCTCCAAGAGCAACCATTGAGAGCTGACAAAATGTTGAGAGGGAGAGACTTGGAAAACAGGGGTTGAAAAATGACAGTTAGAGGTTAGTAGCAGAGAAGCTGACAGCTTAAGAGATGAGCTGAAAGGGTTTTTTTCTGACTGAGGGGAACTGTATAGAAGAGCTGCTTGTAACCGGCTGAAAATAGTAAATTTGTAAGTAAAGGATCCTAGCTGTAGGTCTAGGACCTCAGTTCAAAAGTTGTCTTAGATTTTACTTTCATCAGAGTTTTGTTCTTATAAATAAAAGTGTCTTGTTTTGATTAACCCTGTGGGCTGCAGAAAGAAACACACAGACATACACACACACAATTTAATAGCTCGGTCTCTATTCACATATTCTAAGATAGGAATGAATGGTGACAGCGGGTGGTTGGAACAGTGTTTGAGCCCCATTCCCAATAGCTCTGTGGGAGTGAGGGCCGATTATTAAAGGGGGCTGGGCTACCCTATCTGCGGATGTCTTTGGGAATGAGAGGGGACCTGAAGTGTGAGGTGGTCATGACTCTCCGTAGAGCAGATTTAGAAACCAGTGGCTTCTACTGCTTCAGACCAACACGGCTGACCATCTGAATAACTCTCTGCAGATTTTAAAAGAGACAAGAAGGGTGGCGAGTTCGACAGCCTGACCCACTTATAACCCATAACCTGAAGAAGAGAGATTGTAGAGGGTGATAGGCACTCTGTGGGAGTGGGCAAGGGGCATCACCCCATGCTTTCAAGCAAGCATTCTCCCATGTGCATTCTGGGATAGTATGAAGTATTAAGTTAATGCTGCATGCTAACTAGGGGTGGCATTTCCCAGTTGGGGGCAGGGATGCCCAGGTTTTTCGGGCTCCTGCCCACCGCCAGCCAGGTCCAACGGGGGGAAATTCCACTGCAAACATGATGTGCTGATGGTTTGAGAGCAATTTTACCATAGAGTTTGGTCCAAAATCCAGAGCATCGCTGATGTGATGACTTAACTTCCACATGATGTCAGTATGTCACGGTGCTCCACCCCCACTCCCAGGAAGTCCCTCCTCCTCCCCCGCCTGGTAGCCCTAATGCCAACTGCATATTCAGATTGACAGTAAGATGTCCATTCCTACAATTCTAGCATCTTATCCAAACCATTGTCTCCAGTTGTCTCAGATGAGAAAAACTGTAGCATCCAGTAGTATCCTAAAGAAAGGTCTTTCTGGAGACACCCATAAGTTTGCTATGGGAAGGTAGCTGTGTAGTATCCACAACCTGATGGCAGTGGGACTAGCAGGAACCTAGTTCTCAGTAGGAATTAAGACTTCCCATTTCCAGTGTCATTTATTGGGAAGTGAACAAAAGTAGCCCATGATCCAGAGGTGGAGTCATGTGGGGTTTCCACTGTGTGCTTTGGAAAGGAAAATATTCATATGTATCTTCTTGCAAGCACAGATTCTCATCTTTCCATGGATTACTGTGGGAAACTGATGTGCTCACAGCCTTTCATACTAGCCTGTTTCACACATTCTGTGGCTTACTCTGCTATATATAGGGAAAGCCTGTGAAATTATTCTTTTGGGGGGCTGAGTGCTTCTCACTACACTAGCATCAACCCTTTTGGATTGCCGTTTCTAAAACAGGAGACATCTGAAGACAGCCTCTTTGCACAAATGCCTCGGCGTGTTCGGCAGCTGCTGTTTTCATCTGTGTGTGATATGAGCCTCTTTCCGCTATACCTTATTTAAGGTCCTGCACCATTTCTACCTTCTGTCGTCAGGACAAGCCAAAGATACTGGTTTTGACTTTGGCTGGAGAAGAATTTTGGAAATGGTGTTCAGAGATGAAACCTGGCTGTTTGGAATCATTGGACTCATTTTGACCTGAACCAGAGTCTATTTGAACTTCTATTTGGTTTTCAGATGACCTTGGCCCTGTTCCATACTTACTCTCCTCCTCCATAGCTCCTCCATAACTGCTGCCCTGAGCCTGCTTTGGTGCGGAAGGTGAGGTATAAATTAATCAATCAATCAGTCAGTCAATAACTTCTAGCAACACACTGGGCAAGTAAGAGGGAAGGCTGCTCCTCAAACCTTTATTAGACTGTAAAGCTTTACAAACACATCTTGGCGCAATGATTGTAGGAACTGTAGTTTGCCAACTGAGAGCTGGTGTAGTGGTTAAAGTATGACAACAGTACCAGGGAGAACTGGGTTCAAATCCTCGCTTAGCCTTGGAAACTCTCCGAGTGACCCGGGGTCCGTCACCCACTCTCAGCCCAACCAACTTCACAGGTTGGTTGTTGTGAGGATAAAATGGAGGAGGGGAGAAAAGTGATAAGGTGCTTTGGATCCCAGGTAGAGAGAAAATCAGGATATAAATAATATTTATTATTATTATTTATTTAATTTAGAAACCACCCTCCCCCGAAGGGCTCAGACCGGTGTACATCACTATCAAAACATATGGCAGATTTTAAAATATACAATAAATAAAGTTACCACTAAAATCAATAAACATCATCCAGATCGTCAATGGCATGTCCCGTATTGCTCTCCCTCTTCAGGGCAGATCATAGCCTGGACATGGTAGAGGCCGTTGCTGTCCTCAAACATAGTCCAGCAACAAATAAATATACACTGCAAAAACCTTTTAACAAACTAATGTGTTCTATTTATAGTCATTATTTAGTAAAGTGCATAGTATATCATTATTTCATCCTGGTCAGGTATAAATATTCATTGTATTCATTAAGCAGTAACATTCAGTACATATAGATTTGTAACTACCAGACAGTTTAGCATCAATGTTTTAAAAAGCCAAGCCCCAACGGGAATTCCTAGAATAATAACCCACTTCTCCTTGCAATGGAGTCTTCCAAAAAGGGGAACTGCCTTCTCAGTAGTTGTATGGATGCTTTTTTGCTGGTCCTACAAAAGACACATAGTACAGCTACGATTCATAAATGGAGTACTCCCGTAATTCTCAAAGCCTGGTGGAACATCTCCATCTTGTATGCCCTGTGGAACTGAACTAAGCCATCCAAGGTATGGATGCCACCAGGTAAACTGGGTGACGGACCCAGGGTTTGGTGGTGTCCCCCTGAGTGTTGGTACTTAGTGGGAAAACTTTCAGACTAGGGTTGCCAGGTCCTTGCCTTCTGCCAGCGGGAGGCTCCAGCCCACTCCCCTGGATTTCCTGGTGCATGAGCAAAGCACACATGCTGTGATGACATCACCCAGAAGTGGCATCATCACACCAGGCATGTTGTGCAGGGGATGCTCTAGCTTTTGGCCAAAAACTCTATGGTCACCATAGAGTTTTGAGCCAGATGCTAGAGAGTCCCCCCTGTGATGTGCCTGGCATGATCACATCACTTCCAGGTGTTGTCATCGCACCAGGCACGTCAGGCGCAGTGGGGCTCTTTGGGCGGTGCTGCTGGTCAGCTGGCTGGTGGCGGATTGGGGGCCCTGAAAGTGGGGGAATGCCCACCCTCATCAGTGGGATAGCAACCCTATTCCGGACATCACCAGGAATTGTACAACATGTCATTTGTGACTGCATGCAATCACGGGGCTTTGAAGAAGTGGGCTATTCACCTAGGGTCGCCAACATCCAAGTGAGGCTTCAGGTCCTCCCAGAACTAGAACTGATCTCCAGACTAAAGAGATGTCCCCCTAGTGCAAACGTCAGCAGTGGAGGAAAGATTCCGTAGCATCATTCATCTCCCCACCCCCGGGGGTTTTCCCCTCTCCAAACCCTTCCCCTCCTAGGCTCCATCTTCAAATCTTGAGGGATTTCCCAACCTGATGCCCGGTGACCCTGACTGGAAGCCCTGTGTTCACAACAAACCGAGAATGGAAAGTAACTGTGCTCTAAATGTGAGACGTACTTAGTGCCAAAACATTGTCTCCCTGGAATAGACATATGTCGTAGTTACAAAAAGCAGGCACGCAAGGAGGTCTTAAGAGAAGAAGAAGAAGAGATTGGATTTAAACCCTGCCCTTCACCGCCCAAAGGCATCTCAGAGCGGCTTACAATCTTCTTTCCCTTCCCCTTCCCACAACAGACACCCTGTGAGGTAGGTGGGGCTGAGAGAACTTCTTACAGAAACTGTCCTTGAGAGAACAGCTGTGCCAGAGCTTGTGACTGACCCAAGGTCACATCAGCAGGTGCAAGTGGAGGAGTGGGGAATCAAACCCGGTTCTCCCAGATAAGAGTCTACGCACTTAACCACTACACCAAACTGGCTCTCATTAAAAGCACCAAGCGTGTGGGCCGGCTGATAGCCCTGAGCTTTCAGACGCAGACCTGAAAGTAAGTTCCCGAATGTGAGTCTTGAGGTGAAAGGCCAAGATCTGGCAACCCTGAAGTCCTTGTTGTGCTCTCACCAACATTTTCGGGAGCGCATCAAGGAACTGGCGCCAAATGAGATGACTTTAGAGAAGAACCGTTTTGGATCCCATCTGAGTTGAGGACACATTGCTTCATTAGAACTCATTCTGAATTGAGACAGGGGAATTTTTGCCTTCGCTAATTTTTACTTATTGTACTGGTTTTAGCTTTTTGTCGTGGTTGATTGGTGGTTTTAATTGGACGTTTTACTTGTTTGCACAGTTTAATTGAATCGTGTGATTTTTTTATGCAGACCACCTTTGGGAACCCTTCTAGATACAAATGCAGAGTAGAGATTGGTGATAATCATACAGTATGCACTGACTGCAGTTCTGGAGAAGGGATGTGATATTTTATATGCTGCACACTTAAATGGTATTTTTGTATTATTGTAACCCCAGTGATTAAACAAACACACACACACGTGCAAGGCATTTAAGTTTAAAATCTTGGGAACAAAGACATTCCTATCCGATTGTGACTGAATATTAAGAGGAAGGAATCTAAGTATCGTACAGGAGGGAGAGGCAGGACATTCGTGAGTGTTTAGGTCAAGGGACCCCGACTTTGTTGATCCTCTGGGTGCTTCTGGAATTCCAAGAAAGGATGGTGGGCCATGGGTTCCATAGGGTCAGTTACAAAATGGCTGTGATGGGGGTGGGGGATCAGAGAATGTGGGAAGGTTGAGGCCAAACATTGTCCTATGAAGGGGGCAGCCATTTCTGAATGGGTACTCTTTGTTGTCCGAAAAGTGTTGCTTCTTGGGACCTTCTGAAGCTGCTCTGCTGAGATGGGGGAAAGCCAGGATTGATACTGTGCTCTGGGGAAAAGATGTGTGGCAGAATGTGCCCACTCAGGCCTGCAGGCCCTATTCTCCCCTGCCCTCCTAGGTGTTTCTCAGGTAGCTCGCCACCATCACATGACCTTTTGCTAGAATTACCCACTAGGAGGGTCAGGACTCACAGCTTCCCTTCCAAGTTCTGAAGCCTTGCCTGTGTGTCTCCCATTGCCCAGCGTCTGGTCATCATGGGAACAGTTTATAGCCTTGTGTACCCTCAGTGCATAACCATTTGCCAACTGCCTGCCTTTCCCCTGGCACCACTATTAAAACAGTGTGTCCAAAACGGTGGGCATCTATGTGGTACAGAGAACCACTCCTGGCATCAAAAGTTATAAAGCATTTATTAAAAAGAAAAAAAAAATGCAAGTATACTTTTAGCACAGCACCAGATTGAGCAAGGGATCCCAAAGGAATGGGTAGAATGCAAATTTTCTGTACCTCTGTCTATACATGCCCTATCAGATGTTAAAATAGGACAGGCTGCTTTTGCTTAGGACATTATAGCTCCCGATAGAGTTACCATTACCTTGAAGCTTGCTCCAGCTCTTGAGGTGAGTGCAACGTCAATGGCTGTCTTCCCAGTGGAGAGGTCTGGGTGCACTCATGGACTCACTACCCAAGGGAAAAAAGTGACCTCCTTCCTGCTGCAAGGAGTTTTTATCAAATCCATTTCTCCACCCAGGTCAAAGAAGCATTCCCTAGGGCTTCTTCCTGGAGATTATTCCTATATCCATTCTAGCCTAATGTCTTCCACATCTCTGTTCCCTGCTTGGAGGAGGAGGAGAAGGGGGAAGCTTGACCATCCCATTGTCTAGACCTATTATCATTTTATGAAGATAAGCCTGGAGAGCAAGTGGGGATCACTGGCTAAGACTCCCTCTTTGTGGAACTGCATATCGTGAGGGGAAGAAAAAGAAGAAGAAGCGATTTCTTATTCCCTCGTACGTGTGGCAGACAGGCTGACCCACTGTGAGATTGTATAAAACCAGCCACATAGCAGACGCCTCATAAGGCATGCTCACTAATATTATGTCTCATAACTTTTAGGAGCATAAATAGAAAATAAAAGGATGGTTCTTCAAAGCTACTCTTGGAATGTTTTTAAAATTCAATGTTCTGTTGCGTTTTTTAGGTAGTGGCACACCCGGCCTTCGGCTCCTGCTTGCTTCTCAGTGAGCATTTCAACATGTTGCATTGACTGCGGTCGCTATCATTGCACTTGCTCGCAAATCTCAAAACAATCCCCCCTCCCTTTTCTTTCCATCCCTGTATCATGTGCTGTGCTTACACTGTTCCCCTGTCCTCACAGACTTCTGTATCTAAATGGTGGCCACTGAAGCAAAAATGATTTGAGCGTACAGACCAAATACCCAACATCATGACCCTAAATGGAATGATCACCCTATTCATAGTTCCCTTTGCTAAATGCAGCATGGATCTTCAGTGGTCGGTCAGGAAGCCCATTCCTTATCCCTCAGAAGTACTTTCTCACTCCATAGTAGGTTGTCCTGTGAAAGGGAAATGGCAGGGAAAGGAAGGGCAAGGAGGGTTGCCAGCAGTGTTCCCTCTAAGCCGAGTTAGTGTGAAGCTAGCTCACAATTTTGTCAGCCTTCAGCTCACACATTTTTGTCTTAGCTCAAGAAGGATGGCTCCAGAGCAAACTAATTTATGTAGTGTCAGGCTCCTTAGTCAGGTCACACAAAGCAGGGCTTCAAAAGGAGAATCTGTTTATTGGTGAATCATAACTAAAGACACATTTGTAGCTTGTGTCAGGAATGGCCAGAAAACATGGAGGCCCCTGACTTATAGTAAATTCAAACACCCCCCCCCCATCATAAGTAAAGCCAATGAATACATTTCGTGCACGTGGGCAAAGCAAGCAAGTAAAATGAGAAAACAAGTTAAAAGGCTTTGATTCCCAGCGTAGTGCCCAGCAGCTGTAGACACCACAAGGTCAGCTTAATGGTAAGAAGTAAGTAATGGAACAGTACTGATGAGACACTGGGAAGAAGAAAGAAGTCCTTCACTTTCCACCCTTATGGCAGGGCTACCTGACATGTAGTAGCCAAATCGCTCACTCACAGTCTTAATGCCAGTAGCTCACAAAGTAGAATTTTTGCTCACAAGACTCCACAGCTTAGAGGGAACCCTGGTTGCCAACTCTGTCTTGGGAAGTTTGTGGAGATTTTTTTTGGGGGGTACCTGGGGTTAACAGAGTTTTGGGAGAGAGAGCTTAGCCATTTCCTCCAGGGGATCTGATCTTTGCAGCCTGCAGATCTTTTATAATCCTGGGATAACATCAGGCCCTGCCTAGAGGTTGGCAGCCCCACACTGACATAAAAGCAGAAGGTGGGGGTGTTCTCAGAGGTAAGATCTCCCTCGTGCCCACAGTGTCTCCCACTTCGTTCCACTTGAGCACTTTTAGGTCCATGTTCACTCAGTCTAACTGTCCTTTCCCCAGTGCCTGAGTGCCTCGTTGTAGCCAGACATTGCATGAGACAGTATGATCAACAGTGTGGAGCAGAGGTCCATCCGTGGCTATTAGCCACAAGGTATAGAGGGAACACTCTGTCTGGGGCAGTGATGCTCTGTATCTGTGATACTTGGGGAGCCACAGTGGGAGGGCTTCTGAAGTCCTGGCCATCTTGGTGAACCTCCTGATGGAACCTGGATTTTGGGCACTGTGTGAGACAGTGTCAGACTGGCTGGGCCATTGGCTTGATTCTCTTATATTCTTAACCAAGAGATAGAACAATGTAGGTTTGGTTTTGTTTTTTTTAATGTGTTTCCTGCAGTTTATTTACACTATGGTCTTGTCTCATTCTGAAGTTTGTGTGGGGTTTGTGGTCACTATTTCTGTTTTGCAGACATTGAACAGGGAGTGTGAGAACAACGAGTCCAATGTGGCACCTATTTATGGCATCTGCTTTTGCAAACATGAGAGTATGGCTGCAAACCAGAGGTGCTTGCATGCACACCTAGGGGATCCCATTGACAGGGAGAGGAAGGATGGAATAGAGTCCTAGGGTGATAAAAATTGTACTCACAGGATTGTACCATGGCCAATGACTTATCTGAGACATTGGAATGAGTCCTTTTGTGCAGAGTGGAGTCACCCGGGCCACCAGGTTTCGTTGTTATCCCATTTCTTTGGATTACTAAATTCTGCTTTAAGAGATTTTATACAGTAGACAGTTATGGCCGTAGTCTTGCATGAAGTTTAAGGTCAAATGATGCTTGTATGATGTTAACTGCTTGGTACCAATTAGAGATTCTTTAATGTATAAATTATATGTGGTGTCCTTTGGGGTATAAGACCTTCAGCCCTTCCTAGTTATGGCAGAATACGGTTTTGGAATTGCCGAGGTGCTAAGGCATCCCGCCCGGTATTCCCTGTTTTCAATGCATTAAACAGATATTCGTCTAATTCATTGGACTGTGTGTTTCCAATTCGGCAATGGCAGATTTGTGTATCAGTTGGCTTACAGGTAATCCAGATGAGGGCTGTCCAACTAGGCCAGCTAACTGCACAAGATTCTCTTCTACTTAGGGCTCAGCCCCGGGTGAAAGCGTCTTCCAGATATATTATAATTGCTGTTGTTTCCTTTTGCAAATATAAGTGTGGTGATGGCCTTGCCAAGGAGTGTGGGGACAGATTTTAACCCTCCCCTCCCCTCCCATCTTCTTGCAGGAAACAATCACCCCAAGCTGCTTTTTAGCCAGTACCTGCATTTGGTCCCCAGTTGCGTTCTGCCCCACTGCTAGAAACTGCAGCCGCGGGAGACAGATTGCGTTTTATTCATCATTCGAGGTCCCGTGGGCTCGCTGTGCCATAAATTCTTCTGTAATGGAAAAGCTTAAGGCAAATCCATGTGTGTGCCATCTAGCCAGATGAGTTTTGTGCAAAGCTTACGGAGAATCCATACGGTAGAAATAAATACGTTTGGCTTATAGTTGTCAGCTGTGTAAAAGGTCAGACAGCTCCCATGTTAGGAACACTCGCAGACACTGCTGGGGTTCAGTGGGTCAGACGCTTTCCACGGAAGACTTGGGGTTGTCTTGTTGTTTGTGTAAAGTACTGGGTTTCAGGCCTCAGGACTCGGACGACGACATAAGAGAAGACGCGTTTATTCGTACTTCACATAAGACAAAGAACACACAGTAACGGCCGGAGGCCAACTATATACAGTTAGGGGGACGGCCCTATATTCCTATTGGCGGGTTTGAATCGCCCGCCAATGCTGCCATTGGTTCACTACTGGCGAGCTCAGGAACCTAGTCCCTATTGTTCTCAGAGAGCGAAGCTTGGCAGTGTTTCGCCAGCTCAGCCCTCTGATCCCAGGACACAACACCCCTCCCCCCATGGTTCGTCTCCTATCAGATGACGTAGTCCTTTAAGTATGCTGGTGGCCTCCTTTCCCTTAGCGAACGTCGGGGGCCGGTACCGGACTGGCGGGGCCCCTGTCGGTTGGTCCACCCGCACAAGGAGCTTGGGCCTCTGGAAGTAGCCGAGGTGGTGACGGCGGCGGCTGTAACGGTGGCGGCCTCGGCGGCGGTGGTTCAGTTGCTACCGGGGCCAACGGTGGCGGCAGCGGCGGCGGCGGTTCAGCGGCTACCGGGGCTCCCTCCGGATTCCGTGGACTCTCTGGCGCTGGCTCCGCTGTCGGTGCTTGCGGTCGATCGGATGATGGGGCGGGGGCTGCATTTCCTGGTAACTCGATCTCTCTATCAGGGTCTTGTCGCCTCCGGAGCTGGTCGATGTGTTTGCGGAGAACCCGGTCCCCATCGGTTAGGACCTCGTATGACACCGGCCCGGTGGGTTTTAGGATGCGCCCTGCCACCCACTGCGGCCCCGCTCCGTAGTTCCGGAAGTAGACAGGGTCTCCCGGTAGGAAGCTTCGGGGCGCCTCCCTGTTCTCGACCAGCTTTCTCTCGGGAGCTCGGTCCGGGTGGAGTCTGTCTAATAAAGTGGTAGGGCGGCGGCCCATTAATAGTTCTGCGGGGCAGTGTCCTGAGATGGGGTTTGGGGTGGTGCGGTATGTGAGAAGGAATCGGGCCAGCCGGAACTCCCAGTCCCCCCCGTTATGCGGCTCAGGGCCTCTTTGGCGGTGCGTACCGTCCTCTCCGCCTGTCCATTAGTTGCCGGGTGGAAAGGCGCGGATCGTATGTGCCTTATGAGGTTCCTTTCGAGGAACGCTTGAAACTCCGCCGATGTGAATGCTGCCCCGTTGTCCGACACGATTGTGTCGGGTAACCCGTGCGTTGCAAATATCTTCCGCAGGGCCCTTATTGCCGCCTTGGTAGAGGTGGTAGACACTGGGCTTATTTCTACCCATTTCGAATAAGAGTCTACCGTTACCATGAACTGGAGCCCCTGGAACGGCCCCGCAAAGTCTATGTGCAGGCGTGACCACGGCTTGTGGGTAGACTCCCAGCTTTGGGTTGGCGCTCTCGGTGGATTGGGGCGGACCTCCTGACATCGTGTGCACCCTCTGACCCAAGATTCAATTTCTGCGTCCACCCCGGGCCACCACACGTAGCTCCTTGCCAGAGCTTTCATTCGTACGATGCCCGGGTGGGCCTCGTGCAGCGTTTCTAGCACCCCTTGTCTCATGGGCCCCGGAATGATCACCCTATCTCCCCATAGTAAACACCCCTTCAATGCGGACAGCTCTTCCCGCCTGGCCTTGTATGCTGTGAACTCTGGCCCAGTCTGTTCCGCTGGCCACCCCCTCACCACCCAGTTTAGGACCCGGGAGAGAATGGGATCTCGGGACGTGCGGGCGGCCACATCTGCAGCCTGAAGGGGGGTTTGGCAGTTCCTCCATCAGCAAGACAGCGGGGGCTGGGGCCGGATCTTCCCCTGTCTGCGGCAGCGGTAGGCGGCTCAAGGCGTCGGCGTGACCCAGCGCCTTGCCCGGCCGATGCTCCAGTCGGTATTGGTACCCCGCCAGAAATAAGGACCAGCGCAACACCCGGGGCGACAAAACTTGCGGCGTTTGTTTGTCCGCCGCGAACAGTCCCAGGAGCGGCTTATGATCTGTTACGAGCGTGAAGGGCCGCCCGTACACAAAATTGTGGAATTTTTTTACCCCCGCCACCAGTGCCAAGCCCTCCCTGTCGATTTGGGCGTAGTTCCGCTCCGCGGGGGACAACGTGCGGGAGTAATAAGCCACCGGGACCTCCCTCCCATCCGGTAGCTTGTGTGCCAAGACTGCCCCGACCCCATACGGTGAGGCGTCGCACGCCAGGATGACCGGGAGCTTTTCGTCAAAGTGCGCGAGTACTGCGTTTGAAATCAAGAGGACTTTCACCCCCGAAACGCCGCCTCCTCCCTCGCTCCCCATGCCCAAGGTGTCGCCTTGTCCAGCAGCCTGTGTAGGGGTTCGGCCACGGCGGCTTTGTGGGGGAGAAATGAATGATAAAAGTTCAGGAGGCCTAAGAACGCCTGGAGCTCGGCCTTGGACTTCGGGGCGGGGGCCTCCACGATGGCCTTCACTTTGTCCCTCGCCGGATGCAGGCCTGATGCGTCTACCCGGTATCCCAAGAACTCTACCTCCGGCACCCCGAGGAGGCACTTTTCTCGCTTCACTTTCAGCCCCGCGGCTTGGAAGCGTTCCAGTACAGTTCGGAGGCGGGCGGCGAAGCTTTCCGGGGTGGTCGCGGCGATGAGGACGTCGTCGAAGAACGGCGTCACTCCAGGGATCCCTTTTAACAGATCGTCCATTAAATTTTGGAAGATCCCTGGGGCCACACTGACCCCGAACTGCAGCCGCTTCACCCGGAAGGCCCCCCGGTGGGTCACTATGGTTTGTGCCTCGGCCGTGGCCTCATCTACCGGGAGTTGCTGGTACGCCTGCGCGAGATCCAGCTTTCCGAATATGCGCGCCCCTGCCAGTGTTGCTAGGACATGGCTGACCACTGGTACGGGGTATGCGTGCGCCTGAAGTGCCTGGTTAATCGTGCACTTATAATCCGCGCAGATGCGGATCTCCCCGTTTGGCTTGACGGGTGTCACTATCGGCGTCTCCCATCTAGCGTTCGGGACGGGCTCTAAGACTCCCTGGGCCACCAGCCGGTCTAATTCGGTCTCTATTTTAGGGCGGAGGGCCAGGGGCACGGTGCGGAAGCGCCGACGGATGGGCGTCACGGTGGGGTCTAAGTGGAGCGACACCGGGGGCCCTTTGTAACAACCCAGTTTCCCGTCAAAGACCTCCAGGAATTCCTTGCACACCGCCCCCCAGTCCCGCACCCCACATTTATTTACTCCCCCAATCGATATGCCTAAGGCCTCGAACCACGCCCGCCCCAGGAGACTCGCGAGATTACCCTCTACCACCACCAAGTCCAAGTTCCCCTCAAAGTCTCGGTACCGCACTCGGAAAGTGCCGACTCCCCGGATGGGGACAGGGTTCTTTTGAAAATCCACCAAGCTTAGTGGTGATGGACGTAGAGGGGTCCCCCTAGTGGGCAGAGTCTTTTTAAAGTGTCCAGGGAAATGATGGACGCCGCCGATCCCGAGTCCACTTCCATGCAACAGGGGGACCCCTCGATCCGCACGGTTACTTGGATCTTCGGGGCAGAGGAGAGGTTGGGGTTGGGGAGGCGAAGTACCTGCAGTGGTTGGTCGGTGAGGTGGTACAACTCGGCGACCTCTTCCGTTGTCTCGTGTGCGGTGGACGATGCGCGGTACTGGGGGACCGACGATCTCGAATTCCGGGGGCCCTTGGACCGGCAGACCCGTGCGAGGTGTCCCTGCTTTCCGCACCCGTGACAGACAGCATCCCGGAACTTGCAGGATTTCCGTCCGTGGGCCTCCCCGCAGCTGGCACAGACGGCTCGGTTGCCGGAATACTTGGCTGGCTCCCGGTTGGCCTGCTGGAACGGCGCCGGCCGGCGTTGTTGGGGTTTGAGGGCGAAGACCTCGTCCGTCTCTTCGTTTCCGGGGCTTGGGCTCCTTCCAACCGCCTGCGCGGCCGCGACCGGGCGATCCCCTTCTGCGGCCTCGTGGGCAGTGGCGGCGTCGAGGGCCTCGTCCAAGGTGAGCTTCCGGTGTCCCACCAACTTACGCCGCAGCTTGGAGTCCGCCAGGCCCCACACGAACTGAGTCAGCAGGTTGTCCTCCACCTTCGGAAACCCGCAGTCCACGGCTAGCGCCCTTAGCGCGGCTAGGAAGTTGGCGATGGATTCCCCTCGGGTCTGGACTCGCCTCTGGAAATCCATCCTCTTGGCCAGGAAGGTCGGCCGGGGGCTGAAGTAGCCATTTAGGACGTCCAGGATTTCTCCAAACGAGCTCTCCAAGGCCGTGCGGGGCACCAAGAGGCTCTTGGCGAGGCGGACGGTTTGGGTGCCGCAGGCGTTCAGGAGGATCGCTCGTTTCTGGTCGGGGTGGCGGATTTCGTTGAGCTCCAAGTAGCTGATGAGCTGGTCGACCCATGCGTCCCAGGTTTCTGGCTGCGACTGGTCGAAGTGCTCCAGTGTTACGTGGGAAGCGGCCATGGTTCTGTCAGGAACGGCGCGCGCCGGGGCGAGCGGTGCGGTGCTGCTCTCGGGGTCAGCGATGCGATGCTCGGCGAGCGGTGCGGTGCTGCTCTCGGGGTCAGCGATGCGTTGCTCGGCGGTGTCCGTTTCGTCGTTCATGGAGTCACTGAGGGCGTTAGAATCCCACCTTCGTCGCCACTGTAAAGTACTGGGTTTCAGGCCTCAGGACTCGGACGACGACATAAGAGAAGACGCGTTTATTCGTACTTCACATAAGACAAAGAACACACAGTAACGGCCGGAGGCCAACTATATACAGTTAGGGGGGACGGCCCTATATTCCTATTGGCGGGTTTGAATCGCCCGCCAATGCTGCCATTGGTTCACTACTGGCGAGCTCAGGAACCTAGTCCCTATTGTTCTCAGAGAGCGAAGCTTGGCAGTGTTTCGCCAGCTCAGCCCTCTGATCCCAGGACACAACAGTTTGCTCCTTTCTATGCATTCTACTTAGCTGTGTTAGATCTTCTGGAAGAGTGCTGTGGACCTGTCCCCCCGTCCCCCCGTCTTTTCCTAGCTTCTGTCAATCCCTTTCCATGGGCAGAAGCTCAAACAATCCAACTTCTGTTCTGATAAGCTGCTGAAAGATGATGCTTGGCCGACTCAGAATTCCCCTTTCCTCCTGTTTCCTCTCAGACACATTCAGCCTGATCCTGGGCATGTTTTAGATGCAGGTCGGTGTCCTCGCCTGCTTCCATGGAATCGCTCACTGAGAAACCCCTCTGGCTAGGCAAGTGGGGTTGGCTGCCCAAAAGACAAAATGTGATCAATGCATGCAGACCCAGGCAGGAAAACAGACAGGAAAGCAGTCACGTAGATGTTAGTATTTCAGAGTTTAACGATTTCAGCCCAGCTGCAAAAATCCACTGTGAGTCTCAGCAGGAAAAGTGGGCTATAAATTGAGTAAGCAAGCAAATAAATACAGTGGAGTTTTGGCACCATCTCTCCATCCGGTCCATCATTTTACTTGCAAATTAACAGCTTGGATCCAGCGATGCGCAAGCAGAAACATAAACGGACTTAGTGCAGTTCTGCTTGTTCAAGGACTTGAGCAACACCTGGCGTTCCCCTCCCTACACGTTACAGTACCCAGAAATGTCATTGCTGGAAATCGTAAGAAAGTGGGAAATTAAGTGGGGATATGGTAAAGTTTGACTTAGTGCGAGTGGCTACTGCAGTCTTTTATATGCGTTTCTGCTTTGGCAAGATCTCTAGGGTGCCAGAAACCCGGAGGGGGGAAGAAATGACCTGTCCCTTTGTGTGTGCGCCTAAAGTGCTGTCAAGTCACAGCTAACTTATGGCAACCCCAGCAAGAAGCTTTCAAGGCAAGTGAGAAGCAGAGGTGGTTGGCCATGGCCTTCCTCTGCGGAGTCTTCCTTGGTGGGCTCCCATCCAAGTACTGACCCTGCATAGGTTCTGTGATCTGATGAGATGGGGTCAGCCTGGGCCATCCAGTTCAGACTAATAAAACCAGTCTGTACGGAGGTGCTGTCAAGTTGCAATGGACACCTGGTGGCCCCAGCAGGAGCCTTTCAAGGCAAGTGAGGAGCAGAGGTGGTTTGTCATTGCCTTCTTCTGCAGAGTCTTCCTTGGTGGGCTCCCATCCAGGTATTGATCTTGCTTAGCTTATGAGATTGGACAAAATCAGCTGTACCATGCCACCTTCCCTCCCCCTGTTACTTTAACAGAGGTTTAGTGGATAGGATGTTATTGACCATGTGATGTTTTTGCTTACCCCGCCCCCTGCCGCCATTAAAGGTTCAACTACCCATTTCCAATTATTAAGCCTCTGTTAAAGACTCAAGACATTTTCTCTTCAGGTTGTTGATAGCCCTACTAAGATTAAGTATAAACCCCGTGCTTTGTCCAACCTGCTATTATAAAATATTCTTGATGACTTTTAGCTAGAAATTTACAAAACCATAGAAATTTAGCTCGGTGGAGACCTCTTCTTTCCCTTGCACATTGCTGTTGCATGTTTGGGAGTTTTCTCTGCAAAAGTGGGGTTCTTGTTCTGTATCTCTTGTGGGTGACCTTGAATCATTTAGAGTAGTATCTCTTGGCCTGGCACGTGTATGTGGGCGATTCTGCATCTAGCATTTGCTCCATATTTTCTCAACACTGAGGAAAACACACAGCTCAGACCACATCCAGATATTCCAGAGCAACACCATACTGACTGCAAAGTCACTCCTGAACGGTCACAGATCTGTGCAGAAGGTACCATAAAACCCAGTGATCAAAGAAGTGAAAGTGCCATACAGTATAGAACAGGGATGTCAAACATGTGGATCAGGCCCCCGGAGGGCTTCTATCAGGCCCACAGTGGAACTGGCTGTCTTCTGCTTCTCCTTCCAGTTCTGCTGCTGCTGCATCATCGTGGGTTTGCAGCTTACAGAGACACACCTGAACAGCATAGTCAAGACTGCAACAGCATTTTGATGCCATAATTCAGAGCAAGAGGTGTCAGTTATCAGACACTGTTAAATAAACAAAATATTGCAAGGGTGCCAATGTTTTAAGCATGTTTTTATTTTAAGTTAAAAAAAAAAAAACCTTTGCGTTTGTGTCCTTTATAAAGTTTATATCTCTGCTACCTGGCATTACATTTTATGACAGACATGGCCCAGCCCAATAAGATCTCATTTACGTCAGATCCGGCCCTCATAACAAATAAGTTTGACACTCCTGGTATAGAAGGTACCATAAAATCCGATGATCAAAGAAAGCAAAAGCAGCATGCAATGCAGGGGGGGAATTTCTGTTCCAATGTGGCTTTCATAAAACAACGAAGGGAAAAGACAATGCAGAATTGCCCTGTTTGTCTTTAAGTGTTGTCAAGTAACTTCTGACTTATGCCGGGTTGCCAGTGTTCCCTCTAAGCTGTGTGCATGAGCGGCCGCTCATTAACAAAGGAAGCCCCGCTCAGCAGCAGTCTGGAGCCGCGCAGGGTCTTGCACTGCCCATTGCCCATTTTACGATTGCGGCAGTTCTGTTCTGCTCAGGGTGTGAACTGTTCCCCTCATTGTGTGTGGGGGAATAGAAAGAACATTAAAGGTGACCCGGTGAATTAAGGACCTCCGGAACATCCTGTTGTTCACAGCCTTGCTCGGGTCTTGCAAACTGAAGGCCTTTGTGGCTTCCGTGATTGAGTCCATGCATCTCATGCTGGGTCTTCCTCTTTTCCTGCTGCTTTCCACTTCTCCTAGTGTGATTGTCTTTTCAAGTGAGTCTTGTCTTCTCAAAATGTGGCTGAAGTACAATAGCCTCAGTTTAGTCATTTGAGCTTCTAGGAAGAATTCAGGCTTGGTTTGACTTAAGAACTCACCTGTTTGTCCACGAGGGGTTATCCTGGTTTGCCGTCATCAGAGCAGTATGAGATAGGTGAGGCTGAAGAAAGAGATCGATAGGCCCATGGTCAGCTGGTTAGTTTCATGGCACTTGAACTCGTATCTCTGTGGTCCAACATTCACCACCATACTATAGTGGCTCTTATATATCAGCTGGTACAGCTGGTTCTCACCTGTGTACATCCGAAGATATTTCGAAACCTGCTTCGGGGGCAGGGGCGGGGGGGAACGGCATTTCATCTTTGCAACTTCCCATCCGGTTGAAAAACTAACCTGAGCTACAAGAAGCACATGTCAGAATATGCAAGAACACAAGAAGAACATGTCAGAATGTAGCTCATCAATTAAAATACTTGTTGACATGCAAATCCTTGCACAGATGTCATATATTTCCAAATGCCGGGGAGCCAGCTCCCACAGTAACTTAAATGTTTGTGTCAATACCTGTGATTGTTTGTTGTGATCTTGCAATCTTTGCTCAGTGTGTAGTGCTGGCTAATTATATTCCATAGTGTCAACTAATTAGCTTAAGTGATGATCATTAATTGCCTCAAGTGATTTAAGACATGAATTGTATATTCATATTGGAACCAAATAAGTCTAGAGTAACCTTTTGGTACACGAGACATTGCTTGTGAATGTCATAATATCTGCTGTAGTGTTAGATGCCTCTCTTAACCCAGTTATTGGAAATAGCAAATCAATCTTGGGGACATAAAGAGGAAGATCAGTTGAATGGGTCAAGTATTGTTGGTTGTTTTTTTTTTCCTTCTGTCAGTTCAAAGAGGACTTTTTAATGCCTGTAATGAGAGGGGGGTGCTCAAGGCAAAATTTAGTGTGTTTGTGTGCCAAATTACACATTGTCATGATCTGTGTAGGCCTGAGAGAAAGGCCTAGAACCTGTGTGGGAGTGGAGAGCGGACAATCTACAACCCCCATAAGGCTTTGCAACAGTTGTAGCCAATCAGTGTCCAGGGATTGTGTTTGAGAGGGAACTTAAGCTCTGAGTGCTGTGGAAACTGTGTTCTTTCTCTTCTGCGGTCTTGTCTCTCACAGAGCTAAACTGAGGGGACAGTCTGGTCTGAGGAGAAAGTTCCCTCACTTGCAGGCCTTAAGTAATAACTAATGAAGTGAACTAGGTAGTTGAGTTAGATTTGATTATTTTGCCCTTAAACACTGTTATATATTTTAAAGCACCTTGTCTTGTTTTCAATGCCCCATTATTGTATAAATAAACCATTTGTTTAATGTTCTCTGCCTGGTCATCACGCCTATGTTTCTCGGCTTAAAAAGGGACATTTTGGATTGGCTTGGGAGGGTACTGTGGGCCTTCTCAAGGGACCTGAAGTCCAGAGTGGTGGCAGCGGAAGGTGGCGACCCTGTGGGGGTCATGACACACATGCACACTGACTGTAGCATCATGGAGGTTTGCAGGTGTGGCTGAACTCGAGAAGATCACAAAACTTTTGTATCACCTCCAACAACTCTTTTCAGCTCAATCGACTCATGGTAGGGTCTATATGTGTGGTGGAATGAAATGATCTAATGGACTGTACCACTTCAGACAGCTTGTGGGGCGGACCACTTTTGAATCTCACCCCGTGTAAGCTATCTTTCTGCCAGTAGACAACTAGTAGATCCAGGAGAGGGCTTTCTGTTCAGCCCTTTATCTGCTGTCCGGGGTTTCAAAACTGCAAAGTGTTTTGTTTTGTTTTTTTAAAACTGCCCCCAAAAGACAGACTTTTATTTATTTTTATTACAACTAACAGTACAATACAATACAATACAACACAACAACAACACTAAAAACATAACACACAAAACTAATCCACACACATAAAACACAAAAGGGGGTTATTTAGTTCCATTTACCTACCATATTTAAAGCACTTTACCCTTTATGTGAGTATCTCTTATATCAATCCATCTGTATCATCTCTGTTTTTATCTTTTGTTTAATCAGTTCTGTACCCTCTCATCCATTTAGTTTGTACCAGTCATAGAAACGTTTCCAAGTGTCCTGAAAAGTGGAATCTGAATGTCCTTTCATACTCAGAGACAGCTTATCCATCTCCGCCGCCTCAAATACCTTCACAATAAATTCTTGTCTTGTTGGTATTTGGGTGGTTCTCCAGTATTTTGCATACAAAATTCTGGCAGCAGTTGCCAAGAATATTAACAAGTAGCGGTCATCTCTATTTACCTCCTTAGGTAAGATACCTAACAACAACATTTCTGGCTTAAAAGGAATTGTACTCCTTAGGATCTTCTGTATCAGTCTGTGCACCTATATCTAATAGCTTTTACTAACGCTACACGACCACCATATATGGTTTCTCTTCAGATCGCATAAATTTTTCGCCTTTTACCTGCAAAGTGTTTTTATGTTGTTGGGCATGCAAAAGCTGCATGCCCTGTCTTGCCTGAATTGGTGCAGTCTGATCTGCCACTTCAGTGTACTGTAATGTAACCTGATTTTTTAAAACAGTACTGAACAGCTGCCGTTGGACAGACAATAAAAGGGTCTGCTTGGGAGATATGAAAGAGAAAGAGGGCAAATTACCCCTCAAGGAGCCAGCCTAGTGTAGTGGTTAAGAGTGGCGGACTAAGAGAGACGCCAGACTAGCGATAACCAGAGCTAGGGCCTTCTCAGTGGTGGCTCCACACTGGTGGAATGAACTCCCAGAAGACCTCAGGGCCCTGAGGGCAGTATTCCCTCTAAGCTGAGTTAGTGTGAGCCAGCTCACAGTTTTTTAGCCTCCGGCTCACACATTTTTGACTTGGCTCCAGAAGGGGGGCTCCAGAGCAAACTGATTTATGCAGTAGCCAAATCACTCACTCGTAACTTTAATGCCAGGAGCTCACAAAGTAGAATTTTTGCTCACCAGACTCCACAGCTTAGAGGGAACAGTGCCTGCGGGGCCTTTTACAGTTCTGCAGGGCCTGTAAAACGGAGCTCTTCCACCAGGCCTTCGATTAGGAGCTGCCACTGATGAAAGAGCTACCGAAAATGGAACATCTTATGGCCCTGGTTACAATGTTGGACACTGCTGCCCGTATGATGCTGGGAATATAGCATAGGGATCACCTTCTGTTCTCACTAGCACTTTATGTAAATTGTTGCTCAAGTGAATTTTATTGTACATACTGTATTTTTTGTTTTATGGTATTTTAACTGTTGTATGCCGTCTTGAGCCAGTTTTCTGGCTAGGCGGGATATAAATCGAAATCAATAAATGATAAATAATCTGGAGAACCTCACTTCCTTCCTCCCTGCAAAATGCAGCCAGTCCAATAAACTAACCAGTGGTGGTGGAGGTAGAGATCCATCTCCACATGGCCCTGGGACTGGCCAGCCCAGTGCAGCCCAGTGTCTCTAACCCTCATCAACCCTCCTTTGGAACAAACTTTGCTCTGAACAACAACAGTGGCTGAATTAACTTCGATATGAATAGATCTTTGGAACAGCTGATAGAGACTGATTGGTGGCCAATGAAACCCCAGCCCCCAACCGTGAAGTTGTTATCCTGGAACTGGGTTTGATTTCCCACTTCCCCACTTAAAGCTAGCTGGGTGACCTTAGGCGAGTCACAGTACTCTCAGCCTAAAAATAAGCATAGCTCGCCACCTAGTGGTGCCAAAAAGAGCTACAGCTTCACCATCTAAACACCTCCCTTCTAGGGATCTCATGTCTATTCCACACACAATACCATACACTAATTTCAATTTAATTTCCCCCCCATGTTTTTACCCCTCAAGATCTCTCACCTGTAGTCAGTGTCAGATCTGGTTCCCTTGAAGGATAGCCAGAGCCCCCCCCCCATCTCCAGTTGGGGATGGGGAATAGGGTTGCCAGATTCAGGTTGAGAAACCTTTGGAGATAGAGTCAGGGGAGGACAGGGCCTCCATGGGATACAGTGCTGTAGATTCCACTCTCCAAGACATCTATTTTCTCCAGGAGGTTGAACTTTATAGTCTGGAGCTGAGCTGTAATTCTGGGGGATCTCCAGGTCCCAACTGGAGGTTGGCATCCTTATTCCATCTATCTTGCAGGTAATATCTTGTTTCCTTTGTCCAACAGAGTCGAACGGGAGACACTGAGAACAAAGGGATTGTTCGTTGCTAGATTCCATTTCTTGGTTACGATTCTGATGTTAGTGTGACATAACAATGTGGGGGGCGGGTAGCTTTTAAACACATAACTGATTCTGCGTGTTTAGCTGTGATGCTCTGACAAATGAGTCTGTGCTGTATTCTTATTTTGGGTGACAAATCCATATTCCTGCGTGTTTCATGTTCTTAGTCTTCTGTGCTTAGATTGTTAGCAAGCACCGTTTCTTGTAGGGGAACCAAGTTGCCAGTACCTGAGCTGGGAAATGAAATGGAGATGCAATTCTGAATTGTGGAATTGGGTCATTTGACCCCTCTTTAGTAATACTGATCAGATTCTGAGCTATGCCTGGTGTTTTTGATTCCAGCTGCCGCCCATAGGAGGGGATAAACGGATATATTAGGCATATGTTATGTTCACATAAGTTCTCCAGTCCTCTGTTGGAAGCTTTCTGGGCTATCGGCTTGAAGATTGTTGACAGCAGGGGTCATTTGGAGCAGGAGCATGCAGGAGCAGAGCTCCGGCAGTTAAAAGCACAGGCGGTGGCAAGCCCTGCCCCCAGCTCCCAGCAGGAGCACAAAGCAGCTCGTGTAGTATTCCTCCTGGCCTAGATAGGTTACTCTGGGACTGGAATGACAGCCCCCAGAGTGGAAAGACAGTCCCTAGGGTGGATGTTGCCTTCTGACACATTTCCAGTGATGTCAGGGGGTGTGGCATGTGCAAATAAGTTATGCTAATGAGTTATGCTAATGAGCTCCTGCACCTCTTTTTCTACAAAATGACCCCTGGTTGACAGTATATTCTGCAGTAGGGAGGCCAGCTTCCAAGGGGGACCAAGGGATCCTTTGGAATTGCAGCTCATCTCCAGACTGCAGAGATCAGCTCCCCTGGAGAAAATGGAAGCTTTGTAAGGTGGAATCTACTGAGGCCCCTGTCCTCCTTAGGCTGCACACCTAAATATCCAGGAGTTTCCAAACCTGGATCTGACAACCCTAGCCCCCTATCCCCCACCATGGCCAGGGGGGATCTGGCAAGCCTATTCCACAGCGCCTAAATATCCAGCCTTATATTATGCTGGGCTACACCCACAAAAGCTTCATGAATCAAGCGGCAGCAGTATAATCACGAACCAAGCTATGAGGATAATGACAGAGGTAGGAAGCGATGACTGACAAGAAGAATGAAAATGTTTTCTGCACTTGGAAAGATCATTTCCCAGATCAGCCCAACAAGGAAAGTATCCAACCAGCACACTCAGCCGGATAGAGCACGGAAAAATCAGCATTAAGCAAATGCAGAGAACCAAAAATAATGACTGTGCAGAAGAGCATGGGAGATAATGGCAATGCTGGGGTAACTGTGGGGATTAGAGAGAGGCTGTTGGGGCTGAGATTCTGGGGCAAAGGAAGGCATGGGAGTGTATGGGTGACAGCCCGGTATTTGCCCCAGGAATAAGTTGCTCATAGTGAAGAACCATGTTAGAGGCTTTATAGAGCCAAATGGAACTCGGTTGGCCTTCGGAGACCGCCTCCGGATCAGGCCAGCCTGACTGAGCTCCAAGAGTAAGCTCTGAAGGCCTTTATAAAAGCCTTCAGAGCTCAGTCTAGTTGGGAGGCCCAACTCAACTGAGCGCCCAGAGCGAGCTCTGAAGGCCTATAAAGGCATTTGGGGCTCATTCCAGGAGCTCAGTTGAGCTGGCCCAACCTGGAGGTGGACTCCTCTCACGGGTGTGCCGAATCCCCTGAACTATGAACTGGTTTGTGCACTGGAGGAGTTTGTTGGAGGTTCGGAGTTTGTGAAAACCCCGAACCTCCAATGAACCTCCATTTTCCCTGTTTCTGCCCACCTCTAGAGACCACCGAGGAAGACTCTGCAGAGGAAAGCAGTGACAAAACACCTCTGCTTCTCAGTTGCCTAGAAAGCCCTTTACTGGGGCCTCTGTAAGTTGGTTGTGACGTGACAGTACTTACCTGTGTATTTCTTTACATTGTGCAAAAGCTCCCCGTAAGGTATCTAATCAATATACAACAATACCATCCACACTCAGTGTACAGATAGATTCGGGTGGGCTGCCATGTTGGTCTGAAGCAACAGAACAAAGCAGCACCTTTAAGACCAACAAAGTTTTATTCTGAGTACAAGTTTTCATGTGCACGCACACTTCTTCAGATACATTGAAACAGAAGTCACCAACCATTACATATAAGTAGCGGGCCAGTCTTAGCTATATTTACTGCTCAGTTACTTATGCATCCTGACTCTAATTGGCCCTTCCTGACAACAACCCCACTACCTGTATGTAATGGTTGGTGACTTCTGTTTCAAGGTATCTGAAGAAGTGTGCATTCACACAAACATACCCAGAATTAAACCTTGTTGGTCTTAAAGGTGCCGCTGGAGTCAAACTTGGTACATATACTGGATTTCTTTCAGTTCCTGATCCCATGCAAGTTTTGTTGAATTTCTTTGGGGGAAGCTTATAGAATTTAGATTAGTGAAGGTCCACCCTTACCCCCCCCACACTCACTGTATACTTTGTGAGGTATGCTGTATTTTTATTAATATTATGTTGTCTTAATAAAGTGTTACCAATGGGGGGGAGATGGACTCTATTTGTGCACATAGAGCCTTATTACTGCAAGGTCATGCAAACCGCTTATACTACCGAGCATGGGCGTCACATCCAGAGCCCCGCATGCTGTTGTGTTTCTTCATTACACCTTGATAATAGAGTAATCGCAGTAAAGGTAGTCGCTGCAACCTCTCTAGAGGGAAGATATGGTTTCTCCCCCCACCCCCCAAAAAGAAACATTTTTATGAGTGACTGTGATGAATCAACCTGTCACCGACACAGAATTTGATAAGGTCAGCCATCGCTATTCTCTCTGAAATTGCCCAGCGCAGCCTTTTGATAGTGCTTGTTAAATTCTTACAGGCAGTGGGCAGGTGAGCTAGGAGAGCTGCCCGGCCATTGCTTTGCGCAGGCAGAAAAGGATCTGGCGGGTCTGCGGAACCCAAGCAGGCCTGGAGCGGGACAAGGACGCTGCCTGGGAACCAGACAGAACCAGACGGAGCTGCCTGGGAACCAGACGGAGGCCCTTCCAAGCATTCTGGGGAAAGACTGTGGTGTAAATAAACTCTGATGTGTAGGCTTGCCAACTGGCCTGGTGAAATAGAAAATCTTGTCCCTTTAGTAGAGGCTGAATGGAAGAGAATGGGGAACAGCAAAAGACGCTTTGGGACTCTGTTGGGGAAAAAAGGTGAAGTATAAAGGAAATAAATACTTTAAAAAATATTTGGTATGTTGTTTGGTGGTGGGAAATTCTGGTTACCAACCTCCAGGAGGGGCCAGGAGACCTCCTGGAATAACAACTCATCTCCAGACCATAGAGGTCAGCTTCCCTGGGGAAAAAGTGACAGCTTTTGAGGGTGGACTCCGTGGCATTCAGTGCTCCCTCTAAGCTGAGTTAGCATGAGCGAGCTCACAGTTTTTTAGCCTCCAGCTCACACATTTTTACCTTAGCTCAGAAGAAGAAGAAGAAGAAGGAGATTGGATTTATACCCCGCCCTTCATTACCCAAAGGTGTCTCAGAGCGGCTTACAAACTCCTTTCCCTTCCCCTCCCCACAACAGACACCCTGTGAGGCAGGCAGGGCTGAGAGAGCTCTTGACAGAAACTGCTCTTTTTTCAAGAACAGCTCTTATCAGAACTATGGCTTGCCCAAGGTCATCCAGCAGCTGCAAGTGGAGGAGTGGGGAATCAAACCCCACTGTGAGACTCCCTTGGGTAGTGAAGGGCGGGGTATAAATCCAATTTCCTCCTCCTCAACAAGTGACAACAGATGGGCTAAAATGTTGGATGTCTTTAAAGTGGCAACTGCTGCCGAGAGGTGATGCAGAACACGATCCCTGTCCTCCTCTGGTCAGAGCATGGATTCCATGGTGTATCATTGCATCAAACTGGAATGTCCATCTTTTTTTTTTAATTTTCAAAATCTTTATTTAGATAACAGGGAAATTACAACTGATATAACACATGAGCAAAACGTTGCTACACATATAAAACACAATAGATATTATGTCAAACATTTCCAAAGATCTGAAAGATCTCAGATAGCTTATGGGATATTGGCCTGAGCAATGCTCCCTCTAAGCTGTGGAGTCTTGTGAGCAAAAATTCTACTTTGTGAGCTGCTGGCATTAGAGTTGTGAGCGAGCAGTTTGGCTACTGCATAGATTAGTTTGCTCTGGAGCCATCCTTCCTGAGCTGAGACAAAAAATGTGTGAGTTGGAAGCTAAAAAACCTGTGAGTCAGCTCACACTAATTCACCTTAGGGGGAACACTGGTCCTGAGGATGCCCTGGAATTACAGCTCGTCTCCAGCCGATGGAGATCAGCTCCCCTGGAGAAAATGGATGCTTTGGAGGGTGGCCTCTGTGGCATTGTACCCCACTGAGGTCCCTGCCCTCCCCAGGCTCCATCCCTAAATCTCCAGGAGTTTCCCAGCCTGCATCTGGCAGCCTTATCCCAATCTACTGCTGGTGGCCTAGGGTTGCAGCCTCCAGGTGGGGCCTGTGGATGCCATGGAATTACAGGTCATCACCAGTCTACAGAGATCAGTTTCTCTGGAGAAAGTGGATTATTTGGAGGATGGACTCTGTGGCATTGTACCCGGCTGAGGTCCCTGTCCTCCCCAGGCTCCATCCCCATATCTCCAGGAGTTTCCCAACCTGCATCTGGCAGCCCCCCCATTCCCCACTGTATGATGATGTCACCTCCAGGTGCAGTGCACGCACACTAGAAGACTCCAGGAAGAAGACTGGAGCTCCCCACCAGAAAGCAGTAAGGACCTGGCAACCCTAGATAGTGAAAAGGCTAGTTGGCAAGTGGGTGGAAAGAGAAAAAAAGAAGCAGGGGAAGGGGAGGATACATGGGTTGCCAGGAGGAGGAAAAGAGGAATGAAACGGGGGCGGGGAGACACAGAGGAAATTGAAGTGTATCTTACAAGCCAGTTTCCCACCACACAGATAGGCCCAGCCTGGCATTTGGCACTGCACAGAAGGCCTGGCACAGCATCTTACAACCAGATCTGGTCTGGCCCAGCATATGGAACCACATGGAGTTCTCCCAGGGAGAGGCTGTTGGGGGGGGGGGTGAAGGAGGAAAAAAAGTTGAAGATGGGGAGCAAATAAAGGTAGATTGGCTGGTGGGTGGGAAGAAGAGAAGGAAGCAGGAAAAGGAGAGAAGCTATGGGGGGTTTTAAGGAAGGGAAGGGGGAAATCGTGCAGGAGGAGAAATGAGGCCCCCTCTGCAAGTCCCTTTGGTGCTCCTGCTTATTTCTATACGATATTGATTTATACTGTATAAGCAAATTATCGGGACACCCTGTGCCGTGAAAAGCCATGTCATTCTCTTTGCAAAATACGTAGGGACTTATTTCTAACAATGTGGCTCTTTCAGCAAGAGGCTTTTCATAATGTAGATTTGTGACATATCTACGAGTATCTGCTTGTATGCTCCTTTATTATCGTTATAGTCTTGTTACAGCTATTGGAATGAGGATTACCAAACCAAAGCACCTGACAGATCTGCCGTGGGTTACAGTCTGAAAGAGAGCGGCCATTCCCAAACTGAAGATAGCCAAACAGCAAGATTTCTTTACCCAAGAGAACCAATTAATTTGGAATCTTGAACCAGTCAGCCATGCTGTTAGCTTCTGAAAGAAAATAAGAAATCTGGGCGGGTTTACGTGGATGCTCAAAAGCTTAGCGGGTAGAATTTGAGTGGATTATGCCATGGATGTGGAAGAATACTTAAATCTCCTGATAATACAATGAGCACCATTGCAAAGAGAGAAACATGCATCGTGGGACTGAGTTATTGTCAGCCAGTGGGTAGGAACAAGTAATACATTCAACTGTCTGAACCAAAAATTGTAACAAGTACATTTCAGCCAATAATGGAAGCAAGCAGAAAGTGCTGAAATAGGGTCAGGAAGAGGGAAAATGGGACATGCTTCACCAAGATAAACACATAGCTTTTTTGTAACCTTGTAAGAAGTGTATTCACACATGCCTGGACATTGCCCAGTTGACGTTGTGGGGTCCAGGGGCATCCACGCCTCTGCCCTCAGCAGCTCCCTTGTCCACCATGGCCCGGTCTGCCCCATTTGAGGGCACTCCTCCACTCGCAGCTGCTGGATGACCTTGGGCAAGCCATAGCTCTGACCAGAGCTGCCCTTGAAAGAGCAGTTCTTGAAAGAGCTCTCTCTGCCGCACCTACCTCACAGGGTGTCTGTTGTGGAGAGGGGAAGGGAAAGGAGTTTGTAAGCTGCTGAGAGACTCCAAGTGAAGGGTGGGGTATAAACCCAATTTCCTTCTCCACTAATACTACTTCTTCTTTTTCTTCCTCCTCCTCCTCCTCCCCAGGGCTCTCCTACACAGCCTGGTGAGAGAAGCTAGCCTTCTCCTCACTGGCTTGCTTCTAAGCCCCTTCTAGGCTGCACATGCCCAATTAATTCCCCTGAAGACTCACAAGAACTGGCAGTCTCCTGAGACCTCAGTGCTTAGTTCTCATGGCCCTTTCTTACATACCCGGGGAAATGCTGATCACCACTTTGGGATCAGGAAGCAATTTTTCTCCAGGCTGGAGATCCTGGAGGTTTTTTGCCATCTTCTGGGCATGGAACAGCAGTCACTGTGTGAGTGTGTGTGTGGGGGGAGGTATTTGTGAATTCCCTGCATTGTGCAGGGGGCTGGACTAGATGACTCTGGATCTCTCTTCCAATTCTATGATTCTTAATCTGTACTCACATGCCCTTTTCCCCTCCCAAAGCTCTGGTCGGGCTAAAATGCCCACAGCTTTTGGCAGTAGGTATACCAGCTCCAAGTTGGGAAACTCCTAGAGATTTGGAGATGGAGCCTGAGGTGGGCAGGAACCTCAGTGGGGTACAGGGTCATAGAGTCCACCCTCCAAAGCATCCATTTTCTCCAGGGGAACTGAACTCTGTAGTCCGGAGATGAGCTGTAATTCCAGGAGATCCCCAGGTCCCACCTGGAGGCTGGCATCCCTAGTTGCCAGTGACTGAAATGAATGTGACAGTACTCTTCCTTCCTTCTTCTGGCAGGTTTAGCAGCTGTTGGTTGTGGTTGAATTGGGACCTTAAAGGGCCCACGGTGTATCTATCCTGATGGGCTTCACTGTTGCTGGCACCATGGGTTTCCATGTGACCGTCTGTGACTCTTGAGTAAGGTCAGGGGTGGTTCTGTGGTTCTGGCCCACAGGTGGGGGTTGGACCCTTTGGGGCCCAGCACTGGATGGGTGGGGCCTGGGTGGGGACCACTCCTGGGCAGGGCACTTTTTGTAGCAGGAACTGCTTTGCGTATTAGGCGACATACCCCTAATGTAGCCAATCCTCCAAGTAGCCCCTGTAAGAAGAGCTCTGTAAGCTCTTGTAGGATTGGCTACATTAGGGGTGTGTCGCCTAATATGCAAAGGAGTTCCTGCTACAAAAAGAGTTTGTAATACAATAGTATTACTGGAAAGCATTTGCTTCCTGGATTTTCCTGTGTGCACAAGACAATCAGGAGGTAAATTATTATGGCAGCTGAGATTAGCTCACTGTCCTGACATGTATGCATCTAGTTACATGGGGTAGATCTGTTAGGGGCCATTGCCGACTTCCTTCATAATATGCCTCTGTGCGTGGCTTCTGCTCTTCTCTACATGCGCGCGATCACGGCCCATGTGCCCACTTCTAGGCAAGAACTTTTTTTTTTGCTTTACTGCAGAGGTCCATTTATTGCTTCTCCCCTCTCTTCTTCAGTTTTCTGCTGTATGCTGGAGATCTTGGAAGGAGGTCGTCACTCATTGCTACAATATGTGGTAGGAAAAGCCTCTCCTAAAAGTGAATGCCTGGGCCATGATGGAATAGCGGGAGACAACAGCACAGGACATTGCCCTGGCCCCTGATGAAGCAACTCTTCAGTGTGTCCTGGAATTACAATTCACCAGTTTCCCTGGAGGAAATGGTTACAATGGAAGGTGGACGCTACAGCCAGGGGTCTTTTTGTAGAAAAACAGCTGCAGGGGCTCATTAGCATATGGTATGCTAATGAGCTATTAGGCTATTAGCATATGCCATGCCCCCTGACATCACCGGAAGTGATGTCAGAAGGGGAAGCAATAGGGGGGGAAGCATCTTCAAAAGCCTCCCCTTCCCTTCCCCAGCTGGCCTTGGTGGGTGAGCTAAGAGAGAAGGGATTTAAAGTTTAAACTCCTTCTCACTAGAGTTGGGCCACAGAAGGAGGAAAGAGGGAAGGAAAGAGAGACAGTAGAGAGAAGGAAAGAAGGGAGGAAAGAGGGAAAGAAAGAGAAGGAAAGGGGAGGGAAAGAAAGAGAGGGAAGAAGGAGGGAAACAGGGAAAGGAGGAAAAAGAGAAGAGAAGAAGGTGGGAAAGAAAGAAAGAGAGAAGAGAAGAAGGAGGGAAAGAGGAAAAGGAGAGAAGGAAAGAAGGGAATGACAGAAATTTGGTGGCAATTCGGCCTCATTATCTCCTATGGGCCATTGAAGTCAATGGTGAAAACATAGGGTATATTCTGGGGGCTGGAGGGGAGGGGGTTTGAGGGAGAGGCTTCAAACTCACGGGGTAGCTTATGGAGCCTCTCCCCAAGATATCCACCAAGTTTCAAGAACATTGGATTAGGGGGTCCAATTCTATGGACCCCCAAACAGGTTGCCCCTATTCCCTCCATTGTTCTCTATGGTGGGGGAAAAAGCTTACTTTTTTGAAACCCCCTCCCCTCCAGCCCCCAGAATATACCCTATGTTTTCACCATTGACTTCAATGGCCCATAGGGGATAATGGAGCTGAAACTGACATTGGGCTGCCTGAAAGACTCCCCGGGACGCCGGCTGGGGGCGGGGCTTGGCTCCTGAGCTCCCGGAGCTGTGCTCCGGTGCGCTCCCCCCAAAAAAAGACCCCTGGCTACAGCATTATAGCCTCCTGAGGCCCTTCCCCTCCCCAAACCCTGTCTTCCATAGGCTCCACCCCCACATCTCTTAGGTGGTTAAAATGCAAATTTCCTGTTAGCCAATTCGTGTTGAACACCAGGATGCTACTAGGGTTGCCAGCTTTGGATTCTGAAGTTCCTGGAGATTTTTTGGGGGGGTGAAATCTAAGGAGGGCAGGATTTGGGGAGGGGAGAGACCTCAGTGGAATGTAATGCCAGAGAGACCACCTTCCAAAAGAGCCATTCCCTCCAGGGGAATTGATCTCTCTCTCTCTCTCTCTCTCTCTCTCTCTCTCTCTCTCTCTCTCTCTCTCTCTCTCTCTCTCTCTCTCTCTCTCTCTCTCTCTCAAGCTACCCCAAATTATTAAAGATTTCCCAAAAACATACAGACCTTAAAGACAAACCAACATAAAATGGGGGTAATTCTTCTCAGATAATACAATTCTTATGCCACCCTTTATCCTAGTACATTTTCAAATTATGTGAGTAACTGAAGCTAAGGTTCTAATAAGCTGGGCTATTTCTCTGTATAATTGCAGATCTATTTCTCCGTATAATTGCAGCTATCTACCTTTGTAACTATTATACCACGTATAAAATCTAGACCAAGTGTTCTGGAATGTTGAGTCTGGAAATCCTTTCATCAGTAAAGTCAATTTATCCAATTCATCTGCTTCCAACAGTTTATATAGTCTTGTTTCGTAGGTACCTCAGTTGATTTCCAGTACTTAGCATATAAAATCCTTGCAGTTGTGGTAAAATACATAATCAAATAGCGGTCATCTTTTCTAGATCCATCCGGCAAGATGTTTAACAGTAAAACCTCGGGACTAAATGGTATAGAAGTATCTAGTACCTATTGTATCAATTCATGTACCCACACCCAATAGTTTCTGCTCATTTCACAATACCACCACGTATGATAAAAAGAGCCCACCTTATTCATACACTTCCAGCACTTATTTGAGGAATTGCTGTCAAATTTCACTAATATTTCTGGTGTTACATACCACCTGTAAAACATTTTATACATATTTTCCTTATAAGCAACAGATTTTGTAATTTTTATATTCTTCTTCCGCAATTGCTCCCATTGTTCTAAGTCAATATTATGCCCTCTATTTTGTGCCCATTGAATCATATTACTTTTAACTACTTCCTCAACCATCAATTCATTAAGCAGAAAAGTATGCATTCTTTTTATACATTTTTGATCTCTTTTGCTCGGAGACCTGTTTTAATTCTGGGAGATCCCCGGCCACCACCTGGAGATTGGGAAACCCAAGTTATTAACAACATTACAGGTTTTTGTGAACATGTGGTTTCAGTTCCAGTTTCGATCAGACTTTAGGTTGCCAGGAGCCTTCCTTCTGCCAATGGGGAAATTTGGGGGGAGGGGTGTTCCTGGGTATGCAGGGATGTTGGGGATGTCCTGACATCACTTCCGGAAGTGATGTCATCACATCAGGGATGTTGGGATAATACTCTACTTTGGGGGCAAAACTCTATGATAAAAATGGCTACAAACCATAGAATTTTGCCCAAACAGTGTCACCCCCAACGTCACCGGTGTGAAGGCATCACTTCCAGAAGTTACGTCAATGTGTCACCAACATCGCACAGGGGATGTCTGTTTGGGGGTGAGGTTTCCCCATCGGCCAGCTGGCCAGTGGCAGACCAGAGCCCTCAAAAGCGTGGGATTCCCCCATCCCAACTGGGGACCTGGTGAGCCTAATTGGGCTTCCTTTTCTCTTGGTACAAAACAGCAGCCATCTTTATTCATAATAAAATGTGATTCAGGTGTTACACCATTCAAACAGAAGCCTGCTTTTGCATCAGTGGCATTAGAGCAGCATTAGAGAAACAAAGGGACTAGGAACACCATCGGGTTGCCAGGTCCGCAGGACTCACTGGCGGGGGATTAGGGGGAACTTGCCAGGAGCCAGAAAGACGTGATGCGCCTATGTCACCCTGGAGCCAGAAATAAACACGGCATGCCTATGTCACCCCAAAGTGACGCAGGCATGTCAATGAAGTCATGGGGGTCACTCTGTGTTTTGGTCAAAACTCTGTGGTTTGATGCTAATTCTACTGTAGAGTTTTGCCCAAAAACCAGTGTGTCACCCCCCGATGTCACCAATGTTCCTATGTCACTTCCAGGTGACGTAGGCATGTCACATTTATTTCCCGCCTCTTGCCTCTTGGGGTGGTAATTCTCCCCCAGCAGCCAGCTGTCCAGTCCCGGAGGGTGGGCACCAGAAACTGGGGGATCCCCTGTGCACTGGAGGGACCTGGCAACCCTAGAGCACCAGCACATACAAAAAAATGTTCAAAATAGCTTTATGCATATTCATATACACTTCACTGAACATTCATATACACTTCACTGAGCATTTTCCCCTTTGACATGGCATCATTAAATAACGTATTATGTATGATTTACATTTTGGTATCTACAATTGTGGGGAAATGGCTATACCTAGCAAAAAACCCCACTTCATTTGGACATATAACATTTTAGACAGGTTATCATCTGAGTCTCTGTAGTTGTGGTACTGATGCAAATCCCTTGTAAACAAAGCAAGTGAACAGAATGGGTGATTTATAGCTTTGCTCCTGTTTCATTTTCTTTAATTGCAGAAATCTTAGTGATGATAGGAGGGGATTAATAATTAACTGTGGCAAGGTTGCATTTTGTTCTGATTTAGTCCTTCAACTAACAATTTCCTTAATTTGCAGCATGCAACTGATTAACCTCTATGTGGTTTGTAAGAGCAGTTGGTCTCATGTAGTCTGTTTGGTCTTCGGATGTTAGGAAGATGGGGGAATCGGTGATGATCTCATAAAAATAAGGAAGAGAAAAGAATTAAAGAGCTTGAGTAGCATGTATTTAAATTAGTCTGTATTTAAATGTAGGGATGCTGTGGACTTTGACACTAACTTGATTTATATTAGAAGTTGCTGTGGTTGAACCACTTGTATGCATCTGGCTGGTTTTCCTATGCATAGTATTTTCACTTTTCTCCATTGCAAACTTTGTGGTTTGGGGAAAGATTTTTTGATCCTTTATCAGCAAGAGTCATGTTTGGAGTAGCTGTTTCACTGTCTGTGGTTACGTATCTGTGGTGGAAAGTGCTGTCAAGTTGCAGCCAATTCATGGTGACCCCGTGAGGTTTCCAAGGCAAGAGACAAGCAGAGGTGGGTTTGCCGTTGCCTGCCTCTATATAGTAACCCCGGTCTTTTTTTATGGTCTCCCTCAGGAACTGACCCTACTTAGCTTCCAAGATCTGTTGAGATTGGGCTAACCTGGACCATCCTTGTCAAGACACTACGTATCTTAGAAGGGGTGAGATTTTGCAGTGCCCCCAGGCAGACAGGGTTGAGTTGGGCTAGAAACCAAGATGAAGGTTTTGCCTGCACTCCTACAATAGGCAGTTTGCCTGTTTTGCAGACTAGCTTTGCTTCCGCTCCAGAATTGTCACTGTGACTGCACCATATGGGGGGGACACAACCAAGTTCTTTGCTTGTACTAGCTGAGAGGCAGGCAGAAATGCACAGTCTTTGGGAGAGAAAGATGCACAGTTTTGTCCATCTCTCGCAATGGAAAACAGGTACACACACAATACTGGACATCCAGATTCAAGGGACCTGTGATGAGAAGTGATGAGTAAGAACCGCTCACTGAGACTGGGGGAGAGAACAGAAAAAAACTCACAGTGATTCACATCTTCCTGTGACTGCTGTTCAAACAACAAGAAGAACTGCCCTTTGTAGTTCAAAAAAGCTTACACCAATGTGCTTGAAACATCTGGAGGGAGGGTCCCCTGTTTATTTCATCCCAAAGGGTTGGAGAATAAATGGAATACATCACAGGAAAAATGTAGTTCCTACTGAAACCAAGAGAAATCAGGCGTGATTACTGCAATTAAGAAATGAAATATTAAAGAATACAAATTAACCAAAAAAATATTAATAACCTGGATAAAAAATTCAATGCAAAAAAAAAAAAAGGTCTCATCTATGAGTCACCTTAATGTGATTATCTGCACTTACCAATGTGTATCCCATAAGTGGTGACCCATATCACCAAGAGCTGACATTTGTGATATTCTTGCCAACAGTTGCATGTGAATGCTGACATCCATCACATTTCTAATGTTCTGTTATAACACATACATTTAAAAACTGAAATGTTAACTGTTAATGGATAAGCGTGGCTGAGATTGCTAGAAGCCAGTCTCCAGTATTCCCAGAAGGCATTTAGGTTATATCAGAGAGATGTCAGCAGTTCTGGCTCACATGGAAATCCTTCATCTTCTCTGAACTCTTTGCCTTCTGAGTGTTTTGGGTACCGGCGTTTGTGCTTTTCTTTTGGCAGAGTGATGCTCAAAGTCTTAAGCTGCTGCTTCCATCCACCCGATACGTGGGCTGAGCAAACTGACCTGCTAAAAGCGTTAGATAAAGATTCCCTCTGAACTTCTCCATGCACAATGTGGACTAGGGCTGTCACCTCTGGGTTATGAAATACCTGGAGACTGGGGGGAGGGTTGGAGCCTGGGGAGGGTGGGGTTGGGGGGAGGGACCTCAGCAGGGTATAATGCCACAGAGTCCACCCTTTGAAGCAGCCATTTTCTCCAGGAGAACTGATCTTGGTCATCTGGAGATCAACGGTAATAACAGGAGATCCCCAGGTGCCACCTAGAGGTTGGCAACTACTTTGCGGATCCAGCTCAACCATTATATGAACAATACTGCATGTCCTCCCCAGCTCCATGGGCCCACAGACCTCTGGAATCTCCTCCCTGCTCTTAGCAGCCATCATGGATGTCGACAGGATGGGGAACATGTGTCCCGACTCCCAGTCCTCCTCCGGAATCTTTAGCCCTGCCTGTCTGCTAGCATGTGCATGCAAATTGTTTGCCTTTGTCCTCTGCAGGGCAGGTGGAGTACCTGCCTATCACAGGACTGGAATTATTATGATTATGATTATGATTTTTACCCCGCCCTCCCCACCAAGGCAGGCTCAGGGAAGCTTACAGAAGAACCAATAGGTAAAAGCAATACAAATATTAATATTAAATACGCAAGTTGTTAAAAAAAAAACAGTTAACAAATGATGGTGGTATCATTACAATAGAGTGTATTTATCGGTCCATCCATTATTGGTGGGCTTAGGTTGGAGATATGTTGACATTAGGCATAGATGATAACATGGCTCCTATCTGAATGCCTGATGAAAGAGCTCTGTCTTTGTGGAAAAGGCCCTGGTCCTGGTCGATACCAGCCTGGCATCCTTAGGACCAGGGAGCGCCAAATGGCCAGGACTCTTTCTACTGCCCCCCCCCCACATCTTTACAGCTCTGTCTACTCACCAATGTTAAACATTTACATAAAGAGAATCATGGAATAAAGGTACAACAAGAAGGGGAAAAATGTGATATATAACTAAAGAAATTACATTGCAATATGTGTGTGTGTGTGTATACACACACACATTTTACTTAAGTGCAAAGACCCAACACAGTCCTATTTACTTCAAACAATAAAGTTTCGGTGTAAAACAAACACAATGTGACGCTCCACAGTTATTTCTGACTTGAAAAAGAACCTTGAAAACTGGCTTTCAAGCAGACTGCCTGTCGTCAGGCTTGCATTATGGGAGATAAGCGTGGAGAGAGGTTGAATAACCAACCTTGAATGTTTAGCATTCCGGAGGGACTGCGAGGCATCACATTTTGTTTGTTGAACTTCCTTATGCAAGCAAACGGATGGGATCAAAGCAATGGCAATCAGGATATTTAAATCAACAAAGAGATGGCGGAATTCAATTTACACTGTGTCTTTATTGTCTGATGTAAACAGGACCCTGTTGGGCATTTGCACTTAAGCAGAATGTATATCAGTTTTTTGTAATATGATTTCTTTAGTTATATATCTCTTCCCCCCCCCCCCTTTTGTTGTACTCACCAATGTGGGCAACCATAGTCTGTGTCTCTGCCCCTTCAGATTTGATGGGCTTACTGCTTTTTGCCAGATGGGAATCTTGGGACTCTGCCCCTCAATTTTCCTTCCCAGCAGGTACAAGCAACACTTCGTCCTTGCCTGCTGCATGCAGCTATGGAGCATGAAAGAACTCACAAACACAGGATTCATCTTCATATAGAATCTGTATGCCAATAAAGGTACTGAGACTGAAACATATAGAACCAGAAGGTGCTCCCTAAGCGCATAAAAGTAATGCAATGTTTGATCAGAAATAACACCTTTGCATGAAAACATCAAGGTACTGTTCTGGCAACATTTTCTGGTTGAGCAACGTCCCCGTCAGGCATCTATCAGTTGTGCCACTTCCTTCTCTTCGCTGTCTGTTTCGCCACTCAGAGAGGCTGATTTGACACAAGGCACCCAAATAACAGTCAGACTGACAAGTTTGCAGCCACCCTCAAGTGCTGGAAACAATTCTGTTTGATTTCTGAGCTTTTAACGTATTTACCAGTTGACAGGTTAGCACCTTGATTAGCAAATTTCAGACCAAACCTAAATTCTGTGTCTTTTTTTTTTTTTTTTAGATCGAAGTGGGAGGCATTTATTAGCAGATTCAGCCATAACATATCAGCAACAACATAACGTAGTTACATTATACAGATATATACAAACACCAACTAAAAGCTAGATTTGCATTACACATTTTAGGAATTGACCTAAAGCAAAATAAATTCCAGGTATTTTGAAGATACTTTACATTCCGCAGAGGGATTGCTGTTTACATAATCTATAAAAGGATACCACTTTTCTGAAAAATTATTTTTATAACCTGGGGTCTCCATCAACAATATTTTATCCTGAATAACTATATCCAACACTTTCTGGAACCATACTTTAAGTGAGGGTATTTTCCTAGATTTCCATAATTGAGCTAATACTGATTTGCCAGCTGCTAGCAGGAGAGAAATGAGATCCCTACGCAAAGGAGTGGTCAGGCCAAAAATTTAACAGAATGGATTCAGGAGTTAAAGGAACATCACTGCCTACTATTTCTGAAATTTTAGAAACAACTAAAATCCAGTATTTTTGGACTTTAGGGCAAGACCACCAGCAATGCAAAAAGGTTCCCAACTCTCCACATCCCTTCCAGCAATTTGAGTTAGATTGAAATTTACTTCTGAAAAGCTTTACTGGTGTTAAGTACCACCTTGCAAATATTTTAAATTGCAGTAAGCTTATATTTACTGTGAAATACATTTGAGGTCCATATCTGAGTCCACTGTTCTTCACTAATTTGAAGGGTACTTTCCTTTTGCCATACCTTTTGTTGATATGAGGGTTGTGCCCAAGTTTTTTTCATTCATTAATTAATAATTCTGTGTCTTAAAGATAGGGTAGCACTCGCCCGACCCCCCAAAATAGCTGTGGATGATATAGTTTGGGGTCGATTTTAATAAGCGAACATAGTGGTCAGTAAATCTGTCTTGATTGCATCAGCAAATAGCATAGCATAGCAACAATGATTCTATATGTATAAAAATAAATTTCCAGACATTTTCATAAGAAAAAAAAAATGATCACACATAATGATCACTTAAAATATCTCAAAATAAAACCACCTTACCATCCAAAGGAACCCACAGTAGAGCAGTTGATGTGCAGGTCAACCATGCCTCATCGTCATCTTTATGACATTGGAAAGAAGCCTTGCCATTTGTAAAGTAATGCAGTTTGTTGTTGTTGTTTTTGAGGGGGTTGCTGTCAAGTCAGAGATGACTTTTGGAGACACCTTGTGGGGTTTTCAAGTCAAGAGATGTTCGGAGGTGGCTTACCGTTGCCTATCTCTGTGGAGCAACCCAGGACTTCCTTGGTGGTCTCCCATCCAAATATTGACCAGGGCTAACACTGCTTAGCTTCTGAGATCTAGCAACATCAGGAAATGAGGTTTGATTCCCCACTTCTCCACATGCTGCCAGCTGGGTGACCTTGGGTCAGCCACAGTTCTCTCAGAGCTGTTCACTCTAGAGCAGTTCTATCAGAGCTCTCTCAGCCCCACCCACCTTATGGGGTGTCTGTGGTGGGGAGAGGAAGGAAAGGAGATTGCAAGGTGCTCTGAGACTCCGAGTGAAGGGTGGGGTATAAATCCAACTCCTCCTCTTCTTCTCTTTCTCCTCCTCCTCCTCCTGTGAAATGAAATGCAATGGTCCTCAAAAATTCTTTTACCCTCAGCCACAAATCTCAGGCACTGGAATGTGACATGAGCAAATCCTCAGTGGACCCACAGGAGAACCTATCAGTAAATCCAGAGGTCTTAGGCAATGTTTATGTTATCCGTTTTAGTCATAAAAGATTCCTGATCATAGATCTGATTTCAGCTTTCAGTGTCTTGGAGTTTCCTTTCCCTTCTTCTGGTGGTAGATCTCGACTGCCAAACTAGCAGATTACTCTCCACATGCAAGGAAACTACTGCACGGATGAATGGCCACTGGATTGGATGGTGTTGGGGACAGCTGTTTTGACTAATTGGCTAATGGGTGTACATGCAATCTAGAAGATGGATGCTTCTGAGCCAGACTTCACAAGTCACTGTTCTCAGCATATCTCTGAAGGCAGCTAACTCTGCCGTTTCTCTGATATAATCAAACAGGGTGTCAAGGCCTCCAGAGAAACCACTCTTCACACAATACCCCTCAGTTAAGGTTTATTGGTAAGATTTGGCCTTCTGTAAAGGTGGGCGTCTTTGTCAGGACTGGCAAGGGCAAAGCGAGGGAATAGATATCAAAGAGCAAGACCCACATTCCAGGCGTACATCATTCACACCAGAGTTACTATAGGTCATGACAATTATAAGACCCAACTAGCTATTCCCAAAGTCTTATCTCCTCCAAGGTCGTCTCCCATGCAAAGCCCGAGACCTCCTTGGGGGCTGCGTTTGGAAGAGTTACGATCGGCGCATTGTTAACACTACAGACAGTCAAGCTCATGTACACATCCCCTCCCCCCTTAGGAAATACATGTCAGGCGAGGGCAAAATGATAAAGGGCGCAGAGCAAAGCCAGCTGTACCAAGCAAGGGTACAAAAGCGGAAGTAAGCATTAGCAATACAGAATCAATAACCGCAAATCAAGGGCCCGAGTCTGACACAGGGTTCAGTTATCAAAATCACCCACTCCTAACAGAGGGTCATTGGAAGAAAGCAAAGCCAGATCATTGAATCATTCAGAGAGACCATGGGCAACCTCCTCTGCCACTGAGGATTGTGAGCTTATGGGAGGCTTTATAAGAGCAAACAGTTTTAAAGTTACTGCTCTGAGAGATCCCTTCTTATTGTACCAAAATTATTTCTGTATGACACTTACTAAAAGGCACCTTTTCAAGTTCACTTTGGATAAAGCAAGCCAGAAAGCCATAATAGTAGACTTTAGCAGGCTGAGAAACTGCAGGTATGCATTTGTTCAGGAGAGGGACAGGCTATTGAATACAGTCAGAGATTTTCTTTGGCATGGAAAGGAAAAGCGGCCTTTGAGGTTTTTGATTTGGAATTTTAATGCATTTTGCCGTGATTGATTGAAAATACTTTTCTGCAATTTCAGATTTTAGTCTCCACTTCTGGGCAGCCAGGAGACAAAGGCAGACAGATGGGGCGGGGGGGAAGCTTATTTTGGTTATTTTTAAAGCCAGGGAAAATGAAAGGAAAAGTCCTAGACTCCCAAGTAAATGCACTATCATCAACTTTGATGCTGACGCAGAATAATTGATAGAGATTTGTCTGCTTGTTTCATAATGTGGCATCTGGAACTAGCTGAAGAAGTGGGGGGGCCCACGTGACACGAAGATGCAGACAGAAATTCAGGTGTTGGGGGCGATTTCATGCGCACCACTTCCTTGATTGCCAAAGAATTTCAGGGACAAGCAGGTTTCCTTCTCAGCAGTCGACCTCTGAAAACTTTATATTTGCACATGCGGGAAGCCTGCCAACCAATTTTCGGGGTTTGTGTACAGAAGGTGAAAATGTGCGTGGTGGGAGGACCGTGCATAGCACACTTCCCAGTACGCATGGCTGGATCCTGAAACATGACCACAGCCGACGGGGAGGAGGCCAGGAGGTGAATTTGTCTAAGGTGGCTGATTAGGGTTCAGGCAGAGACAGAAGATCTCCTGGAATTCTAACTGATCTCCAGGCAACGGAGATCAGTTCCCCTGGAGAAAATGGCTTCCTTGGAGGGTGGAGTCCATAGCATTATACCCCACTAAGGTCCCTCTGCTCCCTAAACCCTGCCCTACCCAAGTTTCAAGGAGCTGCGGTGGCTCAAATGGTTAAGACGCTGAACTGCTGACTGTGGAAGGTCAGTAGTTCAGCAGTTCGAGACCCGAGAGTGCTGCATGACGGAGTGAGCTCCCGTCTCCAGTTCCAGCTCCTGCCAACCTAGCAGTTCGAAAGCAAGAAATTGCAAGTAGATAAGTAGGTACCACTTTGGTGGGAAGGTAACAGCGTTCCGTGCGCCTTGGTGTTTAGTCATGCCGGCCACATGACCACGGAAACGTCTTTGGACAGCGCTGGCTCTTCGGCTTTGAAATGGAGATGAGCACTGCAACCCTAGAGTCAGATTTGACTGGCTTTCGTGCAAGGGAACCTTTACCTTTTTACCCAAGTTTCACCCCTGAATCTCCAGGAATTTCCCAACCCGGAGATGGCAACCCTACTGGTCTGTCCTGGGCCTCACTCAAAGTTCTGCTTTCTTCAAATGCTTAATTGAGTGTTGTGGAAACAGCCATGTTGAGAAGTGTCATACTGTAAGTGATGTACAAATTAATCTTAATACATATAAAACTGTTTATCATCTATGGAGGAGGAGGAGGAGGAGGAGGAGGAGGAGGAGGAGGAGGAGATTGGATTTATACCCTGCCCTTCACTACCCAAAGGTGTTTCAGAGCGGCTTACAAACTCCTTTCCTTTCCCCTCCCCACAACAGACACCCTATGAGGTTGATGGGCTGAGAGAGCTCTGACAAGAAACTGCTCTTTTTCAAGAACAGCTGTGGCAGAACTATGGCTTGCCCAAGGTCATCCAGCAGCTACGAGTGGAGGAGTGGGGAATCAAACCCAGTTCTCCCAGATTAGAGTCCACGCACTTAACCACTACACCAAGCTCAGTATTACCTACTATGACAGTAGCTCTCCAAGGCGGAGGAAGGCCTTTCCCATCACTTGCCACCTAAGATCCTTTTTAAGTGAAAGTGCCAGTGATTGAACCTGGGACCTTCTACTTTAGGGCTACCAATGGTACTCTGTTTTCTCTTCAGACTGCATAAATCTTTCACATTTTACTTTAGGGTTCCCAACTTTGGGTTGGGAAATTCCTCAAGATTTGAGGACGGTGGTTTGGGGGGAGGGGCCACAGTCCAATATCATGCCATAAAGTCCACCCTCCAAAGCAGCCGTTTTCTCCAGGGGGACTGATCTCTATAGTCCGGAAGTCAGTTGTCCTTCCAGTTCCCACTTGGAGCTCGGCAGCCCTGTGTGCGACATGCTGAATATGCACTCTGCCATTGAGTTGTAGCCCCTCCCCACAAAGCGGGCTTATTCCCCGGTGGCTCCAATGATCAACTTTAGAGCACAGATAGAACCGACTTGTGTGGATTCTGCTCATCGCAGTCCATGTCTCCAGAGCCATTCGCCAGTACTGTGGGCAAGAGGATGCTGGGAGGCCATCAGCCAGGAGCAGAACGCTCAGGTTGCCTCTGATTGGCTGGCCCACAGTGGTCAGTGGGGGGTGGTGCTTAGGTCATAAAGCACTCTGCAGTGAGTTATCAACTGACACCCACAGCCTGGAGTCATGCACTGCCCGTTTATGTCAGCAACTGACCGCTCCTCTCAGCTGCCTCCTAGATCTTCTGTTTCACAGTCCTCATATGGGTCCTACCCTTCATATATATTTTTAACTTCTTCTAAAAGCACAACGTTGGAGTTCTCCCAGCTGTGGTAAGCACAGATGCCCCCTGAGCGTCCCTATATCTTGCCAATCCTTACCTTGAAAGCCACTTTGGGCGTAGTGGTTGAGAGTGGTGGACTTTAATCTGGAGAACCTCACTCCATCACATGAAGCCAGCTGAGTGATCTTGGGTCAGTTATGGATCCCTCTGAACTCTCTCAGCCCCACCTACCTCACAGGGTGTCTGTTGTGGGGAGAGGAAGGGAAAGGTGATTGTAAGCTGCTCTGAGATTCCTTTGGGTACTGAAGGGCAAGGTATAAAAAACAACTCCCCTTCCTCCTGCTGCTGCTTCTTCTTCCTCCTCCTCCTCCCTTGTTCATAGAGTTGCCTCTCTCCAATTGGGGGCTGGAGTTCTCCCAGAATTGCAACTGCTTCAGAGGTCAAACTCTATAGTATGCTATCGAGAAGCTTGCCAGCTCTGGGTTGGGAAATACCTGGAGATTTTGGGGGCGGATCCTGTGGAGGGTAAGGTTGACAAGGGGAGGGACCTCAGCAGGGTATAGTGCCAGAGAGTTTGCCCTCCAAAGCAGCTATTTTCTTCTGGGAAACTGATCTTTGTCATCTGGAGACCAGTTGTAATTCCAGGAGATCTCCAGGTGCCACTTGGAGGTTGGCAACCCTGGCTACAGATTCTAGGCGGAAATCCGTCTACAAACCCCCTCCTCCTTACGCACTGTCCCCGACTCTCCAGAAATTCCACAGGCCAGAGTTGGCAACTCTGCTTGTTCATGATCTGGATACCCCGCCCTCATTTCAAATTTATGGCCATGAGACACAAACTCTGACTTTTAACATAGCTTCTAGAACTAACCTACAAGCTGAATTTAAATACATAGCTATACCACCCTTTACTAATGAGGACAACTAGTAGACCTAGGGGCCCCTGTAGGCCAATGCGTAACTATCTCCCTATATTATAAAAGCCAAATGGTGGTGGCACTCTCCAGAATATTCCACATGCTCCAGAGTTGGTTGGTTCTCTGGAGTGTCACTCAACTGGTCTCTCCTTCCATTGGCTCCGTGGCTGCCTGCTTTGTCATAATCCTGTCCACACACGCGCCGACTGGCCTCTCACCCTCTGTGAGCTTGTGGCCGGGTAGGACGCTTCAGTGGCCGAGTGCAGCCCGACTGGCCTCAGGGAGGGGGAGAGGGCCACGCCGTGCTTCCCTGGGTCAGTGGGTGGTGGTGCTTAGGTCATAAAGCACTCTTACAAACTCCTGGGCCCTGCTGGGGGGTTTCAGGTTTTGCCAGGCTTCCCTGCACCGCCCCAGCATCACTGGCCTGGCGGCACGCTCCACCTAAGCTCAGGGAGGGGGAGAGAGCCGTGCTTCCCTGCGCCACCACGGCCTGGCCCAGGGAGGCCACGGGTCCTTCTGGGGGGTTTCGGGCTCCACCGGGCTTCCCTGCACTGCCTGTGGCCTTGCTGGCATGGCAGCGTGCCCTGCCTGAGCTCGGGGAGGGGAGAGAGAGCTGTGTCACGCTTCCTTCGGCTGCCGCACCCGGGCCCAGGGGGGCCGCGGGCCCTTCTTCAGGCCCTTGTTCCCTGTGCCACCCCCGGCCTCACTGGGCTGCTCTGACTCGCCTCCAGGAGGATGGGACTGGGGGGGGGCAATGCTGCAGGCCGGAGCACTCACCCACACCCTCTCTCTCTAGGGCCCGTTGCATTTTTCTCCGCAACGGGCTTTATCACTAGTCTTTACCATAATTGCATGTGTTAAGTGCTGTCGTACCGTAATTAGCATTTTTTTTTCAATGAATGGGTTGGTTATTGATTCACAATACCTTGTATTACCCTCTTATGAATCAGGGTTGCTGGTCCCCCAGCCCACTCTAGGAATCCTATCTAGGAATCGCTGAAATTTTTACAGAGGGGCGATGTCACTTGTGGTTTATTCACCACCGGCTGCCCCCATGTCCAGGCTCCCCCATCTCCCAGTGGTCACTGGGCCTGGGCCTGGCAGCTTTATCATGAACACTTTATGGCCGTTGACGTGGCCATCTGCAAACGCTAGCGCACGATGCCACTAGAGGTGCATCTCAGGGGCCTGCCTGGAGAGTACAAGACAGACCTAGAGCAGCCTGGCCATGAAGCTGGAAGCCAGGCCCCGGTCAAAACTCACCATGCAGTTTGGGGAAGACCTGCCCCCCCATTCCCCACTTGAATCCCTGCCCCGTTTCTGACGAGGCCAAAGCTCCCTCTAAGCTGTGGAGTCTTGTGAGCAAAAAAAATCTACTTTGCGAGCTACTGTCGTCTGGGGATGAGCTGTAATTCTGGGGGATCCCCAGGTCCTGGGAAAGTTCTTCACCCAAAGAGTGATTAGCACATGGAATTCACTGCCACAGGAGGTGGTGGCAGCTACAAGCATGGGCAGCTTCAAGAGGGAATTAGATAAACATATGGAGCAGAGGTCCATCAGTGGCTATTAGCCACAGGGTATAGATGGGAATTCTCAGTCTGGGGCAGGTGATGCACTCTATTCTTGGTGCTGTAGGGGGCAGCAGTGGGAGGGCTTCTGGTGCCCTGGCCCCACTGCTGGACCTCCTGATGGCACCTGGTATATTTTGGCCGCTGTGTGACAGAGTGTTGGACTAGATGGGCCATTGGCCTGATTCAACATTGGCTTCTCTTATGTTCTTATGTTCTTATGTCCCTACCTGGAGGCTGGCATCTCTGGCCACAGTGGGGGAAAAAGAAAGAAAAAGAAACAGAAACCGTAAGGCCCCTTTTCCTACTCTGATGATACCAGACCTAGCTGAACATGCTTCTGCTCCGTCCTCTGAACAGGCTGCCTGTATTTTCAGTTTTCTGTGACATGGCAAAGCCGTTCCTGCTGCTCAATTAATTGTGTGAGGGAACCTCCAGGTCTTAGACCAGGGGTGTCAAACATGTGGCCTAGGGGCTGGATCAGGCCCGCAGTGGAACTGGCCGTCTTCTGCTTCTTCTTCCCGTTCCGCTGCTGCTGTGTCATCGTAGGTTTGCAGCTGACAGATACACACCTGAACAGCAGACTCAAGATTGCAACAGCACAGACATTTTGATGCAGTAATCCAGAGCAAGAGGTGTCAGTGATCAGGCACTGTTAAATAAACAAAACATTTCAAGAGTGCTAACGTTTTAGGCATGTTTTTATTTTAAGTATTTGTGTCCTTTATAAAGTTTATATCTCCGCTACCGGGCATTACGTTTTATGGCACGCATGGCCCGGCCCAACAGGGTCCCATTTATGTCAGATCCGGCCCTCATAACAAATGAGTTCAACACCCCTGTCTTAGACCGTAGGGGGAAACTGCAGACAGTATATGAGAAACTATGGCTGATTTCCCACTACAGCTGCCTCGGGGTTGCGCTGCCGTTTGCCCTGATACTATTCGTCAATTTCACACCCGAAGCCGCAGGGCTGCATTTGACCCACGGCTTCACCCGATTTCCCCCACAGTTTTCTGATCCTGTTTTTTTAGGATTACGAAACTGCGGGGGAAATCGGGCGAAGCCGCGGGTCAAAATGCAGCCCCGTGGCTTCGGGTGTGAAATTGACGAATAGTATCTGGGCAAACGGCGGTGCAACCCCGAGGCAGCTGTAGTGGGAAATCAGCCTACGAGTAAAGTAAGGTTTGAGGTTTTTTTTACCCAATAGTATCCTCTAAGGAACTAAAGACCACCCATTCCCCCCAAAACACACACAACACACACAGAGGGTTATCCCACTTTTAAGGCAAGCTTGCACTTCCAGAAGCTGATGGCATGTCATTAGGCATTGGTTGCCAACTTCCGGGTGGCATCTGGAAATCTCCCGCAACTACAGTTGATCTCCAGGCAATCAAGATCAGTTCCCCTGGAGAAAACAGCTGCTTTGGAGGGTGGACTCTGTGGCATTATACCCCGATGATGAAGGCAAATTATAAACAAACAAACAGATCCATCTTTAGCCGTTACTGAAGAGACACAATTCCTTCCCCTGGGTACACCCAAGCAACAACAGTGAAGGGCTTCTGTTTCTGATCCTAAAAAAAAAAAAGAAGAATCAAGAAGATGTGGGGGAAATTGGGGGGAAGATGTGGGTCAAAATGCGGCCGCACAGCAAATATTGGGGAATTGAGCAGTACACCCGGGGGAAATGGGGGATGAGGGCTTTTGCAGAGTCGGTCTGAGTTTTTTGGGATGGAAATCTCCATTTTCAGATTTAGCATCTAGAAAAACAAGACTGATCCATGCCGCCCCTTGGAGGACATGTCTTTTGACAACATACCTGAAAGATGGTCGTCCAGCCTCCGCTTGACTGTTTTCAAGCGGAGGCTGGATGACCATCTTTCGGGTATGTTGTAGGTATGTAGGGCTATCTTTCGGCTATGCTCCTGCAGAGTGCAGGGGGTTGGACTAGACGACCTGCAAGGTCCCTTCCAACTCTAACATTCTATGATATGACTCACAAGTTCTTAGTCCCAAATATTTCATGAAGTTGAAAAAGCACTTTGCACATGTTCAAATATATCTTTCCTTAGCATAGGGTTGCCAGCCTTCAGGTGGGACAAAACGCATGGGAAACACGGCAGGGTTGAGCAAATGTAGAAAAACAGTGTTAGAACAAAACACAATACTGTTATGCTACTATATCTTCATATATTGATAGGAATAATATACTGGGATACAATAGAGACTCTAGTGTATCTTATTCATTATAGTACAAAAGCCTCAAGAAAATTATCTCTCTCGTATATGGGTCCACAGCAACAGAAACAGGTTTCAGTGCTGTAGACTATCTTGCTTCTGATGAGAGCCTGATGAAAGACGCAGCAGTCGTCAATGATGAAAGATGCAGCGGGCTGTTAACGCTTTTCAAAAAGAGATACAGATGACGGAGATTTGTTCAGCTGGAGAAAAGGGCTACTTTGGAGAGATCACCTGTGTGGTGACAGCAGAGGTTCCCCCTCCCCAAAACCCTCCCTCCGCAGTGACCACCAACAAAATCGCTAGATGTTCCCAGGGCTTTTTTTGGTAGAAAAAGCCCAGCAGGAACTCATTAGCATAATAGGCCACACCCCTGACAGCACAGCTTATTAGCCTATTAGGCCACACCCCCATGTTAACAGCAGTGTGGTCATTCAGCCACATCCACCTTTTCCTTCTTATCCTGTTGACCTTGTTTGTTGTCAAACCCCAGAGCTTTTTTTGTAGCAGGAATTCCTTTGCATGTTAGGCCACACGGCCCTAACGTGGCCAATCCTAATGAGTTTCTGCTGTTGGGTGTGGCTTATTATGCTAATTAGTTCCTGCTGGGTGTGGCCAACTCGGGAGCCAGCCGGAACTCCGTTCCTGTGCGTTCCTGCCCAAAAATAGCCCTGGGCGTTCCCCAACCCAGAGCTGGCCGACCCTAGAGTGGTTAGTCGACCAGGCAATGGAAGTTTTTTTCTCGGTTAGATAAATTGTTGGGTGCTTTTCAACCTTACAGGGATATGAATCGATTCACCGTCCAGGCTGGATACCCTCTTTCCAACAATGATCCGTAGGGTTGCCAAATATCCAGGTAGGGCCGGGAGATCTCCCGGAATGACCACTGATTTCCAAACAGAGATCAGTCCCCCTAGAGAAAATGGCTGCCTTGGAGGGTGGATTGTATGGCATTATATCTGGCTGAGGTCTCTCTCCTCCTCAAATCCCACCTCCCCCAGGATGTTTCCCACAAATCTCCAGGAATTTCCCAACCCAAAGTTGGCAACCCTACCGATCCTGCAGTTACCCAATAGAAGGCATCGCAAGTACTGCAGGGCTGTCTTGGAAGCATGCTTAGTCTGGCGGTTCTCCCCTCTGTGCAGCTGCATTACCGCGGCTCCCGTAGGTTTTTAAAGGCTTTGTAGGTCGGTCTCATTTTCAACTTCATCTCAAATGACTGCCATATTTCAAACGTCCCCTTTTGCAGACTTTACATTCTTGTCTATATGTGCCTTTTATGCGGTGGCGGCTGATTAAATGTTGAGAACAGATGCGGCAGCTCCGAAACAGCTCAGAGGGCCCGGCGCCTATATTTCTTTAAATTCCTCCTGCTTTTCATTTAAATGAACTGTCACTCTTTCCCGATTTGCATGGCTGGCTTTTCGAAAGAGCGTGCTAAATGTTTCAGTTTACAGGCTTGACACAGCGAAGGGTATAAATCTGCAGGCTCCTCTTTGCACTTCTAGAAGCTGTCTCCCAGCATTCCGCTTAGATTTTTAAGTGCTCTATGAAATCTAAAGGCGTTTTCATAACATAAGAGCCTCTGATTTTTATAAGCAGTTAGGGGGTGATGCTGGTTGAATTGACAATGCAGAAGGAAATGGAAGGAAATATGCCGTTGTCACTTGTCGGTGGGAGAATTTGGCAGCGGGGGGGGGGAGAATAAGCACCCAGGAGAAAGCTGATTTCTCTGGTACTCCAGCTGGGGCATGTTCACATGACAGCCTTAATCTGCTTTAGGGCTCCTCACTCTCTCCTAGGGATGCCAGGCTGTAGACGGGAACCAAAGGATCCCCTGGAATTGCAGCTCGTCTCCAGTCTACAGAGGTCAGCTTGCCTGGAAAAAATAGTTGCTTTAGAGCAGGGGTGCCGAACTCATTTGTTACTAGGGCCGGATCTGACATAAATGAGACCTTGCTGGGCCGGGCCATGTGTGTCATACAATGTAATACCAGGTTTGTTGTTGTTCAGTCGCACAGTCGAGTCCGACTCTTCGCGACCCCATGGACCAGATTACGCCAGGCCCTCCTGTCTTCCGCTGTCCGCTGAAGTTTGCTCAATTTCATGTTCGTTGCATCGATGACACTGTCTAACCATCTCATTCTTTGCCGTCCCCTTCTTCTTTGACCTTCAATATTTCCCAGCATCAGGGTCTTCTCCAGTGAATGCTCCCTTCTCATTTGGTGGCCAAAGTATTTGAGCTTCAGCTTCAGGATCTGGCCTTCCAGGGAACAGTCAGGGTTGATTTCTTTTAGGATTGACTGATTTGATCTCCTTGCAGTCCAAGGGACTCTCAAGAGTCTTCTCCAGCACCATAGTTCAAAAGAATCTATTCTTCGGCGCTCGGCCTTCCTTATAGTCCAACTCTCACAGCCATACATTACTACGGGGAATACCATTGCTTTGACCATGCGGACTTTTGTTGGCAAGGTGATGTCTCTGCTTTTTATCATGCTGTTTAGGTTTGCCATCGCTTTCCTCCCAAGGAGCAGGCGTCTTTTAATTTCATGGCTGCAGTCACCATCTGCAGTGATCTGGGATCCTAGGAACGTGAAGTCTGTCACTACTTCTACGACTTCCCCTTCTATTTGCCAAGGAGTGATGGGGCCAGATGCCATGATCTTAGTTTTTTTGATGTTGAGCTTCAAGCCCACTTTTGCACTCTCCTCTTTCACTCTGAGCAAGAGGCTCTTTAGATCCTCTTCACTTTCTGCCATCAGAGTGGTATCGTCTGCATATCTGAGGTTATTGATCTTTCCCCCAGCAATCTTAACTCCAGCTTGTGATTCATCCAGGCCAGCATTTCGCATGATGTACTCTGCATATAAATTAAATAAGCAAGGTGACAGTATACATCCTTGTCGTACTCCTTTTCCTATGCTAAACCAATCAGTTGTTCCATATCCGGTTCTAACTGTTGCTTCTTGACCCTTATACAGGTTTCTCAGGAGACATATGAGGTGGTCTGGTACTCCCATCTCTTTAAGAACCTGCCATAATTTATTGTGATCCACACAATCAAAGGCTTTAGCATAGTCAATGAAGCAGAAGTAGATGTTTTTCTGGTATTCTCTTGCTTTCTCCATAATCCAGCGAATGTTGGCAATTTGATCTCTAGTTCCTCTACCTCTTCTAAACCCAGCTTGTACTTCTGGCAGTTCTCTATCCACGTACTGTTGGAGCCTAGCTTGTAGGATTTTGAGCATGACCTTGCTAGCGTGTGAAATGAGTGCAATTGTGCGATAGTTTGAACATTCCTTGACGTTGCCCTTCTTTGGGATTGGAATGTAAACTGACCTTTTCCAATCCTGTGGCCACTGTTGTGTTTTCCAAATTTGTTGGCAAATTGAGTGCAGCACTTTAACAGCATCTTCTTTTAAGACTTTGAATAACTCAGCTGGGATACCATCACCTCCACTAGCTTTGTTGTTAGTAATGCTTTCTAAGGCCCATTTAACTTCGCTTTCCAGGATGTCTGGCTCAAGGTCAGTGATTATACCATCGTGGTTGTCAAGGACATCGAGGTCCTTCTTGTATAGTTCTTCTGTGTATTCTTGCCATCTTTTCCTAATCTCTTCTGCTTCTGTTAGATCCCTACCGTTTTTGTCCTTTATCATGGCCAGCTTTGCATGGAACGTTCCCTTGATTTCTCCAATTTTCTTGAAGAGATCTCTAGTCCTTCCCAATCTATTGTTTTCCTCTATTACTTTGCATTGTTCATTCAGGAAAGCCTCCTTATCTCTCCTTGCTGTTCTCTGGAAATCTGCATTCAGTTGGGCAAATCTTTCCTTTTCCCCATTGCCTTTAGCTTTCCTTCTTTCCTCTGCTATGTGTAAAGCCTCATCAGACAGCCACTTTTCTTTTTTGCATTTCTTTTTCTTTGGGATGGCGGTGAGATATCTCCAGGTAGCGGAGATATAAACTTTATAAAGGGTACAAACAAAAAGGATTTTTTTTTTACTTAACATAAAAGCATGCTTGAAACATTAGCACTCAATGCAAACTACTGAAGGGTTATACCATGGTGTATAAGATTTGTGTTTGTATTCTGTTTTGTTATGGCCAATGGCTTATACAATAAACTTGTTGACATCAGCACTCTTGCAATATTTTGTTTATTTAACAGTGTCTGATAACTGACACCTCTTGCTCTGGATTATTGCATCAAAATGTCTGTGCTGTTGCAATCTTGAGTTTGCTGTTCAGGTGTGTCTCTGTAAGCTGCAAACCTACGATGACGCAGCAGCAGCAGAACTGGAAGGAGAAGCAGGAAGACGGCCAGTTCCACTGTGGGCCTGATAGAAGCCCTCCGGGGGCCCGATGTCTGACACCCCTGCTTTAGAGGGTTGACTCTGGGGCATTGTACCCCACTGGGGTCTTTGTCCTCCCCAGGCTCCATCCCAAAATCTCCAGCAGTTTTCCAGCCTGGATCTGGCAACCCTACGCCCCCCCATCCCCTGCTGGAGGCCAAGAGCGACCTGGCAACCTTACTCTTTCCCAAGGGTTTTGGGTGGACTTCTGCCAGATTCTGTTATCTAGAGGGACCTGGGATGACCTGTGAGTGGATTTTTACATCCAGATTTTCCAAGGAAACAAATCATGAACAAAGCAGTAAAGCCACAGAGGGGACGTAGAAACCCGTTCGGAACCATAATAACAAGTACAAGGCAATTCAGGAGCAGAGGCTAATACCAAAGGGGAAGAGTCGTTCAGAAGTGCAACATTTTTTAAAAGTGCTTCCCGAGTGAAGATTAGAACAGAATGCTAAACTAGACTTGTTCAAACATGTCCCAGGCAGTGCTCCCTCTAAGCTGTGGAGTCTTGTGAGCAAAAATTCTGCTTTGTGAGCTACTGGCATTGCAGTTGTCGTGAGCCAGCGATTCGGCTGCTGCATGGATTAGTTTGCTCTGGAGCCATCCTTCCGGAGCCAAAAATGTGTGAGCTGGAGGCTAAAATACTGTGAGCTAGCTCGCGCTAACTCAGCTTAGAGGGAACACTGGTTACAGGGTGACTCTGCCAATAGCGTACATTCTTGGTTACATGTAACAATGTTTTAATAGTATCCACCGGCTACTTGAGAACTTTTGACCAGATGTGTGGTGGGGGTTTCCTGCTCGGGCTCTAATTCCCAGGTGTGTCTGTGGGACTACTTTACATCAGGAACGGGGTTGCCAACCTCCGGGTTGCCTGGGACATCTCCCAGAATTACAACTGTTCTCCAGATAACAGGGATCGTTTCCCCCTGGAGAAAATGGCTGCTTTGGAATATGGACGCCATGGCGTTATACCCTCCTGAGCTCCCTCCTTCCTCCAATCTCCACCCACCCTGGGCTGCACCCCCCCAAATCTCCAGGCAACTCTAATTGGAAGTGTGGGGTGTATGTGTGTGGGGGTTATGTCTTCCCCCGACATCATTTTTCTGGCCTGAAATCAGCACTATTTGTCCTCTTGGGGGAGGGATGCCATTTATTTACCTACTTTGTTTTTACCCTGCAATTCTCCCCAGGGCAGACCCAGAGTAGCTTACATTCATCTCCCCCATTTTATCCTCACAACATCCCTGTGAAGTAGGTGAGGCCGAGAGTGGATGTCTGGCCCAAGGCCACCCGAGGAACTTCTGTGGCCAGCACGGCCAACCTCCATGCGGCACCTGGAGATCTGCTATGACAGTTGCTCCTCAGACGACCAAGTTCAATTCTGCTGGGGAAAAGCGCCGCTTTGGGGAATGGGCTCTGTAGCAGTATACTCTGCCGATGTCCCTCACCCTCCCCAAGGCTCCAATCCCCCAAATTTCCAGGTGTTTCCCAACCCAGAGCTGGCAACCCCAGGGGATTCAAAACAGCAGAGGGGGAAGTTAGACCCCTCTTCCTATCTGCCCCGGTCCTGATCCAAACTGGGCCCATGTGGCCTGGACTTCGGAATACAAAACTCCTGGGCCGTATCTGTTGACCTGATGTGTGAAAGGACTCATCTACTGTATAACATGTGGATCAGCTCTTGAGAGAGGCCTAGGGTTGCCACCTCCAGCCTGGGAAATTCCTGGAGATTTGAGGGGAATGCCTGGGGAAGGGAGAATTTGTTGCAAGGTTTAACCAAGAATCTATGGTTTACCCTGAACTTTGTCTTCAGAGGCTGCCATTGGCTCCAGGGTACTGATCCCCATATTCTGGAGGTCAGTTGTAGTTAAGGTTGTCAGCAGGGCTTTTTTTGGCAGAGAAAGCCCAGCAGGAACTCACTAGCATAACAGGCCACACCCAACAGCAGAAACCCATTAGCACATTAGGCCACACCCCTGACAACACAGCTCATTAGCATATTAGGCCACACCCCATGCCTTCCCTTGGCTTGCCTGGGCAAGCTCCCCCTTGGAGGGGAGGGGAGGCAGTTTAAACTGGCCCTTGGACAGACCGAGGAAGGCACGGGGAGGCATTTAAATGCCTCCCTGATCCTTCCAGGGTCTCCCCTGGCCCGCCCGCCTCGGAGTCACCAGGGGGGGGTCACTCTCCAGGCCTTCCCTCTGTAGCCACACACATAGAGGTTTTGGCTGTAGTGGGCGTGGCCAACTCTGAAGCCAGCCGGAAGTCCGTTCCTGTGCGTTCCTGCCCCAAATAGCCCTGGTTGTCAGCCTCCAGGGGGGTCCCGGAGATCTCCCGTTTTTACATCTGATCTCCCCTGGATAAAATGGCTGCTTTGGAGGGTGCATTCTATAGCACTACCATGCTGAGGGTCTTTCCCCTCCCCAAACCCTGCTCTTTCCAGGCTCCACCCCAAAAATCTCCAGGTATTTCCACACCTGGAGCTGACTACCCTAGTTGTAGAACGGGGAGATCTCATGGCCCCACCTAGAGGCTGAATGTTGACGGAGCATTCCTTCTTGGCTGCATCCTGTGGGTAGAGGGAGGGAGAGCCCTCAGATGTGCATATGATCTTTCAAAAACCAACTACATTTGATGTCTCTCTTTTTATACAAAGACGGGGGTCCCACTTACGGTTGCTAAATCACCTTGACTGCTCAACTCCGTTTCATTGCCATGAGAAACTTTAAGCCGCGTTTGTTTATGGTAGCTACAATTTCCATAACCAGGCTAAGGGAAACTTCCAGATAGTCAATAAAGAAACAGTAAATTTTAAATATGCGGGAGAGGGTTGTGGTGCAGAAGCAGATGCTTCTGGGAAAAAGAAAATAATGGCAAGAAAGCCTAAGATGAAATATAAGCCATCTAAGTAAGTATTTAGCAAATCCTCTTTGATCTTACTTGTGGTTGTCTGCGTGTAAATGGGCTTCTTTGTGCTGATTTTCTTTGAGATGGACAGCGACTTCTGTCATCCTTATTTTCTAACAACTAATTCCGGATGTCGTGCATTCCCATAACGCGAGGCCTTTCAAAATGTTCAATTAGGAAGTCCATCAAGATGCTTGGTATCCCATGCATGGCAGAGCACATTTCAGTTGATCCATGCCCTAGTGGAATCTTGTGGTAGTCTACTAAAGGTGCATGGGATAGGCTTGCCAACCTCCAGGTGAGGCCTGGAGAATCCACAGAATTACAACTGATTTACAGTCTACAGAGATCAGATTTCCCTGGGAGAAAATGGCTGGGTGGATTCTCTGGCACCCCATCCCTGCAGAGCGCCTAACCCTCCCTTGGCTCTGCCCCCCAAATCCCTAGGAATTTCCCAACCTGGAGTTGGCAACCCTAGCTGGGCTGAATCAAAGCTTGTTTTTAAGGAAACTAATGGGAGGACCAGCATTTGGTACCTAAAATGGAGATTGTCCCAGTCATTTTGCTCTTGATGGTCTTCTCTGGTTTCATTAGTAGGGTGATGTGGTCTTATCGAGGAGGAGGAGGAGGAGGAGGAGGAGGAGATTGGATTTATACCCCACCCTCCATTATCCAAAGGCCAGAGTGGCTTACAAACTCCTTTCCCTTCCCTTCCCCACAACAGACACCCTGTGAGGTAGGCGGGGCTGAGAGCACTCTTGACAGAAACTGCTCTTTTTCAAGAACAGCTCTTATCAGAGCTACAACTTGCCCATCCAGCCAGGTGCAAGTGGAGGAGTGGGGAATCAAGTCCGGTTCTTCCTGATTAGAGTCCATGCACTTAACCACTACGCCAAACTCGAGTAGAGATGAGCCACCTCAGACTCTGTTTAGACCATACAAAGACGCTATTTAGTAGATGTTGCTAAGCAGTGCACGGCGTCCTTTGTATCCCTGGATAATGTTAAGCAAAATAACACCAATTAGCAAATTGATTGGCATGGTCTCTAATTGCATTCCGCTAATTTTCCTTGCCTGTTTACAAACTGGAGTTTGCATGCTTGGGAAGTGGCGTTTGTGAATTAAGATTATTCTCAAGCAACGGCATTCCTCTCCCCCCCCCCCATTTTAGTCTTTCTGTTTTCTCTCAGATGGGGCTGACACATTCCCAGCCTTAACAAGATGCTAATTTTAGTAGGCAGACTATGATTGGATGGATGTGGGGACTGGCTACCCACGTCTCTACAGGGCAACGGCTGGGCATAGTTATAGCTGTGCCATGAAATTGCTACGAGATCCTGCTATGCAGAGAAATGGCTGTGGTGTTGCTATGAAGGCAGTCGTGGTTCTTTTCTTCGTCCACATCACTTCCGGCACAGTTTGGGCTTTCTCTGCTCTCAGATGACAAGATGCACACCAGCAGAACTCTTGCAGGCCCAGAAGCAGCGTTGCCAGCCATTGGTTGCCAACGTGCAGGAGGGGTCATGGGAAAACCATCAAGTTTTCTTCAGATCCTAGAGAATCATGCCAAAGTCATGCCGGTGACATGATGTCACTCCCAGGTATTCATTGGAAGTGGTGTGCCATTTAGCATGATACCATATTGCAGGCAAAATCCACCTCCCGCTGACCCACAGTGGACCGGAGGGCAACAGACTGGGAGACCTGGTCTCCCTTGTCAGAGGCTTCGACTCCTAAGCTAGTTGATATTATCAGGTGTGCATTGGGGCCTAGAGGCCTCTGGACCTGGGTTTCCATCTCAAACTCCAGAGCAAGCAAAGGGGATGTTGGCTGGTGAGGCTGATGTTTTAGAGGAGATTGTTCTATTTACCCCACATGAACTTATCTTGGCTGATTTCCCACTACAGCTGCCTCGGTGTTGCACCACCATTTGCCCCGATACTATTGGTTAATTTCACACCCGAAGCCGCGGGGCTGCATTTGACCCACGGCTTCGCCCGATTTCCTCCACAGTTTCATGATCCTCAAAAAACAGGATCACAAAACTGTGGGGGAAATTGGGTGAAGCCGCGGGTCAAAATGCAGCCCCGCGGCTTCGGGTGTGAAATTGACCAATAGTGTCGGGGCAAATGGCGGCGCAACACCGAGGCAGCTGTAGTGGGAAATCAGTCCTTGTGATTTTGAAGGCCCAAAGTGGTTGGTTCTGCTCTTAGATTTAACGTTGAGCTCGGTGAAGCAGGCTGGTGCTTTCTTTCAGTTACAGCTCATGTGCAAATTACCTTCCCTTCTGGAATCAGCTGATCTGGCCTCATTACTCTCCCCACTGTAACCTGGAGGCTAGATTACTTTTGCAGGCTTTGCACTGGGCTTCCCTTGAAGACAACCTGGAAGCTTCAATTGATGTAAAATGTTGCTGCGAGTTTATTGCCTGGGGCGAGCCAATTTTTGAATTTACAACACCAGTTTTGGAACAGCTTCACAGGTTGCCTCTCAGTTTCCAGGCTCACTTTTAAAGCTCTTTATGATCTGAGAATCACACCTCTTGAGAACTCTCTCTCCTGATATGAACCTGTGTACTAACTGCACTCCTCTCGACAGCTGTTAGTTGCTATTCCGTCCCACAGGACTGTGCTGCATCCCTAATTCTGATGCTGTAGCTTCTTCAGTCATGGTCCCAATCTTCTGGCATGGATTACCAGAAGTGAAGAGGGTACCTTCTGTGTTGTTGGTTTTAGGAGATGATGTGGGACTTTGCTTTAGAAGGCCTTGTGTTGAATAAAGTAGCTCCTGGTTCATCGGGATGGATTTGTGCAGCCTATGTCCTTATTTAGGTTTATTCTTTGGCAAACAGATGCTGGATTGTGACAAGGGTTTTATGGATGTAGTTGTCACTTCGGTTTTATCCTTTTTTGCATGTGGCGGAAAGTACCATTTGGTCACATCTGACATAAGGAGACCTTCTTGGGTTTTTAAGGCAAGACGTGATCAGAGATGGTTGGCCGTTGCCTGCCTCAGTGTAGCAACCCTGGACTTCCTTGGTGGTCTCCCATCCAAACACTAACCAGAACTTAGCTTCCGAGATCTGACAAGAAACATGACAAAGGTAGTCCATACAAGGACCAATGGAAGTGGTCTCGAACATGCTAACTAGCCAACAAGACCCATCAGGAAGCCTTGAGAGGCCAGGGTGCACCCTCTACCATGCATGGATCCAGCTTCATCAGGGGGCTGTCTTCTTCCTGCTCATTCCATCTGTGAAGTCATCAGAGGGAGGACAGAAGAATAGAAGAAGAGGAGATTGGATTTATACCCCGCCCTCCACTTGGAGTCTCAAAGCGGCTTACAAACTCCTTCCCCTTCCCCTCCCCACAACAGATACCCTGTGAGGTAGGTGGGGCTGGGATAACTCTAACACAAACTGCTCTTTCAAGGACAGCTGTGCCAGAGCTTGTGACTGACCCAAGGCCTCATCAGCAGGTGCAAGTGGAGGAGTGGGGAATCAAACCCGGTTCTCCCAGATTAGAGTCCGCACACTTAACCACTACGCCAAACTGGCTCTCAGAAGGCACCTAGGGACCCTTTGGTCCAACTCCGCTGCGAATCACCTCTCCTAACAATATTTGAGGTGAACTCTGATTCCTGTGAGCCTCTCTGGGCGATGCTTATTTGCTGAAAAGCAGTCTGAATTGATATAGTGTTAAAGATGCATTGTTGCTGATTCTCCTCCCGATGACCAGAACTAGGTGGTCGTGCTCAGCCTCCCAGTGAAACCACTCTCCACGCAATCTTTCTTTCAAGAAGTTTATTGAGGAGATTTGGGTAACTGTAGAGATGAATGTTCCCGTCAGAACTAAAGGTGCCAAGGCGGGAGCTTAGCCTATAATTGAAATGCCCACATTCCATTCATACATCACACACACCAGCAATACCGCCAGCCCTAAGAGATATATACGGCCTGTCTAGCAGTTCACAAAGTCTTGTCTCTCCCAAGGTCAGCTCTCCTGTGAAAGTGTGAGAGCTCTTTGGAGGCGGCTTAGAGAAGAGGTACCAAAGCGCATCCCACCAGTCTACTAGCAGATATTCTCACACTCAGTCCCCCCCCCTCCGCCCCGGAATGCCCATGTCGGCGAGGGCAGATGATCAGGGCTTTTTTTGTAGAAAAAGCCCAGCAGGAACTCATTAGCATGATAGACCACACCCAACAGCAGAAACTCATTAGCATATTAGTCCACACCCCTGACAGCACAGCTCATTAGCCTATTAGGCCACACCCCCATGTTACCAGGAGTGTGGTCATCCAGCCACACCCACCTTTTGCTTCTTATTCTGTTTACCTTGTTTGTTGTCAAAACCCAGGGCTTTGCATGTTAGGCCACACAGTCCTAATGTAGCCAGTCCTGATGAGTTTCTGCTGTTGGGCATGGCTTATTATGCTAATGAGTCCCTGCTGGGTGTGGCCAACTCGGGAGCCAGCTGGAACTCCATTCCTGTGCGTTCCTGCCCCAAACTAGCCCTGCAGACGATAAACAATTAAGAGCTAAAGCAGACGTGCCAAGCAAGTGGGAATTCAAAAGCGAAACTCAGCAATTAGCCGGTTGGGGGTACAACAGGTAATGAAACAGACGTAGTGGCCCGAGTCCGACAGAATCCCTAGGACCTGGGTCCATTGAATCTTGATAACTATGAACCAGGCAAGTTTAGGGCAGAAGGAGTCTGTTCGCGCCTCATAAAAATGCATCTCTTTCGAAAAGCCCGACAGGTGAAATATGTCACTTACAGAAGACGGGGAGAAGATAAATTGGCTCATATGACAGGCCACAGTTCCTGTTCAAGTAACATTTTTAATCTCCTAACTCTATTACTCAGGGCAGCCATAAAAAATGTAACTCACCTGCGGGGGGTGGGGGGGAGAGAGAGAAATAATATTTAGACCCTCCTGCACGACACAGTGCAAAACATCTATAGGATGTGCATTCACCATGAAAATAATTTCATGCCCAGTCCATGATCTGATTTTGTTTCCCTTCAGCATCGCTGCACAAAATGGATATACTGACAGAAACCTGACTTGTACGGAACGGGCTGGTTTGCCTTTGAGAGGCCTCTGTGTGCTGTCTGTGTTGATGTGAGATGGGAGGGGGGTCATGGCTCCTAACAACAATGGGCCTGTTCACATTGGCCAGTCAGGTAGGAAGGAACTGAAGTATTCTGGGAAAATACAAGCCTTACACTGGCCTATCCTTATAGGTCGCAGCTGGTTTTCTGAAAATAGGCTCATTTAGAGGTGTCCGCCTGCATCATTTCCTAGTGGTGGTCAACGTCTCCTCAGTTTGATACATTATTTTCCAAGAAGGTGGGGAACTGCTTGGTTCCTCCCCCCCCCCCAGGGTTTTCTGGTCTTTTAAATTTTGGTCATGTGATAAGGCCTGTGGCCTTCCCATTGGGTTGCCAACTCCAGGTTGGAATATCTGTGGAGATTTGGGGGTGGAGCCTGGGTTGGGTGGGGTTTGAGAGATCTCAGTGGGGTGCAGTGCCACAGAGACCACCATCCAAATCAGCCATTTTCTCCAGGGGGACTGGTTTCCGTCATCTGGAGTTCAGTTTCAATTCAGAAGATCTCCAGGCCCTATGTGGAAGTTGGCAACCCCGTATCCCCCCAACTAGCCTCTCCCCCAATGATCCCCAGCCATTATCTAGACCCCAAAGGCATGAGGACATCCCTGGGCTCTTAACGAGGCCTTGAAACAAGCCAGTGCAAAGTAGGGTTGCCAACCTCCAGATGGGGTGTGGAGATACCCCAGAATTACCAGTGATCTCTGGATGACACAAGTCAGTTGATTTCCATCCCCAAATGACTGCTTTGGAGGGTGGATTCTATGGCATGATATCCTGCTGAGGTCCCATCCTCCCTGGGGTCCACCCCCATCATCTCCAGGAATTTCCCAAGCTGGGGTTGGCAACCCTAGTGCAAGGAGAAGTACGGCCAAGGGGAGGGTCTTTAATGCCCACCTTCCAGATATGAGACTTGTCAGGAGTTATGATCTAGGATTTTGTGACCCCCGCAGCTCCAGATGTAGTTGGGTGGCCCCCCTAGGGATGCCAACCTCCAGATGGGATCTGGGTATCCCCTGGAATTACAGTTCATCTCCAGACTACAGAGATCAATTCTTCTGGAGAAAAGTGATGCTTTGGAGGGTGGGGCCCTATGACATTGTATCCTACTGAGTTCCCTGTTCTCCCCAGGCTCCATCTTCAAATCTCCAGGAAGTTTCCTAACCTGGATCCGGCCACTCTACCCCCTTTCATCCCCTGGCAACTCTAGGTGTGATAAATGTTTTTACTTCCAGCTCCTTTCTCTTCATTACTTTCTGTGGTGGGTTTTGTTTTGTTTTTTTGCCTCTTTCTGGAAGGAAGAGTGAAGATAGCAATAGAGCGGACTTAGACACAAAGGGATACTTATTTTGATGAACTGGGGGGGGGGGGGAAGAGACCAAAAGAATGGAGAGGACTCGAGAAGGGGGTAGAAAGGAATTTGGGAAATGGAAGAAAGATGGATGGAAAGGTGAGGGAATTTAGCAAGTAACTTTCACTGGAACATTGCCTCCTGAGACGCTAAGAACATTGTGAGCGATTTTATCATACTCAAGAGGCCTAGGGGTGTGCTTTGTTAACTCCACCATCGCTGCCGTGTTATTTTGCTGTGAGTCTTATGTGTCCGTTATGAGTAAAGTTAATGTTCACTTAACGTTGCAAGGCGAAAACTCAGTGCTATCGATTACAGCAAGAACTTCTGCAGCAATTGGGATCCCTGAAATTTGTCATCTGGCTTACAAAACGTATCTTTTCCCCACATGTACAGTCTGCGCACTTCAGGGGACAAATGCAGTCTATGGACCAGGGAATTGCAGATCTGCCCAGGAAAAAAATGCTGGGAGATCTCCAAGCCTTGCCTGGAGGCTGGCAGCTAGGCATGCCAACCTCCAGGTGCGGCCTGGAGATCTCCCAGAATTACAACGAATCTTCAGACTAGGAGGAGGAGGAGGAGGAGATTGGGTTTATACCCCACCCTTCACTCAGAGTCTCAGAGCGGCTTACAAGCTCCTTTCCCTTTCCCTCCCCACAACAGACACCCTGTGAAGTAGGTGGGGCTGAGAGAGCTCTTTCCAGAACTGTCCTTGAGAGAACAGCTCTGACAGAACTATGGCTTGCCCAAGGTCATCCAGCAGCTGCAAGTGGAGGAGTGGGGAATCAGACCTGGTTCTCCCAAATTAGAGTCCACACACTTAACCACTACACTAAATTACAGAGATATGTGCCCCTGGAAGGGGAAATGACTGCTTTGGAGGGTGGATTCTATGGCATTATACCTCTCCAAATCCTGCCCTCACCAGGCTCCACCCCCAAATCTCCAGGAATTTCCAGACCTGGAGCTGGTAGCCATATTGGCAATCCTAGCTCAATGGTAGGGACTGAAGTTCTCCCATGCGAGCTGCTGCTCATTTTCTTACATGTCACACAGTATTTAATATGTCCAAAATATATATATTTCCCCCAACGCGAAAGAACTTGAAAGTCAATGCAGCTTTATAATGGGTCAGCAAACTGTAATGATTTCTCTTGCTAGTCAGCGTCGAAAGAGATTGGAAGAAAGGTGGGGAAAAGAAACATTTGGCACTCTTTAAAACAAGACGCAGACTTCGATTCTTACATCGAAACTCATTTTGAAACAGGGGGGGAAACAAAGACAATGTACGATTTAGTATTGCTTGCCTGGAAAATCAAATAGAAAAGAGCTGGCACTTACCCTAGTCAAACATTTAACTTTTCTATTCCTTGGGCCGTTTAGTGAGGTAGCGGTAATTTAGATGAACAAGTGATGTGTACTCAGATGACTGTGTGTATACGGAGGAGGGGATTGTTATGTACCAATGTTGTATCTTCCTTGTGGGAACCTCCCAACTGTCAAACGATTTCGCCAAGCAGATGGTGCCTCTGGTAGCTTGTTATTGTTGTAGTTGTTCAGTCGCACAGTCGAGTCCGACTCTCCACGACCCCCTGGACCACATCACGCCAAGCCCTCCTGTCTTCCGTCGTGCTCCGGAGTTTGCTTAATTCCTCCGGTAGCTGCCATCCATCAGTGCTTACTTGAGGAAACATCAGTTAGGTATGGATGGCCTTTAAAGAAGCACCTTTCATTATGATGTGTCTGTGTTCGGTGCCATCAAATCACTTCCAGCTCATGGTGACCCTCTGAATTAATGACCTCCAAAATGTCCCGTCGTTCACAGGCTTGCTCAGGTCTTGCAGATGGAGGACCGCGTCTTCCTCAATTGGGTCAATCCATCTCATGCTGGGTCTTCCTCTTTCCCTGCTGCCTTCCACTTTTCCTAGAATTATTGGTCGGATCTGCATTTGTCTTTCCCAGCCTTTTGACTCCGTCTTCAAAAAAGCTGTCTATGTTTGCTTTCGTTTTCACACTTCAACAGTGCTAGCATGCTTTTGCATGTCTGCATATGTTTATCACCCTGTCGTGGCGGCTCCACTGTCATTGTGCCTCCACACTGCTTTAAATGAATCTTCTCCAAACAACTCTTCAAACAAGCATAGAGAAAGACGGCATCACAGCAGCATGAAACTGATTTAAAAATGCAAATGCAGATTCAACCATTGTCTCTGTGTTTAGTTATTAGTTGTTTAAATACATACAGGGAGGGCAATTTCTTAGGGCTGCAGACAGAATAAAAAACAACAACTGTGAACATCAGACCCCAGAGTATCAACATTCAAACAATTTGTAAATGCAATATAAGAACGAACATAAGAGAAGCCATTGTTGAATCAGGCCAATGGCCCATCTAGTCCAACACTCTGTCATACAGCGGCCAAAATATACCAGGTGCCATCAGGAGGTCCAGCAGTGGGGCCAGAACACTAGAAGCCCTCCCACGGCTGCCCCCTCCAGCACCAAGAATAGAGTGCATCACCTGCCCCAGACTGAGAGTTCCCATCTATACGTTGTGGCTAATAGCCACTGATGGACTTCTGCTCCATATGTTTATCTAATTCCCTCTTGAAACTCTCCATGCTTGAATGAAAAATGTCTGTTTGAAGTGCATACACAATAAAGTTTCAGTAAGTTTCAATGAATAATATCTGTTCAGAATGTACACAATTGCTGTTTTCAGCAAGAGCGATAACCAATCAGCTGAGGTGGGCAGATTGCAGAACCTCATAAAGAGAATATCACAGGAGTATCTGTCTGGATCCAAAAAAGCTTCTCCCGACATAATGGTAAGCGCTTGAAGGTTACTGCTCTGTAGAGGGTATTTCCTGAGGAAGAATTCCTTTTGAAACACTGAAACAATCCGGAAACGATGTTGAATAGGATTTTTCTTATGATTTATTGGAACTGTATTTTGTATAATTGTGAACGGTATGTATTGTATACAGATTGGCTGTAGAGGTTTCTACAGTTTTAACAAGAAAGACAGGAGAGGCGTTCCCTCTAAGCTGTGGAGTCTCGTGAGCAAAAATTCTACTTTGTGAACTACTGGCCTTAAAGTTGTGAGTGAGCGAGCTGGCTACTGCATAAATTCATTTGCTTTGGAGCCCTCCTTCCTGTGTCAAAAATGTGTGAGCCGATGGCTAAAAAACTGTGAGCTAGTTCACACTAACTCAGCTTAGAGGGAACACTGGACAGGAGAGCTGTGTGTGTGTGTGTGTGTGTAGGTGTACTGTACCTATTCTTATACATTTCCCTCCCCAGATATTAAGATTTCCAAAATGCATAGTGGGCAGTCATGGGAGCCTTTGGAAAGGGTTGCCCACTAAATGGCTACTGCATCTTTGAATGCAAAACCTGTGAGCAGAGTCTGTGTACGCTAGAAGTTCCCCCGCCTCCGCCGAGAGCCATGAAGCAAATGGGGTGATCTCTCTCAGCCTAACAACCTTGTGAACTATTTGTGGGGATAAAATGGAGAGGGGGAGAGCCATTTGTGCCGCCGAGGGCTGTTTGGAGGAAGAGTGGGGTGAACATGTATGGGGTATACCCTAGCCTATCTGGATGTTCTTCAGTTGATGGCTGCAGAATTGTGATTCCCTTCCCTTTCTTGTTTGCTCCACCTCTGCTTAGAGATCTTTCCCAGAATGCTAACCCCAATTCCCAACCTCCTTCTTCCCATGACACTTCGGCTTGTGTAAGACCTTAATGAAGCTTATGAAACATACTTGTGGACAGGGTTTGCGGAGTTAGATGCCTGGTGTGTTTATGGTTGCGAGTCTTCCGGTAGGGCTTGAAGTTTTCACAGAGTTTTGGTTGTTCTTCAGACTGCAGAGATCAGTTCCCCGGTGGGAAATGTCCACTTTGGATGGTGGACTCCATGGCATGATAAATTGCTGAGGTTCCCCCGAGCTCCTCTGTCCCCAGGGTCCACTACCAAATCTCCAAGAATTTCCAAATCTGGAGTTCACAACTCTTCCCCAACGTCCGCTGCCTTTCATACTTCATCCCAAACTGAAATGATGACTAAATACTTGTAGCTGTCTCTGTTCACACTCATCCCTCTAATCTTTGCTTTCCTCCTTTGCCTCCACACCCTTCCTTTGACCTTGTAGTTGAAAGACAGATTGTAAGAGACAGAATAACTGCTGCTGCTGCTGCTGCCTGTTCTTCTTCTTTATGTTACTTTTTGTGACGCTAAGGAGCTATGCAAACAAATGCTAACTTGAATTTGTGAATGAGCCCTCAGTGGCTGGATTTTGTACTACACATTTCCTATTGTATCACAGTTTTCACCAGAGTCTGTATACCCTTTCAGTCTCAAAACGCAGAGTGCAATCCTATGTATTGTTACTGTCAACTAAGCCCATTGGTTGCCAGGTCCCTACCTTCTGCCAGTGGGCGGACGGAGCTTCCCTTCTGGAATCTTCTGGCACATGTGCTATGCACACACACCATGGTGACATTACCCGGAAGTGATATCATTGTGCTAGGCATGTCACCAGGGAGACACTCTAGCATTCAGCCAGAAACTCTATGGTACCATAGAGTTTTTTGGCCAAGTGCTAGAGCGTCCCCCCAACAATGTGGCCAGTGCAATCCCGGCACTTTGGGGGCAGGGTTCCCCCTGCCGGCGGGATGTGCGCTGGCAGATCGGGAGGCCCTAAAGTAGACAAACCCCCACCCCCAGTGGGGGAATGGCAAGCATATCTGTCATGGAGTGACTCTGGATAAGATTGTGCAGTCACACTGCAGGCGGGTGAATCTTTCCTAGGAGAAACATTGCTGTAGAATAATAACAAATGACTTCACGGGATGACTCTTATTACAGATCCATACAAATAAAAATCTCTCTGTTTATGGATTCCACATGGAGCACTGCATATTTATGATACGTCCTTCTGGCGAGTGTTTTGCAATTTAAGAATGCCTGCCCCTTCTCTTTCTCTGCAACTCATTTAAACGTCTGGGTGTTAGACACGTCTTTCTGCCCTCGAGATGGCTCGTGTTGGCAGCCCCCATTTGCATCTCTTTAAACGCTTTAATTACGGACCGGAAACTTAACTCTGGCCCTTGGCCTTTATTAATGGGCCCATAAACAGACGATTGCTTTGTTATGTAAGGCGCCACTGCAGTTGGCGCATGTTTCCTCAATCAGCCAAGGCGAGCCTGGGAGCCTGCCTCTCCCTTTAGTGGTGGGGCCGGTGATGAGAGCAGCATGGTGTGCCCTGTGTCGGAGATTTAGTGTCTTGTGCATCGCTATTGAAGAAGCGCTTCCCGGTGCTCACTGTAAATCAGATGCGCCGCGAGAGAGCCGGTGATGCATAATGACTACTGAGCACCCATGGAAGAATTTAATCTGCATGTCCAGATTTCTGTTTGGCTTGGGGCTTGCAGGAAATCTTAATTACTCTCTAGAGAAACGGCTGCAGAGTATTTGTGGCTGGTGAAAAATGTTGTGCAAGCCAAAGTAAGGGAAATGAGCTTGCAACTGGGGGAGAGAAGAAGAGGAGGAGGAGTGCTAGATGACAGTAAACAAAATTTTGCAAGAGTGCTGATGTTCTTAGCAGGTTTTTATTTTTAAGTTTTTTTAAAAAAATACAACCTTTGTGTTTGTGTCCTTTATAAAGTTTATATCTCCGCTACCTGGCATTACCTTTTATGACACACACATGGCCCGGCCCAACAAGGTCTCATTTATGTCAGATCCAGCCCTCATAACAAATGAGTTTGACACCCCTGCTCTAGAGGAAAACAAAAAAAAATCCTTGTGGGGGTGGGGGGACAGACACCTCAGCTTCTTCTCTTCTTGGTCTTGCAGTTCATCCTCCTTCCCCAGTCCTTGTTGAACTTCTTCAGTTGCTTGTCTTTACAAACAGTGAAGAAACTATACTATGATCTTATTGTAGGACTCTGGGAAAGCCCCCGTGTGATATTTCACAAGTCTTGTTGAAACTCTTTTAAAGCTCCCCAGGAGTTTTTGGGATTCCCTCCCCCCCAGCAAAGTAGGATGTCCAGGCACAGGGGATTGTGGGGGGACTTACCAGCAGCAGGAGAGAGGCCCAGGCTACGTTACCAGCAATGTGTCGATTCCGGCATGTACCGAAAGTGACATCATCATATTGTGACATCGCGGCAATGCTCTTGTACTAGGGCAAAAGCTCTGGTCAAAATGACTCCTACCCTAGATTTTTGCCCAGTTATCAGAGCATCATCACCATGTTCGTGTTGATGATGACATCATTTCAGGTACACACCGGAAGTGATGTCAGCACACCGCCAGTAAGAACAAAAAAAGAGGGGGAGGGGAAAGAAAACTGAACCTAAAACCTAGAATCCAGAACCTGACAAAGGTTAGTCAAATGTGGGAAAGGGGGCCAATGTTAAAAACTTGATAAAGGAAATATAAAAATACATGTATTTATTAAACACAACTTTAAAAATATATAAGGGCCCAGTCACACATTATTTACAAGTATCAAATGATAAAACACAAGGGCTTGTAAATCTGACCTGACGCGTTTTGGCCTACATATACAGAGCATAAATACAATAAGGACTTGCTTCTGGTCCTTATTGTATTTATGCTCTGTATATGATTGTGTATGATTGTACTATATGTTTTTATAATAGCCAATAGTTCCTCATTATTGACCTCTGAGGAAGGCCTATGTAGGCCGAAACGCGTCAAGTCAGATTTACAAGCCCTTGTGTTTTATCGTTTGATACTTATAAATAACGTGTGACTGGGCCCTTATATATTTTTAAAGTTGTGTTTAATAAATACATGTATTTTTATATTTCCTTTATCAAGTTTTTAACATTAGCACACGGCGTGTGACCTAGTCTGGGCCTTCCTCCTGTTCCTGGTCAGTCCCACTGCTGGCCAGCTGATTGGCGGCGAGGGGTGGGGGTGGGACCTGACGGTAGGGGATCCCCCAGATAAAGCAAAGGAGGTGGCAGCGACCCTATGGAAAAGGGGCCTGAGAATTTGCCTTGAGATTTCACTTTGGCTGGGATTCTGTCACAACCTGAGAAGCAACCCAGTTGGTGTCATGGAGGGAGTTGTGTACCTGTGCTGAGGTGGCTGAGGTTCAAGAACTACCGTGAAAGGATGGGAAAGGGGACCTTCTTACATCACTGTTCCTTCAGAGCCTTCATCAGCCATCACTTTAATCTCATTCTAACCCGCCTCACAGGTTGTTGTTACAATAATTAGGTAAAGGTAAAGGTTTTACTGGCCCGAAAGCCAGTCAAATCCGACTTTAGGGATGCGGTGCTCTTCTCCGTTTCCAAGCCGAAGAGCCAGTGCTGTCCGAAGACCATTTCCATGGTCATGTGGCCGGCATGACTAGATGCTGAGGCGCACGGAACACTGTTACCTTCCCACCAAAGTGGTACCTATTTATCTACTTGTAATTTCTTGCTTTCAAACTGCTAGGCTGGCAGGAGCTGGGACAAGAGACGGGAGCTCACTCCGTCATGCAGCACCTGGGTCTCGAACTGCTGAACTACCGACCTTCCGGTCTGCAGTTCAGCATCTTAATTACCATCACCCAAATTTGTCCCTGAATTATGGAGTTACAAATTGCTGGGTCTTTTTCCAAAGTGAAACCTACGCATTAGGGATTCTCCATTTTTACTTTTTTAAAAAAAATTGTGCACATGTACAATCCACACTGCTTTCAGTTCCCTTGGTTGCTTGCCCATGGCCTTCCTTTTACATCAATGATTAGAGCATAAGCACTGTTCTGTTTTTTAAATGTCTAGCTATTGTCAGGGGGTAGCAGGCATAACTGGAGTCCTTGGTGTGGAAGTCGCTCATTAGAGAAGCCGGCTTGGCCTTTTCTTTGGGGAGCAGACAGATAATAGCAGGTGAAGCTTGTTTTCTTTAGGAGAGCTCTGTTATCGCTAGGGATGCCAGGCCACCCACTGTGGCGGGATACCTCCCGGCACCCCACCCCTTTGTCCACCAGCACCTCAGGGGCTGGCAGGAGGAAACTGGGCCAGAAATGGGGAGCCAGTGTGCTTGTGTCACTTTCAGTAAAAAAAAAAAAAAAAAAGTGGAAGTGACATCATGAATACTCTAGAATTTACTCTAGAATTTTAGATTGCCTGATGTCGTCACTTCCTTTTTTTTTAACTGGAAGTGACATCAGTGTGTCATGGGTTGCCAGAAATTGGGCCAGAAATGGGCCAGAAATGGGGGGCCAGTGCGCTTGTGTCACTTTCAGTAAAAAAAATTGGGCCAGAAACTGGGCCAGAAATGGGGGCCAGTGCGCTTGTGTCACTTTCAGTAAAAAAAAATTGGGCCAGAAACTGGGCCAGAAATGGGGGATGCACTGATGTGACACTAGTGCGCTTCTGTCACTTTCAGTAAAAAAAAGAAAAAAAGTGGAAGTGACATCATGAATACTCTAGAATACTCTAGAATTTTAGATTGCCTGATGTCATCACTTCCTTTTTTTTAACTGGAAGTGACATCATTGTGTCATGGGTTGCCAATCCTTTGTTGAGAAGTTCTTAGAAATTGGGGGGTGGAACCTGGGGAGGAGAGGACAAGATCTGGGGAGGGAAGGGATTTGTGTGGGGTATAATGCCATAGAGCATACCACCCAAAGCAGCCATTTTCTCCAGGGAAACTGGTCTCTGTCACTCAGAAACCAATTGTAATTCCAGGAGTTCATCGGCCACTGCCTAGATATTGCAAACAGATAACCAGAATAATCTGTCATGCTGTACAAATCACACTCGAGACTTCTGTCATCTTATACAGTTCTGCTTAGAACTATAAACAATACACATAACACATGGTTTTGCCACCATGCATAAATGACATCTACACCAGTTGAACAGTGACCTGACCTAGAGGCTGGCAAACTGTGCTGGCTTGCCAGGTCTACCTGCTCCATTTTCACCCAGAGGTTGCCATCTGCAGTCCGACAGCCCTAGTTATTACTTGTGGTGTATGCTTATGGTTTTTTTATCTGGTTATATATTGTTGATTTTAATATGTTTTATGGATTTCTTTGGTTATTAGCCATGAAGGGAACTCCACATGAGGTTGATTTAGTGGACTATACAATGTTTTCACTGTTCTGGACTAACAAAAAGCCCCGCGGACTGATGAACTGGGGATCCCCCCCCCTTCTCTTTGGTTTCTCACCCCAAATACAATCAAACAGCCTGCATCTGTGCCCATGAGTTTGTGGCAGATAGTGTAGCATAAGGCGTGTGGTGTTTCCGCCAGGAGCCGGGGTCACTCTTTCGTTTGTAAACAGCTATTTTAAGTAATTTAAACTCGACAAGCGCTATTATCCTCCGTTTTAGCCGAAATGAGTATTCGGACTAAATTTAGAAAACCCGGGAGGCAACAATGTAAAATAAAGGGGAGAGCAGGAGACGAGAGCCCCTTGCTCCCAATCTTGCATTTCTCAGTTTCAGAGCCTGGAAGCCAGGAGAATAAATGAATAACAAGTCATTTCAAGGAGGCCGTGCAAGAGAGAGGCGGCGGGGGCGGCCGGGGGGGGGGGCGAGTTCCAAGTTATTAATACCGAGGAACTGATATGAATCAGCACCGAGTTACAGCTCTCGAGCTCGGTGCCAGATGGACAATGGGAATTGTTTGTTTAAAGTCCTTGTAATCTATTTTCCTAGCTGGCCAGGAAAAAAAAAAACTTCAGCTGGATGATTGGTCTGATTTAGTGCTTAAGCACAACATTAAAGAGGCTCCCCAACAGAGTCCCTGAAAGATGAGCTTCCCGCTCGTGCTGCGCCCTGCAGCTCGCAGGAGACTGAATCGCTAAGCAAAGAGAGATCTAGATAAACAAAGTCGGCTGGGCTGCAACCAGAGTCCTCTGCTCTGTTGCACGCAGTGCGTTATCGATGCAGCATACCTGGTCAAACCTTTAAAAAGGGTCATCGTGTTCGGGTGCGGGCGGGCATATAGGCAGCTCTGCAGCGAGGGTGGACGCATCCAGCTCCGTGGTGGTCCCTGGGGAGGGGAGGGTTTGTGGTAGTATGAGATATGGTTGCCACCTGGCAGGAGATGGGGTGCCAAGGTTTGCCAGCCTCCAGATGGGGCCTGGAGATCTCCTAGAATTACAGCTGATCTCCAGGTGACAGAGATCAGTCCTCCCTGATGAAAAATGGCTGCTACGGCGGGTGGGCTGAATGGTATCATACCTAGGGCCGGCTCACTCACTAGGCAAACTAGGCGTTTGCCTAGAGCACGCCGGCCCTTAGGGGCGCCAAAAGGCCTCTGCCCCGTCTCCTGGCTTGCTGGCACCCACCCCTTCCCTGGATTGCCTGTGCACCCTGGGGGTGGGCAAGAGGGGGAAGGAGGAGGGGGGAGCCCTCCATTGCCCTGGGGAGCCCCAGCAGCGGGGGGGGGCACCAGAAGGTAGCCCTGCCTAGGGCACAAAAAAAACCTCGGACCGGCCTTGATCATACCCTTCAGAGGTCCCTCTCCCCATATTCCCCCTCCAAATATCCAGGAATCTCCCAACCTGGAGTTGCCAACCCTAGGGGCACTAGCATCACATGGTATGGCATCACTTCCGGGAGAAACAGGAAGTGATGTCACACGCCCGGTAAAGGAAGCTTTAGGGTAAAACTATAGAGAAACCCCATAGCTGAACTCATACCATGCTGGACATCTGTGACAAAATCCCCCCCCCATTTTTCTCTTGCCTGCCACTCCAAGTGTTACTAGATGGAGGTCTCCTGCCATAGTGGGAAACCTTGGCAGCCTTTGTTTGAGGAGAGATCTAAGCAGGGATGTATTGCCAGAAAGTGTGCCCTTCAAGGCCACTATTTCCTGCATGGGAACTGGACTCGGTAGCCTGGAGATGAGTTGTAATTCTGGGAGAACTCCCTTGAGTTTGGTAACCCACATCTGAACAGGTCTAGACTGCCTGACATGAGTGGCGTGCTTGGGAGGTGAAAGAGGAGGCCAGATTCTTCATATTTGTACTAGGTCTGGTCAACTGAGGGACTTTACCCTGGGTGCCAGTGGCAAAACAGTTGTTTCCCATTGGGGATGCGGGATTAGACATTAATTCATAACTGGTGTGAATCAGTCTGGTGCAAAAGCTAGTCTTGGATGAGAACCAGGTTCAAATCACCCTCTTCTGCGAAACTCACTTTGGGCCCGCCATGCTCTCTCGGCCTAACTTACCTCAGAGGGCTATTAGCAAAATGCAGGAGGGAGAGAACCACGTGGCCCGCCCTGCTCTCCTTGGAGGAAGGGTGTGATCTGAAAAAAAAAAATGTGATAACCAAAATCTGCATTGACAAATATAGTTATTGGACCAAAAATGATTTTTTTTTAAAAAAATAGTGATCTTTGGAGATAACCAGAGAAAGTCTGTGATCCTTGGCATTTTGGTGCTTTGCGGAGACCGTTTCAGTCAGGGAAATGCTAAGCCCGTGGATGATATAAGTGATAAGCATGCTAGTCTACCTACCAGCAGAGTGTATACCGATCTTGCCAATAAAGAGGTGCACACTGTGCAGAAGAAGAAGAGTAGGTTTTGTATACCCCACTTCTCTCTACCTTAAGGAGTCTCAAATTGGCTTACAGTTGCCTTCCCTTCCTCTGGGAAGAGGGTCCGGGAGAGATTCTTTTGGATTCTGGGAAGGACCTTTTGCATTCTGGATAAGCAGGAACAGTGCCAACTGTTCTGTGGCTTCCTTTGCTACTAAAGTTGTCACAAACAGAGCTATGTGTGTTTGGACTCCCAGTTACCAGCTCCGTCCTCTCTATAGTACTGGCCTCCTCAGGGTTCCAATGCATGTGTGAACTGGCTACATGTGCTTTGTGCAGATGTCACCATTAGTAGCATAGATATTCTTCTGAGCAGTTGCGTGCATGCATGTTAAAAGTTCATGCCAGACACTGGATGGTTGTCCTTTCTTTGTTAGGCAAGCTATCTTGCTTACCCCCTGTTTTACAGAACTGATAAAGATTGGGGGTAATAAATTGCCATCTATGCATCAACTGAATGTGAGTGCTGGCTTGGGTAATTTAGACCTGCCTTCAGTAAGGCCAATGCCAATTTATGTCTACTAAGGGTTCAGCCAGTCAATGCTCTCTCTAAGCTGTGGAGTCTTGTGAGTAAAAATTCTACCCCGTGAGCTACTGGCATTGAAGTTGTGAGCGAGCCATTTGGCCACTGCATAAAATTAGTTTGCTCTGGAGCCATCCTTCCTGAGTGAAGACAAAAATGTGTGAGCAGGAGGCTAAAAACCGTGAGCTAGCTCATACTCAGGGCCGGCCCCAGGTGTCTGGGCGCCCTAGGCAGGACAGCCTGGGGCACCCACCCCACCGGGGATGCCAACCTCCCGGTGGGGCCTGGAGATGGCCCAGCGCCTGGGAGAGCCAAGGAAGGGCGGGCTTAGAAGCCCGCCCCTTCCTCCCAGCGGCTGCAGCGCGGCTCTCCCTGGTGCCTCGCAGCTGTGAGGCACCCGGGAGAGCCGGGGAAGGGCGGGCTTAGAAGCCCCCTTCCCTCCCAGCGACGGCGGCACGGCTCTCCCGGGTGCCTCGCAGGTGCGAGGCACCCGGGAGAGCTGGGGAAGGGGTGGGCTTAGAACGCCCCCCTTCCCTCCCAGGGTGGCGGTGTGGCTCTCCCGGGTGCCTCGCACCTGCGAGGCACTCAGGAAAGCCGGGGCTGCCGGCGTTGGGCGGCCCAGGGGCTTTTCACAGGGGGCATTTTGGCGCCCTGCAGGGCCGGCGCCCTAGGCAAGCACCTAGCTCGCCTAGTGGGCGAGCCAGCCCTGCTCACACTAACTCAGTTTAGAGAGAATGCTGCAGCCAGTGCACTTTCTATCCCAGAGGGCCTGTTTGTCTGATGAAAAGGCCTATACATCTGAACAACGTTTGAGTCCAGTGGCACCTTCAAGACCAACAAGTTTTCATTCAAGGTTATGCTACTTCAGACCCACACAACTACCCACCTGAATCGATACATCTTGAACTCACTGCATGTGCTGCAGCGGAGGAGAAACGAAGCCTCTGGGTTAGGCTGTGATTCTGCAAATCAGATTCATGTACTGTGATATTTTGAGCCAGCTGGAGCCTAGCTTTTCCCAGACATTATATTCTTGTGAACCTGTCATGAAAATGCGCCTTGCCTGCAAGCTGCTGATACGCAGGAAGTCCTGCTGGGTTATGGAGGGGGTTCAAATTGGCAGGACGAGTAGAAAAGAAGACAGGGCCTTTTCCGGCATGGGAGTGATGCTGCACCTGCAAGCATCAAAAAATACCAGATCAGAGGGTAGGGTTGCCAACTCTGGTTTGGGGAAATTACTGGGAATTTGGGGGCAGTGCCTGGGACCACTGGCTCGAGAAGGGGAGGAGGCGCAGTGGGGATTAAATACCCTAGAGGCAACCCGCCAAGGCTGCCAGTTCTACATGGGGGCAGCTGATCTGTATGGTCAGGAGATCAGTTGTGACTCCAGCCAAACTCTGGGCCCCACCTGGAGCATGGCGACCGTACCATTTGGGAGGAGACTTCTGACGGGCAACCTGTCCCATGCAGTGTACCTGTCCTGGGATCTGGGGCAATATTGCCTTGGGGAAAACCTTTGTTTAGTATTGCCAGCTTTTGAAATAAAACAACAGGAACAATACCAACAACAATCATCATCAACAACAACAACAATAACAATAATCATCAGCTGGTGCCTTGGAAGGGCTTGGCTGGAGTACTCTATGTCTGGGGTTACAGCGAGAGGCAGGGCTGCCTGACAGCGCCTGGCAACTGGCAGGTGCTAGGACGTAGGGACACGAGAGGGCGTAGCCTTGAATGCAGCACAGCATCACTTCCAGGAAAACCAGGAAATGTTGCCACTCTGAGAATTGCTGGGAACTCTGTGGTAAAACCTAATCTAATCTAATCTAATCTAATGGTAACCCATTAGGATCTCTGGGTTAGGTCCTACTCCCTAGTCTCTCACTGGGGGTCCAAGTTCCTGTATAATGAACATGCGCCTCTCTTTCTCATCTAGGCACTTGGCCCTGTTTCTTTGTGTATTTTGGTGTCTGTTAACCTCAGTATACTATAGAGGATGTCCCTGCCTTCCATATTCATTCTTTGGCTATACAAGCCTTGTTTCTTCTTTAATGCATACAAAGTAGATGCTGGATTCTAATCTCCATCTTTATTATTCATTCCTTTATTTAGATTTATAGACTACCTTATTCGCCAAAGGCCGTGGTAGATGTTGCTTCAGTGAATTCATTTCTGGTATATCAACACTTAATTAAAACTCTTATTTACAAAGTGATCGTGATCCGTATTTACTCCACACAATTTCTTTAAAATAGTTATTATTCGGATCACTTGGAAATATGTGTTTTGTGTGTTTGTGTATATTTCTCTGCTGTCACAACGGGAGGGAGGAAGTGCATTTAAATACCAATGGTCTATTTTAGAATGGCCCTGATGTGGATAGCCAAAGTTAGCCTGTCAGGTCTCAGAAGCTAAGCAGGGTCAGCCCTGGTGAGTATTTGAATGGGAGACCACCAAGGAAGTCTAAGTTCACTACACAGAGGCAGGCAATGGGAAACCACCTCTGTTTGTCTCTGCCCATGCATGGATGGCCCTGGCTAGCCCAGTTTCATCAAATCTCAGAAGCTGAGCAGGGTTGCCCCTGGTTACTACTTGGATGGGAGGTCCCCAAAGAAGTGTGCTGGGGTTACTACACAGCACGGCAGGCAAGTTGTAACAACTGAACAACTCTGTTACATCTCTTGCCTAGAACCACGTCGTCCTCTGCAGGTGAGGGTTCGCCTAGACATTGAGCATGCGCACTTGACAGCATCTTTCTACCACCACCAATTTTTGAATAGTGCGCCTGCTACTTCATCGGTCCCTTCCGTAAAGGCTTTATGGACTCCTTTGTGTATTTTCCCAGAAAGGGGATGACAAATAGACTAATAAGAGAAGACAGGGATTGGATTCATACTCCGCCCTTCACTCGGGGTCTCAGAGCAGCTTACAAACTTCTTCCCCTTCCCACAACAGACACCCTGTGAGGTAGGGCGGGGCTGAGAGAGCGCTGAGAGAACTGTCCTTTCAAGGACAGTTCTAAAAGAACCATGGCTTGCCCAAGGTCACCCAGCAGCTGCGAGTGGAGGAGTGGGGAATCAAACCCAGTTTTCCCAGATTAGAGTCTGCTCACTTAACCACTACACCAAACCGGCTTTGTTGCGTTTTCAGCACCTGACCCGGGAAGGAAGGTTGGGGGGGAACATACTTTGTTGCTTAAAGTCACATTCCCTTGCACAAGCTAACAGCCGATGCCTTCCCTTAACTAGTCTGCTAGAGTCCATAGGGAAAGGTAATCTGCAGTCCTTCGGAAAGGTAAGCTGTGTGACCAGGAAGAGAAGGGAAAACAGAACTGCAGTGGGAAATTGACAAGTACTGAGACTGACGAGTGATTTCAGCTCTCACATACTTTATTAGTTGAAGAACAAGACAAGAGAAGCCGGCTCGCGGGACGGCTTTTTATCCCCAAAAGAACCCACACCCCAACACACACCACACCCTGTGATTCGCTATTTATAGTGATTGAGTTATCTCCTGCTCGTCGATTGGAGGGGAGCTAGGATCCTGCAGTCCATTGTCTTTGGGAGCGAAGCTCAGGCCCTTCGCCTGGCCGCATGGCGGACCGGTTGGAACCAGTTCAAGCACATGGCTGTCCTGAGCCAATGTTCCCGAATGAATACATTACAGAAATATTTTTTTTAATTGATATTTGTAGATCTGTCAGGGGATCTTATTACAGTGGGGACACTCAGAGAGACGGCTGCCTTACAGATCCCCTGGCTGCATGCAGATCACAGGGGGATCTGCATGCATAAATAATAACGATAATTTAAAAATTCCCACGGCATCTCTGCCCCTTCCCCTTCTCTTCCTGGACTCTGTCTGTGGGAAACATCTCACCACTCTGGGACTCATCTTGCCACTTTCCTGAGAATGAAGTACGGGCATACCAGTCCCTCTAGCTCCTCTGGGGCCTGTTCTGACTGCTAGGGAAAGAGAGCTTTTCTCTTGGGATTCTAAAAAAAAAAAACAGACCAAAGAAGGATTCCATCCACGTATGGCGACGCGTGAACCAAGCTGCAAAGTAAATGCCACTAATCCTAATTCAAAAAAAAAAAAAAATTCAATTTGCAAGAACCTGGTCTGTCTTTATTATTCAGCGATAAGCAAATGTTCCGTTTCATTTCTTTTTATATTCATTTTGACTGCTGTCACTGTTTTTTTTTTTGGTTCTCTGCCTTTCATCGTAGACTTTGTAAAATTGTTGCCTGCATATTGTACTGTTCTCATATCTGCTCTGTACGATATTTATGCAGATTTGTATTTATGATGCATGATTGGTGATTTATGATGCACAAATAATGTTGAATAATGGATACACGTTACGAAGGGAAACAATCAGTATGAGGTAACCAAAAGCAGCAGGGATGAGAAATGTCGGAATTAGTTTTATTCCAGGTTTAGTCTAGACAATGCTGTCCTTATGGGGATATTTCTGTTTCCCCGTGACATATCTGTTCATGTAAGATGGCAGCTTGCTACTGCAGTAATTCACTTCCACAGTTCTGTTGATTGTGTGTGATCTTTTGGGCGCATGGCGATTATAACATTTGCTCCTTACTCCCTGGGAAGGAGACTTTCTGTATCGACTGGCCATAGAGTTCTGGTTCCAAACCATCTGAAAGAATGGAGACTTACCCTTCTCTGTGTGCATGGCATGCCTTTCAAAGTGCTGGTTTCCACAGCTTCCTTTAGAAAGGTTTAAATGACATGTGGGAGACAGAACATCCAGAGCTCTGAGAAGCGAGGTGTGGAAACACATCACAATGGGAAAGCTTTTTAAAAAAAAAAAAAAAATCCTTTACAACACACAGTGCAGATTAAACATCGAAACTGATGGTGAATACTGCTGCCAAACATGACATCCACCACATGTACGTTGTGTCATCTAGACAGGCCTTATGAACACATTTTCCTGTCTTGGAGAATGAAAATGGACTGGCTCCAATAGAGTGGAAGGGAGAATTTCTCTCTAAGAATAACAACTTTTTTTGTTTGTTTGTTTGCCTTCTCGCTCCTGTTAACAGCCTCAAATATTCCTCCTACCCAAATGGTGTTTCTGGGGGGTCCACTGGAACACAGCCCTTATCTGTGTTCGCTTGATTGATTTAAAATAAACCGTCTTTCCAGAGATGTTTGAGGTTTGCTGTTAAACTCAGTTTAAAACAAAACTCTGCCATACAATAGCAAAGCGAGAAAGAGAGAGAGAGAGAGAATGTTAGATCCATGACCCTAAAAGCGGGATCACTGAAACCACAGATGATTCTTCCTTCCATGTAATCAAAGCCTTATTTATTCACTGGGCTCAGTTAAAAAAAAAATAATAAGGTTCCTTTTTTTCAGGATCTCAGGGCAAGAATTTCCTTCTGCCTTGCAGAGAATGGGTCAGATTTTGCCATATGGACTAATGGAGCTTTAATAGGTATCACAGAGGGTGATATGTTGAAGATGCAGGTTGCTTTTATTTATGCTCATTTTCATCATGGAGATTTTTAAGCTTAATTATTCATTTCTTTGGTGGGCTGGGCTGGAAGAAGAAGGGCGGGAAGATGTGGAATCCACTTTGGGCCTTATTAGGGATGGGCAGAAACCAGCTCATGAGCAAAACTTTGGGCTGATTTGGGGTTCGGGATCCGATGTTTAGGGAAGACACGCTCCCCTAACATTTACCGAACTGTGGCCAATTCAGTTCAGCTGTTTGGGGCTTCAGACTCTCTCTGCTGGTTTAAAGGGGTTGCGTGAGGGAGCCTGTGTCAGCTGGGCCAGCAGAAAGGAGGGGATGAAGTGCCCCCGGGAGGCACTTCACCCTCATATTTAACCCTCTGGTTTTCCTCCCCCCCCCCGAAGCAGTGGGGAGCAAAACCAGAATATTTTCTTATGTTCTTACATGGATGGCTACAAGAGGGGATTGGATCAACATATGGAGCAGAGGTCCATCAGTGGTTATTAGCCACAAGGTATAGATTCTTGGTGCTTGGAGGGGGGCAACAGTGGGAGGGCTTCTAGTGTCCTGGCCCCACTGGTGGACCTCCTGATGGCACCTGGTATTTTTGGCCACTGTGTGACCAAGTGTTGGCCTGGTCCACCATTGGCTTCTCTTATGTTCTAAGGTTAAACGAAATCTCTGCTTTGTAATTAGACCAAACCCTACTGATATGGCCTGACTTGGATGGCCTAGGTTAGCCCAATTTTGCCAGATCTTGGAAGCTAATAGGGTTGCCAGGTCTCGGTTGGAAAATACCTGGAGAATTTGGGGGTGGATCTGGGAGAGGGTGGGGTTTGGAGAGGGGAGGGGCCTCAGCAGGGTAGAATGCCATAGAGTCCACCCTTCAAAGCAGCCATTTTCTCCAGGGGAGCTGACCTCTGTCAGCTGGCGATCAGTTGTAAAAGTGGGAGATCTCCAGGCGCCACTTGGAGGCTGGCAACCCTAGAAGCTAAGTAGGGTTGGTCCTGGCTAGTATTTTGACTGGGAGACCACCAAGGAAGTCCAGGGCTGCTACACAGAAGTAGGCAGTGGCAAACCACCTCTGACTGTCTCCGTAAGTCTACGGCAAGTCTACTGCAACTTGATGGCACTTCCCACAACCACCACCATATTGATATGGGCTGAGCCAGATAGATTGGATGACAATTGTGATTAAAATGGCAATGGCCACAGTCCTGCAAAAGGAATTGGCTTGTTCGAGGCCAATTGATTTCATTCAAATAGGATTGCCAACCTTCCGGGGGGTGGGGGTGGGCCTGGAGACCTCCTGGAATTCCAAATAATAGAAATCAGTTCCTCCTGGAGGAAAAAATGATTGCTTTGGAGGGTGGATTCTGTGACATTCTGTCCCACTGAGGTCCTTCCCCTTCCCAAACCCCATCCTCCCCCCCCCCAATTTCCAGGCATTTCTCAGACCAGAGTTGGCAGCTCTACATTGGAAGAGCAATGCACATAATTAAATGTTTCCCATGGAAACCGATATGATCTGAAAGCTTCTGTCTTTGTCTGAATCATGCCCATGGTCTCTCTCCCCCCACCCCGGCCCCCGAGTGCTTTGAGCACAGAATCCCAGGGACTCTTGCGGCAGCCGAGTGAAGTTGGCTGGCAGGGCTGTCCTCGTACTGCTGATGAGAGGGGGCTGAGTGACATCAATGGGCTTCGGCTGGAGTGAACCCTAGAGAGGACTGCACTGCAGTCCTTTTCTCCCTTTCTCACAATACAAGAACTTGTGGGCACTCCATGAAATTGCTGAGCAGTCGGGTTAGAACAGATAAAAGGAAGTCCTTCTTCACCCAAAGAGTGATTAACATATGGAATTCACTGCCACAGGAGGTGGTGGCAGCTACAAGCATGGACAGTTTCAAGAGGGAATTAGATAAACATATGGAGCAGAAGTCCATCAGTGGCTATTAGCCACAAGGTATAGATAGGAACTCTCAGTCTGGGGCAGGTGATGCACTCTGTTCTTGGTGCTGGGGGGGGCAGCATTGGGAGGGCTTCTAGTGTCCTGGCCCCACTGCTGGACCTCCTGATGGCACCTGGTATTTTTGGCCACTGTGTGACAGTGTTGGACTAGATGGGCCATTGGCCTGATTCAACATTGGCTTCTCTTATGTTCTTATGTTCTAAACCTACCGGGCACGTTCATGGGGGAGAAGCCTTTTGAATAAGGGCCATTCTCGATCACACTTTTAGCCACTTCACTACCAACTGGAGTTTATCTGCAGGTGAAATTAGGAGTCCTTTATAGTTCCGTGCTTTCATCTTTTCCCTTGTGGTCTTTCCCCCGCCCCTTCTTCCTGGTTGGCTGTCTGGTGTAGTGGTTTGGTATAGTGGTTAAGTGCGCGGACTCTAATCTGGGAGAACTGGGTTTGATTCCCCACTCCTCCACTTGCACCTGGCTGGATGACCTTGGGGCAAGCCGTAGTTCTGATAAGAGCTGTTCTTGGAAAAGAACAGTTTCTGTCAGAGCTCTCTCAGCCCCACTGACCTCACAGACGTCTGTTGTGGGGAGGGGAAGAGAAAGGAGTTTGTAAGCCGCTTTGCGACTCCTTTGGGTAGTAGGATGGGGTATAAATCCAAACTCTTCTCTTCTTCTTCTTCCTGACCTTACTAGTGTCTGTGAAGTAGTCCTCGGTAAGCCTCTGTTTCCTGCAGGCCACTGATCCCATCTCCTGTTTTTATTTTATTCTGTAGACACCAGTTGTTTTTTTAAAAAAATACATAATTTGTGTATTGCTTTTGCTGAGTCCTGTTTCATTCCCGGATAAACCAGGTTATCCTTTAAGACTCATGCATACTGTGTGAACGTGATTGGTGAGGGTCCATACAACAGCGTGGATCTCACAAAGGATATCCTCAGGTGGAAGAGGGAATTTTTTTTTACCATTCCCCCCCTCCTGTGGCAGCTGCTGTTTCTGGAGGCCCCCTGCCCCTAGGGTGCCCAACCTCCAAGCAGAGCCTGGATATCTCCCAGAATTAGAACTCATCTCCAGGTGACAGAGACCTGTTCCCCTGGAGAAAAGGGCTTCTTTGGAGGGTGGGCTCTACGGCACTGACCCCGCTGAGGTCATGCCCCTCCCCAAACCCCTCCCTTACTAGGCGCCACCCCCAAATCCCCACATTTTCCCCAACTCAGAGTTAGCAAACCTATGTCTGCCCCAAAGGAGCATTTCAAGCTACTGTGGCAGGGGGAGGCAAGCAGGTCATGGGCCTTGGGTGCCAATCTCTTCTTTCTGCAGGAATCCGCTGTGGGAACCAACTTCCTGATCGAGAGATGGACAGATGGCAAAGATGGTGCCACAAGTGGCCAAAGTGACACAGAAGTGACATTGAGGGTCGGGTTTGGCAGATGATGAGTTTGGGTTTCTAACCTCCAGGTTGTGGCTGGAGATCTACTCTTGCACCTGACCTCCAGTCAAAAGAGATCAGTCCCCCTGGAGAAAATGTCTGCTTTGGAAGATGGACTCTTGCGGCATTCTGCCCCATTGAAGTCCCTCCCCTAATCCCACCCTCCTCAGGCCCCATGCCACCCAAAACTGCAGGCATTTCTGAACCCAGAACTGGCCACCCTGCTATGAGTACGTGGTCCGCTTGAACTGTACTGCTGGCTCGTGACCCCGAGACTCATTCTGCCTATCCGAAGGAGGCTAGCCAGAGGAAGATCTCGGTGGGCCACTGCAAAATAATTTTAAAAATGTACTAGACAGATGTTATGCCCTGGACCACGGTTTCGCACCAGATTTTCTAAATGCTACTGCCAGAATTAGTCCATCTGTTTCCTAAATTGTCATTTGGCCAAGAAATCAAATAGGGGTCATTTAGGAAAAAAAGAAAAAAACCCTTCTTTCCTGAGAGGAGTGCCACTTCCTGGTAGACGCAGGGTCTCAGTTGCTAAGCGAAGGGCAGATACTAGATAGCGACCGGCCTTTTTAACCCACAGGGAAAGAGGGAGGGAAACAGAGGAGTGATAGCCAGTTTTTGTTTTGATTTTTTTGCTGTCTGGGAAACTTGCCCACTAAATAAGACATTTGCTGCACCATAGGGCAGAGTAGCATTTTTTTAAAAAAAAACTTTTAAATGTCCAGAGCATTATAAAGAAACAATAATCATAAAGGCTTGGGCGAGGGGGTGGGGAGACCCGAGCGGTTTGCATTCCTGCTCCTGGTAGCGTTTTTAATTCCACCTTCCCCAATTCCAATCCATACTGTTGTGGCTCATTTAGCAAAGCACACCGAGGTTCTGCCCAATGAAAACACCTAGCGGTAGCCTTGAACTGGCTCGGCATTGATCTCGTAATGGTTTCCGAGGAATGGTTACGCCGTGTAATGATCCGTGGCGGCTTCGTACAGACACAGGAAACACAGACATCAGCCAGTTGCAGAACAGCAGTATGGGAAGCGGGGGGGGGGAATTACAGGCTTTCTGGTCTCCAAAGCTGCAAAACGCCACTCCATTAGTCCAAGACAGCAGAGTTGCTGACCCACCATCTTCGGCAGGAGAGGAGGACATGTACTTAGGCCAGGCCATCAACGTGGCTTACTATAAAGTACTGGGTTCAAGACACATTGGAGTGAAGAGCTCTACTTTATTATTTATTTCAGGAACAAGACTAAAAACACCAGGGCAACAGCCCTGTTTAAATAGCCTGCAAAAACCACCCCCAAACACACCCAACTCCCAGAGATAGGCTATTTATGTAATGTTAGTTTCTCATTGGTCACTTCCAGAGTCCTGGTGTTTTAGAGCTCCAAGCCCAGCCAATCTCTGGTAGATAGTCCTGTAATGTTCCAGACGTAACACATAACACTTACATTATTTGTTACGTCTGAAGCATAGGCTCCAGACCAGGGGTGGCCAAACCTGCTTAACATAAGAGCCACACAGAATAAACGTCAGATGTTTGAGAGCTGCAAGACATGAACAAATATGACACACATATGTGTTTTTTTAATTGAAAGAGATGCAGATTTGCTTTTAATTTACATTAAACGAGACTGCCAAAAATAATAATAAAAAGGGGGTAAAAACAGATATTGATAATGATATTTATTTATCCAATTATGGCCCCGATCATACGGGCCAGAAAACACCAGGGGGGAGGCGTGGCTGTTCTTCCCAGAACAAAATAAAGTGCGGTAGTCCGATCACATGGTCCCCCGAGTTACCATGCTTCAGCTCTTAGCACCGATCACACCTCGATGCTGCAGCGTGGCAAAAAAGTGGTGCAGCGCAATCACACAAGCCGCGCTGTTTTAATGTGTGCATGCGCCATTGGGGGGCGGGCTGCTGTTGGTGTCTTGTGTGTGCGCATGTGCCATTTGGCATTGGTGCGCATCCTATGGAAACTTACAACATCCGGTTTGCTCCAGGACATGGGCAGGCATTGGATGCCGCAGGATACTGATGCTCCCGCGATCAGATGCTGGCTTTTGCCCCGGGTTTTCCAGAAACTAGTGTTCCTTTTGTGGTAGTTTTTTATTCTGCATCTTCGGAGGGAAGCTGCGTGTTGGCCACGGAAGTGCTACGTCTCCCAGATGTGCCTGTGTGATCCCACCCGGAAACTCCGCAGGGCTACCGTGTCTTCGGCGGGGCAAATGCTCCGTGTGACCGGGACCTATATTTGTAGGCTTGGGGGGATGGGCTTTGAGAACCCATTCAAAGTTAAAGTTGCTTTCTTTCTCTGCTTCCCCCCCACACACACACCTCAAGCCTATCCAAGGAGGGGAACCCTGACTGGGGAGGACGGGCTTTAGGGATCAGAAGGACTTCAGCAGCGTAAGATGCCATAGGCTCCACCCTCCAAAGCGGCCATTTTCTCCAGGGAGACTGATCTCTGTAGCCTGGAGAGCCCATGCAATAGTGGGAGATGGCGACCAGAGGATGGCGACCCTGGGTAAAAGGTCTGTACCTGAGATCCCGGAGATCCACTGCCAGACAAAGTGGACCCTGATAGACCAATGGCCTGACTCAGTCTATGGCAGTTTCATCAGCCATAGATTCATGACAACAATGACACCAATGGGCTTCTTTCACTCTGCTAAGATGCCATGGGATGTTCTTTGCAAGCGTACATTTCGAACGCCATCAGGGCTAGACTTTTTGTGTTTTTTTTAAAAAAAATAATTCCTGGACAGGATGAAGGGGAGATGCCGTGGCTCAGCGATGGAGATCTGCTTTCTTTGCAGAACGTCCAAGGTCTTAGGTTGTACAGTGCAGTGGTGCACACATGCTGATTTGAACGGGGGAATACACCTTGGAAACAGTGGTAGCCGTCCTGGCTCTTTGCCGTATGGGCTTCTAAAATGGCTTGGGGCAAAGCAAGTGTTTGCTCTTCCAAACGGCTAGCATGAGTCGTAGTACCAGGTATACCAAGATACAATGGGAAGGCTATGGACATAGTATGGAGTTGCCAACGGCTCATGGGCACCGTTCTCAGAAGTTCACGGGGCCTTCTCGACAAGCTAGAATGCTCCAGAGAGGCTCCTGTCAAACCAGTCTGGAGAAACGAGACAAACCTCATGGAGAAAACCAGTGTAGTTGCAGCGGTTTAAGAGTTGGACTGGGACTTGGGAGACACAGCTTCAAACCCCTACATGACCATGAAGCTCATCTTGGGCTAGTCCCTCTTCCAACCCGACCTGTCTCAAAAAGAGGTCTTTATCAAATGTCTTCTCACTTTCTTATTTACTGGTGGCTTTGGGTGCTCCAGGACTTCCAAGATGGATCCTTCTTGCCAATGTTCCATATCACAACAGTCTGCCTTATGACATGGCCAGCAAAATTGTGAGTGGAGTTACACCTTTCTAACTCCACCGACTCTGTTTAGGGTTGCACCAGGAGCCCCTTTCAGAAATCATTGCCTCTAAAGATGGTTGAGAAATCTTTTCCTAGGACAAATTAACTTTGCTTTGGTAGTGCTTAGTTTAAATCCCAGCAGGCACCAATGTTCCCTCTAAGCTGTGGAGTCTTGTGAGCAAAAATGTTACTTTGTGAGCTCCTGGCATTAAAACGGTGAGCAAGTAATTTGACTGTTGCATAAGCTAGTTTGCTCTGGAGCCCTCCTTCCTGAGCTAAGTCAAAAATGTGTGAGCTGGAGGCTGAAAAACTGTGAGCTGGCTCACACTAACTCAGCTTAGAGGGAACATTGGCGATGATGAGGAGACCAGCTGTGCGTGCAAGTGTCCAGCGGGCACCTAACGTTAAGTTGCTCACCAATACCAAAACATCTGTACAGCCTCAACAGTACAAACGCTATTTATGGTGCCGGATGCCTCCTCCTCATAGTGTTGGACCCCGGCGATAGCACGAGAGCCCTCGCGACACACCACCAATGATGCTTTCCAAACGGAATGCCCGACTTCCGCGCAGAATCATCCGAAGCTGCCAGCTCGGAGTCAGCACCATCTGAGGCTGCCAAGAACATTTGCCTCACTGCCAATTAATCCACGGCCGAGTAATTGGAGGCAGAAAGGAGTGGATGTCAGTCTAGTTACAGCGCTGCGCCTTTATATTTAATGAATAATGAGATCTGTCATAGCTGCAGCTACCGGTAGGAAGGAGATGGCTGCAGTTATCAGCTGCTTATGTGAATAAGGTATATTTACTACTCAAACCCCTCGTTAGATCAAGGTTTATAAGATTATGAATGGGATTGAACAGGTTGAGAAAGAAGTACTTTTCTCCCTTTCTCACAAAACAAGAACTCGTGGGCACTCCATGAAATTGCTGAGCAGTTAGAACAGATAAAAGGAAATACTTCTTCACCCAAAGAGTGATTAACATATGGAATTCACTGCCACAGGAGGTGGTGGCAGCTACAAGCATGGACAGTTTCAAGAGGGAATTAGATAAACATACGGAGCAGAAGTCCATCAGTGGCTATTAGCCACAGGGTATAGATGGGAACTCCCAGGCTGGGGCAGGTGATGCACTCTATTCTTGGTGCTGGAGGGGGCAGCAGAGGGAGGGTTTATAGTGTCCTGGCCCCACTGCTGGACCTCCTGATGGCACCTGGTATATTTTGGCCGCTGTGTGGCAGAGTGTTGGACTAGATGGGCCATTGGCCTGATTCAACATTGGCTTCTCTTGTGTTCTTATATTATGTTCTTATGTAGAAGAACTCCCACTTCCAGACATTACATTCTACATTATCAGCATGGAGGGTGGGAATGACTGCGAGAGGCATACCAGGCCGCCATTTCTTTTTCCCCAAAGGAACTCTGATAGACCATCTAGCCAGATGTTACCTGTAATATTCTCCAGCCTGCCTCATTTCATTTCTTCATGGTGGTGCCATGTTGAAATCAAACTGAGCTCTCCCCGTGCAGTTAATCATTCTCATGAAGGGCTGCCCAGTTGCTGCACATCAACAAAAAAGCATCTGGTGGTGGGAAGTGCCATCAAGTTGTAGCCAACTCACGGTGACCCCATAGGGTTCTCAAGGCAAGAGACGGACAGAGGTGGTTTGCCATTGCCTACCTCTGCCTAGAAACCCTGGACTTCCTTGGTGGTCTCCCATCCAAGTACTGCTTAGATTTCAAGATCTGATGAAATCATGCTAGCCTGGGCCATCCAGGACAGGGCAAGCTGTAAATACGTGGCAAACAAACAAACAAATACACCCAACAGTGTGTCACGAGCTGGGCTGTGGGGCCAGACAAGCCCGGGGGTGGTCGAAACACAGTCCGAGGTCAGAACCGGGCAACCCAACAATCACCGGGAAGAACAAGTTCAGGGTGCAAGACAGGCGGGGTAGTCGAGGGGCAGTCCAGAGTCAGGAACCAGGCAAGTCAGATAACCGGAGAGACCAAGTCCAAATCACAAACCGTTAGCGTAGTCCGAGGGTCAGAGGTCCAAGAGTCAGGAGTCCGGGCAGCGAAGGTTCAAGGTGCGGAGGTGAGTGGAGTCAAACGAGCCGAGGTTGAGGAGCCGAGGGAAACAAGACAGGAGGCAGGAATCCGAGCGGGGTGGTGCAGAGCATTGCCAAACCAACTAGTTGCTGGCACGAGTTCTTCATGTGCCAGCGATGATTAAATAGTACTCCAAGCGGTCGGTAATTAGCACGCTCCAAGCACGTCCCGGCTCCTGCTAGTACTCAGGGCTAAACGAGTGCCGGGTGTGCATGCGTGCTTCTCACCGCCGGGCTGCCATGTCCCAGTGGCGCTGCTCACGCAAATGAGACACTGGTGGTGGCGAATCGGGGGGCATGCCAGGCAAGCTGGGATCTGCCCCTGCTGTTGCTGGGCCTGCCTCGGCACTCGCCGCGCTGTCAGGAGCAGAGGTTTCTGATGGCGGGAGCTCATCCCTGGCGGGACTTAGCTCGTCTGCTGGAGCCAGGGGCTCAGGCTCCTCAGGCGCCATGACACAATGGCAGGCTTGTCTGTTGGAATGCACCAGCCTGGGCATTGCAATGTTCCCTCTAAGCTGAGTTAGTGTGAACTAGCTCACAATTTTTTAGTCTCCGGATCACACATTTTTGTCTTAGCTCAGGAAGGAGGGCTCCAGAGCAAACTTACTTATGCAGTAGCCAAATCGCTCGCTCACAACTTGAATGCCAGTAGCTCAGAAAGTAGAATTTTTGCTCACAAGACTCCACAGCTTAGAGGGAGCACTGATGATGGGGTGGTGGTTCTGAATTAAAGAGGGTGAGCGGCACACAGGCAGAGATGTGCCCCGTGCTCCACCTTTAAAGGTCCACCCCTTCCTTATTTGTGTATCCATTTAGCTCTTGAACAGAGCTGCGGTGGCTCAAGTGGTTAAGACGCTGAACTGCAGGCTGTGGAAGGTCAGTAGTTCAGCAGTTCGAGACCCGGGTGCCGCATGACGGGGTGAGCTCCTGTCTCTAGCTCCAGCTCCTGCCAACCTAGCAGTTCGAAAGCAAGAAATTGCAAGTAGATAAATAGGGACCACTTCGGTGGGAAGGTAACAGCGTTCCGTGCACCTTGGTGTTTAGTCATGCCGGCCACATGACCACGGAAACGTCTTCGGACAGCGCTGGCTCTTCGGCTTTGAAACGGAGATGAGCACCGCAACCCTAGAGTCGGATTCGACTGGCTTTCGAGCAAGGGAACCTTTACTTTAGCTCTTGAAATTGGACTACACACTTGCTTTATCTTTGCTTACATTTAAAGAGATGGGTCTGTTGTCATCGTGGCTATTGTGGTCCTTGGTCACCGAAGGAGGACATCATTGCAAACAATTGGCATTGCCTGGGCAGAAATTATGTCAGAGCTTTCAAGGTGATACAAGGTGAGATCAGGCTAGCCTGAGCTACAGATCAGCCCACCAAATTATCTGTGGCTTTCTGCTCATTAGAGGTGGGAATAGGCACAACTGGAGGCCACTCGATGGTGCCACAACCCGCAGCTGCTGATCAGAACACGACCCCTTGAAATGCTTTGCATATTCGGCTTACTTGATGATGATCAGACCTTTCCAGTTTTTATGTCCTCACTCACAATCTGGCTTTTGCCACGGGGAGATTGTTTCTCAAGCTATTCCCCGAACCACAAGTCTTTTCCCGAAAGCTTTCGAAATCTGCAAAAAAGTATGCTCCCATAAGGATTATTTTAAATGTGGGGAATGTGTCATCCCATTCACGAGGTCGGCACTACATGCCCTCACTCTGATTTGGCTTTGTAACATTTGTCGTATTGAGAGATCTCTTTGGCTACATGGTGCCATTACCAAGTGAAGCCTGGAAGTATTCTCACAATAGCTAGCCAAAGAAGATGCCTTAGCTAGATGCAAGAAGGAGCAAAGGGACAGGATAGTTCCAGTCACCCTCAGGGAAGCGGCCGCGGTGCCCTGCCTGAATCCTGAAGAGGCCCTCACTGGTCTCGAATAATCTGCATGGTAGCAAATACCTCCCTTTTTGGCAAGGTGCTTGAATGAGTGTTGGCTATGGAGCTCCAGACTTCCGAGACCCATGTCAGCCTGATTTTCAGCTAATTTGTGAGGCCTGAAACCATTTGGGACAGGGACAATTCAAGGACTGCCTCCTGAGATAATCCGTTTGAAAGCTCTCCTGTTGAGGTTCCTCTCTTTGTGACCAACCACCTGTAATGGTTTGGTAGCTTTCAGTGGGAGGGTCTTTTCTCCTCTTCTGTGGCATACTCTCCCCCTCTAGGGTTGCCCACCCCCAGGTGGCACCTGGAGATCTCCACTAGTACAATCAATCTCCAGGCGACCATAGGCTTGCCAGACCCCCAGTCTGGGTGGGGGTTCTCCTGATTTTTTGGGCTTCTGCCCACCGCCAACCAGCTGGCTAGTGGGGGAAGCCCCTTCCCCAAACAGGGACCTTCCATGGTGATGTCCCCACTGTGATGACATCACGTGGAAGTTATATCATTATGTAAGGATGTTGTGCAGCAACACTCTGCTTTTTGGGCAAAATTCTATGGTTTTAGGCCAAAAACCCCATAGAGTTTTGCCCTAAATCCCTGCCCGCCCCCAAATCCCCCCACCAGCAAGCTGAGGGGACCTGGCAACCCTAGATGTCCAAGATCAATTCCCCTGGAGAAAATCACTGCTTTGGAGGATGGATTTTGTGGCATTATACCCTGCTGAGGCTCCTCCCTTCCCCAAACTGCGCCCTCCCCAGGCTCCACCCCCAAAAATCTCCAGGTATTTCTCAACCCAGAGCTAGCAACCCTACCCCCCCCCCCCACGGGCTTTTCAGAGAACACCTATCTTTTCTCTCAGGAGCCAGGCTGAAGCATTTTTATTTCCCTAAGCATTTGTCTGTTGTCGTGGGGGATATTTTCTCTTCACCCCTTGCCCCCCCCATTTTATTATTTTTGGCTGCTTCAGAGGAGCCTACAGCTGAGGGGAACGGTTTAGGCTCTTTAAATAAATAAATATTTGGTGTCGTGGGGCCTGCTGACCTTCTCATGGTCTCAATATCCTTCCCTCTGGTTACATAGTCACATCGGGGGCTGAGAAATAAAGAAAGAGACGCATGTTGAAAATGAGGTTGTGTCCTTCTCAGCAGACAGCAGCTAGTTTTGACCTAAAAGAGAGGCTGTTTTCTTGCTTGTGGCTTCGTGAATTATACATGAAGATGGAGCACAACGGTGGAACAGGAGCAACATACATGACTTCCACATTAAGGTGAGGCCTTCTGGTGGCCCAAGTACCACATGCATTATTCAGAAGCGTTCCTTCTTCCCTGGCAGCGACCTCTGCCTCACAGCGAAGGTCGATGTAAGCGTGAAGGAGACCTTGCTTCTTAAGACTCAGTCACACAAGTTTAAGAGGATGGAATTGGGAAGACACAAAGGAATCATGGCTTCAGACCCTGGCGATTGAAACCCGTGTCTGCCCTTTCTTATGGGACAAAATTAAAGTATGCTGTCTGGGTTTGCATTTGCCCTGAAATAAGGACTGAAACAAATCCACACGTACACCCCAAAGGGAAAACAACCACAACAACAGCAACAGCATTTTCTTCTGCCAACAGTGCCAAATATTTCCAGATTGGGTAGCCATATAAGTCTGCATCAGTGCTTTAATAGATAACCAGTTAATTGCTCAGTCAAAATCTGCTCCTTGGTGTAAAAACTTAAAGAAATATCATTTAAGAGTCTCTTATCAGATAAACATTACTGTGCATAGTCTAAGAGTGACATTCATGGCATTACGATTTCAGAACATGCCATCAGAAGTACTTACTGGAAGGTATCTAAAAATCCCCTTAGAACAACGTATTTGTCTATGTGGAACTTCTGTTAAAGACCTGTTTCGTTACGTAATGGTTTGTCCACTATATTTGGATCTTAGAAGCAGATTTTTATCTCAGATACTTAATCAACTGCACAATTTTTCTGATAGTGATAAGTTCATTTTTTCTTCTGTCAGATGTGAATCCTCTGGCATCTTATAAGGTAGCACTCTGTGTTTAGCAGCCAGGAAAACTAGAGCAAAAGGTGGTTCTTAGGAACGCAGCCTACTGAGATGTAAGACATTAACATTGTTACGATTGGAATCGGAATTTGTAAATGCTGTATATAATTTCAATTTGAAGTATCTTAGACATTTTAGATATTGTACAAATGAATTTAATTCTCACTGAATTTAATAACTAAATGTGTATTTTAAGATATCAGGGATCTAGTTTTATTTAAAATTGTGACGGCCAATAGCCATATACAATCCATTTTATTTATTCTTATTCAGGAGTTTAGTGGCATCTTCAAGACCAGCATGGTGTAGTGGTTCGAATGTTGGACTAGGATTGGGGAGAACCAGGTCTGAATCCCCATTCTGCTGTAGGAGATTGTTGGGTGAGCGTGGGCCAAGTCAGTTCCTCTCAGCCAAACCTACCTCACCAGGTCGTTATGGGGATAGAATGGAGAAGAGAAAAATTATGTGAGCCACCCTGGGTCCCCATTATGTTGAAAGGTGGGGTATAAACAAAGTAAGTAGGTAAGAATAAATGACACAGTTTATTCTAGCATAAGCTATCCTAAATCAGAGTTCACGTCCTCAAATGTATTGAAGTGTACATCCATTTGGATGTCGGGAATATCAAAGCATCAACTTAATGGCTGTACAGTTCATTGCGTCTGATGACGTGAGCTCGAATCCATGAAGCTTATGCTTGAATAAATGTTGCTAGTCTTTGAGGTACCACCGGACTGTTTTATCCTCTGAATAGTGTCTGAAAGTGTGGATGTTTGGCAGATAGATGATCAACCGATCAGCTGATTGAACTGATATCTAACAATTTTGCCAACACAGCCAGCATTTGATCCATATCTGGCAGGTGGCATATGGTAGCAGTCACACTGATTGGCCATATATGATGTGCAGCCGTCAGTATTCGAGAGGGGCTTCTATTTGGACAGCTGATAGGCAGCTGTCAACATTTGACGAGCATCAAATGTGAATCAATCAATGTTTGAAAATAGTAGTCTTTTTACTAGCCGAATGTATGTTATTTGCAGTGTTCCTTTTACTTATTTTGCTATTTCAGATTGTTGTTGTGATGTTGAGACCCAAATTTCAGGATACGGTGATATTTTGCTTCAGTTCTGTTCAGGCCACTTCTAACTGACGGTACTAATTTCTTCATGCCCGTCTCTGTATTGAGTAAAAGCCTGATAAGCTCGGCTTAGCCCCGTCTCACCAGGGTGTAGAAGCTAAGCAAAGATGACCACATCCATCTCGTGATCTGGACACTATACTTCTGTTGATACAGCCCAAAACTGCATTTGTCTTTTTAACATTTGTCTTTGCCTTTTTAGCAACCACATCACATCAGGGTGTATTATGGTTGCCAGCATAAGAACATAAGAACATAAGAGAAGCCAATGTTGAATCAGGCCAATGGCCCATCTGTCACACAGAGGCCAAAATATACCAGGTGCCATCAGGAGGTCCAGCAGTGGGGCCAGGACACTAGAAGCCCTCCCACTGCTGCCCCCTCCAGCACCAAGAATAGAGTGCATCACCTGCCCCATACTGAGAGTTCCCATCTATACCCTGTGGCAGTGAATTCCATATGTTAATCACTCTTTGGGTGAAGAAGTATTTCCTTTTATCTGTTCTAACCCGACTGCTCAGCAATTTCATGGAGTGCCCAAGAGTTCTTGTATTGTGAGAAAGGGAGACAAGAACTCGTGGGCACTCCATGAAATTGCTGAGCAGTCAGGTTAGAACAGCCAATAGGTGGAACCTCTGGAGATCTTGTGCTGTTACGGTTGATCTCAAGATGGGCACGATCAGTTACCCTGGAGAAAATGGAAGCTCTGGAGGGGTGGGCTCTATGGCATTCTGCCCTGCGGAGGCCCCTCCCCAAACCCCGCCCTCTTCAGGCTCCACCCCCAAAGCCTCCAGGTATTTCCCGACCCAGAGCCGGCATTCCTAGTGTGCATCTTTTACTGCCAGAACTAGTTGTTTGCCCCCACTTGTAGAGTTACAAACTACAAACTTCTTGAAGCATATTTGCTTTGGGGAGCTTGTTTTCTGTTTAATGGGCACTTATTTTGGTCACCCAGACTGACTGTAAAGGCGGGGAAGGAGCCCTCTGCGTATTCTACTTACAGGCTCAGATGCCCTTTAAGGTGCTGCTGAATACTGTTTAAAAAAATTATTGACGACACTTACTTTAATAGCACCACATGCTCATTTATAATTGGAGGTTTTTAATTCCCCCCTTTGCTGCTTTTAAAACACAAATAGTGTTGTTTCCCTCCAGCTGCTCTTCGTTTTGCTTCTTGGCTTTTCATCTTTAACACGTTGCCTCTTCCTCTGGGTGTCAGCCACATCTTTTCCGGAATGTTTTCAGGGGTGCTTGCCTGCATTAAAATGTGTGGTGTATCCTGCTCCTGGGAATGATAAAGGTAACACATGTTCTCTGGCATGGACTTGTCCTTCAGGGCACCTGGGACATCCATAAGAGAAGTGTGGAGACAGCTGGTTTTCTGTAATGTGCTCCTTAAATGCTTCACCTAACACAGCAAAATGAGCAGGCTCAAGTACATTTGGACTGCAATCCTGTGAATACTTACCTAGGCCTATGGCCCACTGGACATAAGGGATGATCTCAAAATCTGATGTGATTGTATTTTGTTGTCCAATAACAGTAGAGATGAGTCCAGTAGCAGGGTTGCCAACCTCCAGGTGGCACTTAGAGATCTCCAACTATTACATTTGCTATCCAGGTGACCCAGATCAGTTCCCACGGAGACTACCCCGGCTTTGGAGGGTAGACTCTGTGGCATTATTAGGGATGCCGGCCTCCTGGTGGGACCAGGGCAGGGCAGGATATCAATACATAGTAAGTACATAAATAAATAGACCTGGTAGTGGCAGACTTAGTGTAGTGGTTAACAGTGGCAGACTCTGGAGAACCGGGTTTGATTCCCCACTCCTCCACATGCAGCCAGCTGGGTGACCTTGGGTGAGCCACAGTTCTCTCAGAGCTTTTCCCTCAAGAGCAGTTCTCTCAGAGCTCCCTCAGCCCCTGTTGTGGGGAGAGGAAGGGAAGGAGTTTGTCAGCTGCCCTGAGACTCCGAGTGAAGGGTGGGGTATGAATCCAACTCTTCTTCTCATCTCCAGACTAAAGAGAACAGTTCCCCTGGAGAAAATGGCTGCTTTGGAGGGTGGACTCTATGGTGTTGTACCCCACTGGGGTCCCTCTCCCCCCCAAGCTCCGCCCCCAAATCTCCAGGAGTTTCCCGACCTGGATATGGCAACTCTACCCCCCATCCCCTGCTGGTGGCCAAGGGGATCTGGCAACCCTAGACATTATACCCTGCTGAGGGCTGTGGATTGGAGGCTCCAAAAGTGGGAGAACCCCTGTCTGGACTTGGGGGCTGGCATCCCTATGAAAACACCAGGTGATGTCCCAGTTTATTAAAGCTGGACTCAAGCAAGGCTTTCTTAGGTAAAGGTAAAGGTTCCCTTGCTCGAAAGCCAGTCGAATCCGACTCTAGGGTTGCGATGCTCATCTCCATTTCAAAGCCGAAGAGCCAGCGCTGTCTGAAGACGTTTCCATGGTCATGGGGCCGGCATGACTAAACACCAAGGTGCACGGAACGCTGTTACCTTCCCACCGAAGTGGTACCTATTTATCTACTTGCAATTTCTTGCTTTCGAACTGCTAGGTTGGCAGGAGCTGGAACTAGAGACGGGAGCTCACCCTGTCATGTGGCACCCGGATCTTGAACTGCTGAACTACTGACCTTCCACAGCCTGCAGTTCAGCATCTTAACCACTTGAGCCACCGCAGCTCCTAAGGCTTTCTTAGCTGCATACATTTTCCAATTTTGTTTCCAATACACTGGGCAAACAGTGTGTTAGTTTGTGTGGGAGTACAGCTTCCAAACTAAGAATGGTAGTTGGTGTGCACTAGGCTTGCCGTTTCCACTGGGGGGGGTGCCCACTTTAGGGGCCCCTGATCCGCCAGCCCAGATCTGGCCAGTGGGGGGACCCCCCAAGTGCCAGGATCGTGGTGACGGGCACATCACTGGGGGAGATGCTCTAGCACTCAGCCTAAAAACTCTATGGTACCATATAGTTTCTGGCTGAGTGCTAAAGCATCCCCCCGGTGATGTGCCTAGTGCAATGACATCACTTTTGGGCGACATCATCTAGTGCACACTCTAGAAGATCCCAGCAAAGACGCTCTGTCCCACCGCTGGCAGCAGGTTGGGACCTGGCAACCCTAGTGTGCACCTTTAATGGAGGGAACAGCAATAATAATAATAATAATAATAATAATAATAATAATAATAATAATAATAATAATAATAACAACAACAACAACAACAACAATAATGATAATAATAACAACAACAACAGAAAAGGGGGGGAAGGGCTCCTACTTTGAACAGCAGAAGGAGAGGCATTTCACCTCACTCTTCGAGGGTCTCCACTTGAAGACAGAGGAGCATCTTAGGAGCAAATAAATCCTCTGGAGCAGAGCAAGGCGAAATTGTTAAAAGGGCAGATCTTTAGGAGTTTGGTCTTCCATACCGAACACGGTTTCCTTGTTGTTTTGTCTATTGGAAGCGCTTCAGCACAGAGACCTTGTTGTGCTGCTATTGGCGTTTGGAGTTTTGCCGTTATTGTATGCATTGTGTTGTGTCAGGGTGGAGGGACGGCATCATGAATGTGATGACATCACTTCCTGGAAAAACAGAAGCATATGAGAAAACTGTAGAGTTTCTGGCAAATCCTAGAGCTACCACCGTTGCTTCCAGGTTTTCCCTGGAAGTGACATCATCACACTTGTGACACCAGTAAGGGTTTGGGTTTTTTTAAATAATTCTCCCTGGCAGAGGGCAAGAGAAGCTCAGGACAGGGGATCCCCCATCCCGACTGGAGTTTTCGCAAGCCTGTCTTGACAATACAATTATGTGTCCTGTACTGCAATCCTATAAAGAGCTGCTTTACTGTAAGCTCACTGAAATTTAGACTGGAGTAAGTCTGCATTGTATTGCAGCAGTCTTCCCTCTAAGCTGAATTACTGTGAGCTAGCTCACAGGTTTTTTTAGCCTCTTGCTCACACATTTTTGTCTTAGCTCAGGAAGTAGGGCTGCCAGGTCTGTGTTGGAAAATACCTGGAGACTTTGGGGGTGGATCCAGGAGAGGGTGGGGTTTGGGGAGGGGAGGGGCCTCAGCATGGTACAATGCCATTGAGTCCACTCTTCAGAGCAGCCATTTTCTCTAGGGGAACTGATCTCTGTCAGCTGGAGATCAGTTGTAAAAGTGGGAGATCCCCAGGCCCCATCTGGAGGCTGGCAGTCCTATCTGGAAGGGTGACTCCAGAGTAGGGTGCCAAGTCCTACTGTAGCTGCAGCAGGGGGAGTCCTGGCCCTCTCCTGACCACTATCATTCGAGGGAAAACCATAGAGTTTCCCCTCAAATGATAGAGCGTCCCCCTGCAACGTGCCTGACACAATGGCATCACCTCCGGGTGACATCATTGCACCGGGCACGTCTCCGCGATCCCAGCACTTTGGGGGTGGGGTTCCCCTCGGTAGTCTGATCCGGGATGGCAGGTAATGGACCCATCAAGCGTGGTTCCCCTGCCCCCACCCCCTGGGGGACCTGGCAACCCTACTCCAGAGCAAACTAATATATGCTGTAGCCAAATCGCTTACTCACAACTTTAATGCTAGTAGCTCACAAAGTAGATTTTTTTTTGCTCACAAAACTCCACAGCTTCGAGGGACCATTGCATTGCAGCCTTAGAAACATTGGCAAGGGGGAGTTCTCCTTAGGGAATGTTCCCCCCCCCATCCAAACAGAATGCACTGCGAGTTGTGTTGGGGAGGTCAGCCATTTGGAACACCACATGGTTACATACAAACCGTGTTACAAGCCCTGTTTGCAGGTAAACCAACCATGTGCATACGGGAGCTGTGTCTTTTAAATTAACCATTAGGCCGAAACAACTGCAGGCGCCTTCCCCCCGTACCTTGCTTTCCACTTAGCCTGTCTCAGGCTGAGCATCTGGAAAATCGTCAACAGACTGAACAATGTTGTTTGCTTTGCGAATTAGCCGGCGTATCTTCCCAACACTGTAGAGGTAAATGCCTGCCTCTTGCCTTCTTCTCCCTGTGTGAAGCAGTGCTGTGGCTAATCAGTCTCCTGTATGCATAATTTAACATTAGAAAGGCTAAATCGAGCTACAAGCAAATTGATACCTCCAAGGAGCACCATTTGCATATGGGTTTCCTACCAGCTTGGGCCCTTGTGACTTCAATCACATCCCTTTTCCTCCTCTTTGTTCTCCTCGCAGATGAGTCAATTATTCTACTGTGTGCTGCATTTTTGGAAAGTTTAAACGCCCAAGGACCTCACGAACACGTAAAGCTGCCTTATACTGAATCAGACCCTTGGTCCATCAAAGTCCACACTGTCCACTTTGACTGGTAGTGGTTCTCCAGGGTCTCAGGCTGAGGTCTTTCATACCACCTACAACCTGATCCTTTTAGCCGGAGATACCTGGAATTGACTTTATGTACAAACTTGATGTGGGTGAGAGACCCAAAACACAAGGGGTGATTTCCCACTAAAGCTGCTGCGGGGTTGCGCCGCTGTTTGCCCCGAGATTTTTAGTCAATTTCACACCCGAAGCCACGGGGCTGCATTTTGACCCGCGGCTTCGCCCGATTTCCCCTCAGTTTTGTAATCCTCAAAAAACAGGATTACGAAACTGCGGGGGAAATCGAGCGAAGCCGCGGGTCAAAATGCAGCCCCGCGGCTTCGGGTGTGAAATTGACTAAAAATCTCGGGGCAAACGGCGGCGCAACCCCGCGGCAGCTTTAGTGGGAAATCACCCAAGGTCTTTTATGTCAGCTCTCGTCCCTAAATCTCCTTCCCAGGCCTTGCTGTTTCTGGTTTTCCTTCCCTTCAAAGTCTTCAAAATCTCTGATGTTTCTAAAACTACTCGGAGTCAAGGAATTGGACTAGAGTTGCCACCCTCCGGGTAGTTGTATATCAAAATGAGAGCTCACGGGAGGAGATTGTATCAATATAAAGACACTCCGTGAATGAATTTTGAACAAAAGCAGAAAGGTTATATTGTAGAAAACAATTCAAACAGTTTTAAATCTTTGTTAAAGTTCAACAAACCCTTATATATTCTTAAAGAGCTAGGAACAAAAAGTCCTTGATAACAAAGAGAAAATTCTAAATGAAGTCCACATATCCACAGGTGAAGTCAAAAACCTCAGGAGAACAAGATTCTACGTCTTGCAGGCGTAGCAGCTATACATGGCTGGCTTCACTGCCGCGTTCACATTCTGCTTCTTCATATAGCTGGTACTCTTTAGCTGTGAAACTGAAAATATACTTCTATGTCACATCCACTATATTATAACGTATCTAGTAAACTTTTTGAATTGTTTTGTACAATATAATCTTTCTGCTTTTGTTCATAATTCATTCACAGAGTGTCTTTATATTGATACACCCTCCATGTGGTAGCTGGACACCTCCTGGGATTACAACTGCTCACCAGATGACAGAGATCAGTTCCCCTGGAGAAAATGCCTGCTTTGGAGAGTGGCTTCTGTGGCATTAATCCAGTTTGGTGTAGTGGTTAAGTGTGCAGACTCTAATCTGGGAGAATCGGATTTGATTCCCCACTCCTCCACTTGCACCTGCTGATGTGACCTTGGGTCAGTCACAAGTTCTTTCAGAGCTGTTCTCTCAAGGGCAGTTCTCGAGGGAGCTCTCTCATCCCCAGCTACCTCACAGGGTGTCTGTTGTGGGGAGGGGAAGGGAAAGGAGTTTGTAAGCTGCTCTGAGACTCCCTTGGGTAGTGAAGGGCGGGGTATAAATCCAATCTCCTCCTCCTCCTCCTCCATTAAACCCCTTCTCTGCCCAAACCCTGCCACCCTCTGCCTCCATCCCCAAACTCTCCAGGTATTTCCCAACCTGGAGCTTGCAACCCCAAGTTGGATTCCATGGACCCAATCCCAGTATCAGTTCAAAGAACTTTATTTCATCAAACCAGAACTTGAACCTGAATCTAAAATCTCTTGTTTGCTTGGAACCGGAACCAAACCTTTACGTTCCAGAAAGTATTAACTGGCTCAAAATGAGTAGCTTGATTGGAGTTGTCAGCTCTGGGCTGGGGAATTTCTGGCTATTTGGGGGCAGAGCCTAGGAAGGGTGGAGTTTGGGGAGGGCTGCTCAGCAGGGATGTCCACTCTCTGAAGTTGCCCTTTTCCCCAGGGGAACTGATCTCTGTAGTCTGGAGATCAGCTGTAATTCCGGGAGAACTGCAAGCCACACTTGGAGGTCAGCAACAGCAGAGCACAGGGAAACTCTTCCCAGCAGCTTCCCTGTGGCAAATGTTACCTATGCAGACCTTTAGAGTAATTGCTTTGAATGCAGAAGGTCCCAGGCACAACCCTCAGCATCTCCAGTTAAAAAAGATCAGATGGTAGGTGATGTGAAAGACCTCAGCCTGAGACTGGGACAGCCTAAAGCATTCTGACCTTCAGAGACCAATGTTCTGACAGGTCCATGTTTTAGTCCCGGTAGATGCTTGGGAGGAAGGCAGAGCAAACTTATTATGCCCTTTCCTCACTGCTAGGCTGTTCTCATTCCATAAATTGATTAATGAGTCCAACACAAGACAAAGCGATGACTGTGAGCTTAAGATGGCCTTACAGAAGAAGAACAGAAAAATCATGGGAGGTAGTTCTGTCATAGACTGAAATCATGATCCCAAATGAAATTTCCGTATAGAATTCTGAGAGTGGCCAGAGGGAAGGTAGCATGGTACAGCCCAATCTTGTTGGATCACAGAACCTAAGAGTACTTGAATAGGAGACCACCAGGGAAGGCTTTGTGGAGAAAGGCAATGGCAACCCCCCTCTGCTTCTCACTTGAGTTGGCTGTGATTTGACAGCACTTACGTATATATCTATCACTGCGATCATACGCACAATTAGACCCGACATAGGCACAAATGCCGGATGGATTTAAAGGGTGCAATCAAACAACAGCATCCGGGAAGCACCCCACAGCCATTGGCAACCCATTCTACTCTGCCGCAGAAGCGGAGTTTTTAAACTGGGGAAAATCTGGTAGTAAACAGGTTGTGATGGGCCACAGACGGGCTTTCCAATGTCTGATCGCTCCAGCACGCTCTCATGGTGTCAGGATGGTCTGATCGAGCCATCCCGGCTCCATACCATTGTTTTTCCACCTCCGCAGTATACGCATCATCACAAACTCCATAGGGAGCCCTCGGTGCGGTGGTGCGATTCATCGATCCCTCGGTTAAGTGCATGGGGAAAAAATGGCACCAACCCCCCCAAACAACCCCCACACACAGTTGCATCTGATCACACACTGATAGACTGCACCCACAGCTTCAAAGGGAGGTGTGATCATGCAACTGTGGGTCAAACTCCTCCGGAGGAATAGCCTCGCTTCCCCCCGTTTTTTCTGGCCCGCGTGACCGCAGCCTATGTATCACGCAAGCCGTTATCTTTTAGATGTCAAGCAATGGCAATTTTTGTGTGTTAGTTTTTAGACTGTGTGATTTCCAGGTAGATCAGAGTAAGGTAGGCTTGGATTACAACATACTGAGGATGGACGAAAGGCAGCACGGTGCAGGGCAGTCTTCTCAGATCTTGTAAGCTGAGCAGGGGTCAGGACTTGGATGGGAGACCACCACAGACGATTCTGCAGAGGAAGCAAACCACCCCTGCTTCTCCCTCGCCCTTTGCTGAGGTTGCCATAGGTCTGTTGCAGCTTGATAGTACGTATGTATGTACGTAGACCTATGAGTACCAGACACTCTAGATAACTACAGGAGGTGGTGATCAGTTCCATGTGCTTCTTTGGAAGATTGTCAGAGGTCGGGCCAGTGTTGGAAATGGAATACTACACTAGATGGATGTCCTTACGACTGTGCCGCATGGAAAGCCATTTGCTTGAAATGAGCCTCCGCGGAAGAATGAACACACACAAAAGAAAAATAACCCGCAGAAACATTTTCTCATGTTCCAAAACGAAGATTGGAGAGGGGGGGAGAGAAAATGTAAGAGAAGGTGAAAAATGTGTTATATAATATTTCTCCTCCGAATGAACTGACTTTTCGGGGGACACACAAACACACATATATACATCTTTGGTGTTTCCATTAATAACATTTTTTAAAAAAAGTTACATGTAATAACTTGAGAAGACAGATGGTTTTGATTACAGCTTAATGCTCACGTGCCGCGCGTCTTCTAATGAAAGATGCATTTGTCATTATTATTTGGATTTCTCCTCCCCCGCCCCCAACAAAAAGCTAATTGAGATTCATCGCCTGCCCGATCCCTCGGATGCAACGCCACTGACAATATTGTTTATTTCTCGAGGATACCGGTTCAACTTGTAGGGGCCAAGCTGTTTCAAATGCAGCAGGGCCCGCCCCAGTGTGGATCGGTTTGCCAAGTTGTGGGTCAGGATCCAAAAGTGGGTGGCAACTTGCCACTCTCTCGCAGGCAGGTGATGAGGACAGAAGAGAGGACGGGGAACGAGGGCGCCGCAAGAAGAGCTGCCGGGAAGCTCCAGCGGCAACGTTGGCTCTGAATAATACGGCCATGAAATACAGCCCATGGCTCAGGGACATTTAAAAATGCTGAAAAGGAAAGAAAGAAAGAAAGAAAGAAAGAAAGAAAGAAAGAAAGAAAGAAAGAAAGAAAGAAAGAAAGAAAGAAAGAAAGAAAGAAAGAAAGAAAGAAAGGAAGGAAGGAAGGAAGGAAGGAAGGAAGGAAGGAAGGAAGGAAGGAAGGAAGGAAGGAAGGAAGGAAGGAAGGAAGGAAGGAAGGAAGGAAGGAAGGAAGGAAGGAAGGAAGGAAGGAAGGAAGGAAGGAAGGAAGGAAGGAAGGAAGGAAGGAAAAGAAACCAAACTATCAGTTGGATCCGTCAGTCTTTTTAATGCCACCTCACCCACATCTAGAGTGGCCAACCTCCAGGTGGTGGCCAGAGACAGGGGCGGATTCAGACTCGCTGGTGCCCTCAGCACTGGCCCATCTTGGTGCCCCCCTCCTTTCCACGCTGACCCCAGTCCATTTTAGTTGCTGACCTGTCTGACCCAGATGTACAATGCAGGTTGCAGCGATGCAAAAATTTATTCAGATGATAGCACAATATCCTGTACAAACTACGCCAAGCTTTGGCTACACAAAGTTCTACAAAAATGCCATACGACATCTATCTTAATATTTCACAAGTTAAATGTATCCAAGTTCCCATATTCATGACCCGAAAGGCATTTTTCTACATTTTTTCACCCTTTCCCCAACTTTGTGGTGCCCCCTTTGGCCCTGGTGCCCTAAGCACGTGCTTAGTCTGCTTAATGGTTAATCGGCCACTGGCTGGAGATCAATGTTCCCTCTAAGCTGAGTTAGTGCGAGCTAGCTCACAGTTTTCTAGCCTCCGGCTCACACATTTTTGTCTTAGCTCACGAAGGGATGGCTCCAGAGCAAACTGATTTACGCAGTGGCCAAATGGCTCGCTCCCAACTTTAATGCCAGCAGCTCAAAAAGTAGAATTTTTGCTCGCAAGGCTCCACAGCTCAGAGGGAACATTGCCTGGGATAACAGCTGATCTTCAGGTGAGAGAGGTTGGTTCTCCTGTAGAAAACGGCTGCTTTGGAAGGTGGACTCTGTGACATTGTACCCCATGGGAGTCCCTCCCCTCCCCAAACCCCACCCTCCACAGGTTACACCACAAAAATCTCCAGGTATTTCCTAACCCGGAGCCGGCAACCCTCTCCAAGTAGCAAAGGGGACGCACAGGATTTTTAGCATGTTTCAGGATAATCCTTTTGGCCACCAAAGCAGCTGTGTGAATCCCAAGCAGCTGAAGTTTAGGGGTGTTCCCAAAGAGCGAGCGCATATTGCTGGCAACCCATGCTCCCTCTAACCTGTGGAGGCTTGTGAGCAAAAATGCTACTTTGTGAGCTCCTGGCATTAAAGTGGTGAGCGAGCCATTTGGCTGCTGCCTTAAATTAGTTTGGTCTGGTGCCATCTCTTCCTGAGCGAAGACAAAAATGGGTGAGCTGGAGGCTAAGAAACTGTGAGCTAGCTCACACCAAGTCAGCTTAGAGGGAACATTGCTGGCAACCAGTGCTCCCTCTAAGCTGTGGAGGCTTGTGAGCAAAAATGCTACTTTGTGAGCTCCTGGCATTAAAGTTGCGAGCGAGCCATTTGGCTGCTGCATAAATGAGTTTGCTCTGGCGCCATCCCTTCCTGAGCGAAGACAAAAACGTGTGAGATGGAGGCTAAGAAACTCAAGAGGAAAGGGAACACTGCTGGCAACCCCAGCCCCACTTATCTGGACAGAGCTGCAGTCTTCAGTTGGTGCCTTCGTGGGCTAAGTTGGTTAAATCAGTGAAGACGGATTTCAGTAGAGCTTGGGGTTTCCAACAGGGGCGTAGCCAAGATTTTTAACGTTGGGGGGCATTTTAAAAAGTTGGGGGGGGCACGGGGCAGGCAGGGGGGATTCACAACACAGATGAAAACTGGGAGATGGGGTGTGTGCGCTGGATTGATCACCCGCACCTTGCCATCACCACTTTGCTTCTTTCCCATGCCCCATCAGGCTGTTTGGGAATGGAGGGCAGGGCTGACCAGTGAGCTTGCAGGGTGAGGAAAGGGGTGGGACTCCAGCAGGCAGGCTTGGCTGCAATAGGCAGGCTCGGTGAGGCTGATGGTGCAGTGTGTCCGCTCACTGCGGCATGGAAAAAAAAATGGATTTTTCAGGGGGGCTGGCTGGGTGGGAGGTCAGGGGGCCTTGGCGGTAAGTCAGGGGGCCAGGCCCCGAGAGGCCCCACTGTAGCCACAGGCTCGGTTTCCAAGCTCCCAGTGCGTTCTCCTGAATTATCAGCTGATCTCCAGTCTACGGATATCAGTTCTTCTAGATAAAATGGATGGACTCTATGACATCACAAAGGATGGTCTCTATGACATCACATCCTTGCTGAGCTCTCTCCCCAGGCTGCACTTGCACATCTCCAGGAATTTCACACCCCGGTGTTGACAGCTCTAAAGCAGTTGCAACTTAAAGGCATGCATGCTTATTTTGAGAATGTTATTGGTTCTGGTGTGTTACAGAAACAGAATGAAAAATAAAGCACTGCAGCTGACATTTTTATCTCGCAATAAGTAGCGTACGTACATATTGCTTTCCGGCTTTCCTTCCCTGCTGTTTTGACCTGAAAATTTCCCTATTTCAATTTCACTTCTCCCTTCTGTGACTCAAACCCATAATTCTTTACCGCCGTCCCATTTTCTGTTGCCTCAAACTGAATTCTCCCCTGCAATGTATGCATTTTTCAGTGGTAGTCATTCATCGTTCCATTGCCATTATTCAATATATTATAAACTAAACGATGGCACATTTGTAATGTATAAATATCACTTAAATGATTTTAAAGAACCGTGCAGTATGTCTACAAAACCGACAGCAGGGAGCAGACCATTGACACAAATACAAAGGGGGAAATAACACAGGTCTGTTTCAAAGTTATACTTTTTCACTGTCATGAAAAGTCTATCAAGGTGTTTGTAACACTAAATGTGCTTGACTTTGATTGACAGATGAATGCATTAGAATGCTTAATTGACGATCACTAAAGCTACATGTCTCCTAAAAGACCCAGGAACAAATCTCACAATCCTTGACAAACCTAGTGATTGTTAGATTTGAAGGGAGGTGGCACAGTTGTTCTCTGTGGCAAGGATTTTCTTTCCGGAGAGCTTTACCCAGACACCTTCCACACCTGTAGGTTTGGCGCGGTTCCTTCTTCAGGTCAGCTTTTGGCACTGTGAAATCTTCACATTTCTGCTCTGCTACATTAGATGACAGATGTTTGTTAGGTTTTGGAGCTGTTTTGCTGTGCTGTGGCTGAGTGGCAGAGCGTCTGCTAGGCTTGCAGGTCCCGGGTTCAATCCCCAGCATCTCCAGGTAAAAAGATCTGGCCGCAGGTGATGTGAAAGACCTTTGCCTGAGACCCTGGAGAGCCACTGCCGGTCTGAGTAGGCAATACTGACCTTGATGGAACAGTTGTCTGATTCAGTATAAGGCAACTTTGTGCGTTCATGTGCTTTTGCCTGGGTTGTTTTTGGACAATGATTTTTTTTTTTTAGAGGGGGGTTAGGGAGCTGATACTTTCTAAAATGAACAGTGACATAGGGGGTGGGGATGAAGGGAGGTGGGAAGCAATTGTCATTGCCATGAGGTAATATCACTTCTGGGGCAATCTGGAAGTGCTAACATCATGCCAGGCCGACACCATGCCGGGCGATGTTCTAGTAGAGCTTTGGGGCGAGCTCTAGAGCATTGCTGTGTCATAATGCCAGCGCCTCTGGGTCATGCTGGAAGTGATGCCATCAGGGCTATTTTTGGGCAGGAACGCACAGAAACTTCCGAGTTGGCCATGCCCATGCCCACAGCCAAAACCTCTGCGTGTGCGTGTCTACAGAGGGAAGGCCTGGAGAGCGACCCCCGCGACTCCGAGACGGGGGGGTCGGGGGGGTCTGGAAGGATTGGGGAGGCCTTCCCTGGCCTATCCAAGGGCCAGCTTGCCTGGGCTCCCCACAGCCGTAGCGCACCCAGGCAAATCAAGGGAAGGCAGTTTAAACTCCCTTCCCTTCCCTTCCCTTCCCTTCCCTTCCCTTCCCTTCCCTTCCCTTCCCTTCCCTTCCCTTCCCTTCCCTTCCTTCCCTTCCCTTCCCTTCCCTTCCCTTCCCTTCCCGGGCTGGCTTGCCTGGGCTTCCCACAGCTGCGGGGCGCCTGGACAAGCCAATGGAAGGCAGTTTAAACTTCCTTCCCTTCCCTTCAATAGGTGGCTTGCCCGGGGTCCCCACAGCCACGGGGCGCCTGGGCAAACCAAAGGAAGGCATGGGGGTGTGGCCTTAATGATGCTAATAGATTTCTGATGTTGGGCATGGCCTGTTATGCTAATGAGTTCATTCTGGGCTTTTTCTACCAAAAAAAAAAGCCCTGGATGCCATCATGCAGCAACAACTGCAAATACTGCCTCCTGCCATTTGACTGGCCTGGTTCTGCCTGCTGACCAGCTGAGTATCAGCTGGCAGCAGCCAAAATTGCCAGGAGTTTGCCCGCCGCTAGCAAGCAGCTGGCAAGCCTAACCGCCTAGCTCTTCTCTGTATGTGGAGTCCTGAAATATTGTTCAAAATGTAATATTATGGCCATAAAATAACCCAACTAGCAGCAAAGAATGACCCCGAGGATAATCTACCTTCTGGCCCTTCAGTCCTCCAAGAAAATAAAAATCTAGTGACACTTCTTCGGCGCGATGTGCCTGGGAGATCAAATACCGAAATCCGATGCTCACCGCAGAGCGCTTGTTAGCTAACAATAGAGCAAGTGTGGGGAAGGGAGAAGGAAAGAAAGAAATGATTAAGAGCCACGCAGATGCTAACCTTGGTTATCAGATTTACTGCCGTAGTGTCTGAAATGTAAATCAGCCTGGATAGCTGTCAGCTGTCAACAGATATAACTAATAGCATCGACTCGGTACTAAAAGCAAGATTGTTCATCTGCCTGATGTTTGGTAACACTCAACATTTCAAGCATATGACAGAATATGTCACTTATAAGTGGGTGTCGACTGCAGTCCCCTCGCGGTGGAACTGTGCCCGCCTAATGAGCTGGCATTTCGTGCCAGTCATATAATCTTTGATCCGCATAAAACTGTAGCTTTCCTTCAATTGACTAATCCTGCCTGAGTTTTCTTCTCTTCGCTTCTAAGAGGTTACCGTTATTTTCTTTGCCAAAGTTAAGGCAATGTGGAACACAAGAGGTTCCGGTCTGGTGTGCCTGTCCCAATACGACACGACAGCCAAGGTTGTTTTTTAGTAACATTTGCATTCTTATCCCCAGTGCACTCAGGGTTGGTGTGTGTGTAAAGTGCCCTCCAGTTGCAGCCAACGTGGTGGTCCCAGAGGGTTTTCAAGGCAGACGAACAGAGGTGGTTTGCCATCGCCTGCCTCTGTGTAGCAACCTTGGTGGGAACAGGCATCTCTGTAAAGTCTTTGTGTCAGGTGCGATTGGAGTTATCAGTCACCAGGATCACAGGGAGGTGACGACCTCAGAGGAGGTGTCACGATCTGTGCAGGACTGGGCACCAAGGCCTAGAGGCCTAGGCCCTAGGAGACCTGTGTGGGAGTGGAAAGCAGGCAGTCTACAATCCCCATAATGCTTAGCAATTGTTGTAACCAATTGGTATCCAGGGATTGTGTGAGGGGATTGGGACTTAAGCTTTGTGAACTGTGGAACTGTGTTCTTTTCTCTTCTGCATTCTTTCCTCTCACAGAGTTAGACTGAGGGGACATTCTGGTCTGAGAGAAAGATCCCTCACATGGGACAGAGTGAGTACAGGTCTGGTATAAGAGGCCTGTGGGCCTTGGAATAGTAGCCAGTTAAGAGAAATAGGTAGTCATGTTCAATTTGCATATTTTGCCTTTAGACACCGTTATATATTTTAAAGCACCTTGTCCTATTTTCCTTGCCCCAGTACTGTATTAATAAACCATTTGTTTAATGTTCTCTGCCTGGTCATCACACCTATAGTTTCTCAGCTTACAAGGGACATTTTGGTTGGGCTTGGGAGAGTACTCTGGGTAGGGTTGCCAGATCTGGGTTGGAAAATACCTGGAGACTTTGGGGGTGGAGCCAGGAGATGGCAGGGTTTGGGGAGGGGAGAGGCCTCAGCATAGTACAATGCTATAGAGTCCACCCTTCAAAGCAGCCATTTTCTCCAGGGGAGCTAGTCTCTGTCAGCTGGACATCAGTTGTAAAAGCAGGATATCCCCAGGCCCCACCTGGAGGCTGGCAACCCTAACTCTGGGCCTTCCCATGGGACCCTAAGTCCAGAGTGGTGGCAGCTGAAGGTGGCAATCTGCAGGGGTCATGACAGGAGGTTTTTCAGCCTTTTCAGTCTTGAGTATTTTAGTATTTTACTGTTTAGTCTTGAGCACCTTAGACTTCAGTATAGTTGAGGTTAAGTATTTTAGTCTTGAGGAACTTTGTATCGAATTTGCAAAGAGAGCCATGATTCTTGAAAGCTCCTACCCCCAAAATATTGGTGGTCTCTAACGTGCTGTTGGACTCAAAGCTGGCTCTGCTACTGTAGACCAACATGGCCACCCTTTGAGACTGTGGCTCACAGAGAAACTCTTCTCAGAGTCTGGATAATTCTTATAATTCACTTTCTCTCAAAAATGGTTACCGTTCTTGGAGACTGTCCTGGCTGATTACATGCAACCACATAAAGTAACACAAATGTCTCAAATGTCATTCCATTTAACTCTCCCTCTAATATCTACACAGTCTGGTCGTGTTGAAATACTTGGCATTTCTTGGAATCAGGAATAGTATTGATTAATCCTTCTCCCAACTGCTGATTGATATAGATTGCAATTTATATAGATTATAATTTAGCAATCTAACAATTCATCTTGACTCTGAATATTACATTACTCACTTTGCATTTGTATTTCAATAATACCACCAGGGAATTGCCTTAGAAGTTCGTCTAGACAGTTGTGCCACCATCTCTTTGAACAAACTGGAATTCCTTACCCACCATAATCAGTATAGCACAGTAATTAGTATACCTGGTTAGACCTCCTATTCTTTTTTATAATAGTTTATATTCAAGTTGGTTGTGTACTTTATGACGTTTGTATCATTCATTCATTCAAAAAAATAATAATAAAACGTTAATGATAAAAGTAAACCTTTCTGGGTGAAGTATGAAGTATGCCTTCCCCAGCATGGCGTATTGAATCCCTGCTCTGTGATGGAAGCTAGCTAAGGTGGCATTGGTCGGGCACATCCTTCTCAGCTTAACTGACCTGCCTCATGGGCTTGTGAGGTGAAAATGGAGGAGGGGCGAACAATATGGTAAGCTGTTCTGTGTCCAAAAAGGTAAAGGTTCCCTTGCTCGAAAGCCAGTCAAATCTGACTCTAGGGTTTGGTGCTCATCTCCGTTTCAAAGCCGAAGAGCCCGCGCTGTCTGAAGATGTTCCCACGGTCATGTGGCCGGCATGACTAAACATCAAGGCGCACAGAACGCTGTTACCTTCCCACCGAAGTGGTACCTATTTATCTACTTGCAATTTCTTGCTTTCAAACTGCTAGGTTGGCAGGAGCTGGAACTAGAGACGGGAGCTCACTCCATCATGCGGCACTCTCGGGTCTCGAACTGCTGAACTACTGACCTTCCACAGCCTGCAGTTCAGTGTCTTAACCACTTGAGCCACCGCAGCTCCATTCTGTGTCCAAACCGGGGAGAAAATTGGGATGTAAATATCTAAATGAAAAATTTTCATCCGACATTAAAAAAAAAAAAAAAAGACTCGACTATGAGAAAGTTTGGAAGTGCTTATCTAAAAATCTACGTTTTCCACACTGGTATGTCCTGGAGTGTATTTGTGACCTGTGGGATACGTGGCACATTTCATCAATGCATGAAGGATAATGGTAAGTGATGGGGACGGTGCAGAAGACTGAAATATTTATTTAATTCATTTATACCCTGTGTTTCTCCCCAGGGCGTTTCTCCCCACAATCAGCTTACATCATTGTTCTCGCCTCCATTTTATTCTCACAACAACCTTATAAGGTAGGTTAGGCTGAGAGACTGTGACTGGCCTAAGGACACCCAGCGAGCTTCCAGGGCACAAGCAGGGGTTCGAACTTGAGTCCTCCAGATACAGGGCTGACACTCTTCACCACCACACCACACCACACTGGCTCTCCTAGGAATAGAAACAGGAGCATCATATCACATTGGTTTAATGACAGAGAGCAACGAGTCACCTCTTTTCTAGTTCCAAGTTCTGTGGGAGGGGGAAAAAAAAACCCAAAAAGCAAGTAGCAGACAGGTAATGAATAAGCAGGTCCTTAGAGACGGCTGTCATTCAAAATGAAATCTTACAAAACTACCTGATTAAATGCAGGCTGCTATTTCAAGCGCTCTCTCCAGGGCATATATCTGAAATTTCGGCAAAAAACTAATCTGGCTTCCAGGGCTCAAGCTTACTTCAAAGCCTGACTGCAGAATCTCATTGCAGTCCATCTTCCTGATGATTGAATGTCTTGATTTTAAAACAAACAAAACTTGAGCCATACATGCTCATTTGGAACCAGGGATGCAGTACATCCGAGAGCGATACTTCATGGACATTCTGCAGTAATATTGATGCATATATTACCCAGGGCTTTTTTTGTAGAAAAAGCCCAGCAGGAACGCATTAGCATAATAGGCCACACCCAACAGCAGAAACTCATTAGCATTTTAGGCCACACCCCCATGTTACCAGAAGTGTGGCCACCAAGCCACACCCACCTTTTGCTTCTTATTCTGTTTACCTTGTTTGTTGTCAAAACCCAGGAACTCTTTTGCATGTTAGGCCACACACCCCTAATATAGCCAGTCCTGATGAGTTTCTGCTGTTGGGTGTGGCCTATTATGCTAATGAGTTCCTGCTGGATGTGACCAACTCGGAAGCCAGCCGGAACTCCGTTCCTGTGCGTTCGTGCCCAAAAATAGCCCTGATATTACCCCTTTCTGTTCATAACAGTCATGGGGTAACTGGTAACTGCATGTATGAGGAGCATATGAAACATGATCCTCCCAATACATGCAATGACTGTTTGGTCTTAAAGTGCAACACACATATGTTCAGCCTCAGTAGATGTGCACCAGAAGCCAGAAATTTGTGGGCTACCCCCTTTTTGATAAAACCGGCAATCACCGGTATTGGGAGGATTGCTTGTGATGATCACCTTGTTTTTCACTGAGGTCATCCATTGATTCCACCCGTTATCTTGTCCAGTAACTGCTGAGCTGTGTCATGTGTTTAGTCTTCCAGTTTGGTGCAGTGGTTAAGTGCGCGGACTCTAATCTGGGAGAACTGGGATTGATTCCCCACTCCTCCACTTGCACCTGGCTGGATGACCTTGGGCAAGCTGCAGTTCTGATAAGAGCTGTTCTTGAAAAAGAGCAGTTCCTGTCAGAGCTCTCTCAGCCCCACCTACCTCACAGGGTGTCTGTTGTGGGGAGGGGAAGGGAAGGGAGTTTGTAAGCCGCTCTGAGAAAACCTTTGGGTAGTGAAGGGCGGGGCATAAACCCAATCTCTTCTCTTCTTCCTCTTCCTCTTCTTCTTCCTCTTCTTCTTCCAGTTCAGAATATTTATGATTCTACCAGCCAACACAGCATCTACTTTCTGTTTCCTTTTAGGAAAATACACTCAACTAACTGAGATGTTGGAGAGCCATGATCAGATTGTCCACATCTTTAAATATTTAGTGATAACATTTCTGTGTTGGGTGTGTTGTGTGATTTTGGATTGGTATCATGGCGTTGTGAGTATTTAACCCTTTCTGTGTGCTGTTTTCCCGACAAAAGTGCCCCCTGAGAGCCAGCATGGCGTGGTGGCTAAGAGCCGCGGACTGTCGTCTGGAGAGCCACATGAAGCCTGTTGGGTAACCTTGGGTCGGTTGCGGTTCTCTCAGAACTCTCTCAGCCCCACCTACCTTACAAGGTGCCTGTTTTGGAGACAGCCAGCACAGTGTTGTGGTTAAGAGGAGTGGACTCTCATTCGGAGAACTTGGTTTGAGTCACCACTCCTCCTCCACATGAAGACTGCTGGGTGACCTTGGGCCAGGCACAGTTCTCTGGGAACTAGGGTTGCCAGGTCCAACTCAGGGCATATCTGGGGACTGTGGGGGTGGAACCAGGAAACTTTGGGGGTGGAACTAGGAACAAGGATGTGACGTCACTTTTATGATGTCACTAGGGTTGCCAGGTGAGGCCAGCAAGCTGGAAGGGAGTTCTGGCCATCACGTTTAAGCATTCCTTTTAAAAGCATTCCTTTTGAATGCTTTCCCTCCACTGGAAATAATGGGGGATGGGGGCACCTTCTTTTGGGGCTCATGGAGTTGGACCACGTGGTCTAATCTTTTTGAAACTCCCCCACCCCCAGGAGAGGTACGAACAACTATGCTGAAAATTTGTTGCCACTACTTAAAAAAAAACAGCCCTTCCCACCGAACCCCATATACCTACGGATTGATTCTCCATTATACCTTATGGGGACTGGTCTCCATAGAGTATAATGGAGCACCCAACAGCCATTCCCCCCCTTCCTAGCAGCCCTGAAGCGGGAGGAGGGGCTCCAAACCAGGGGATCCCCTGCCCCCAAATGGCGATTGGCAACCCTACTGGGAACTCTCCCAGCCCCACCCACCTCACCAGGTGCCTGTTGTGGAGAGAGGAAGGGAAGGAGATTATAAACCACTTTAAGCCTCCTTAGGGTAGAGAAAAGTGTGGAATTAAAAAACAAACACAGGCCCCGGTCACACGGAGCATTTGCTGCGTGGAAGCCATGATAGTCCGGTGGAGTTTCCAGGCATGATCACACCAGAACATCTGGGAGGTGTAGCACACCCGTGGCCAACCCGTGGCAAGCTGCTGAAGCTGCGCAGTTAAAAAGTAGCACATCGAATGTGCTAGCAAAGGGTTTGCCATGGGCTGCCCACGGAACCATTCAGTGTGATCGCGCCGGCACGCAGCTTTCCCTGGCTGTCCTCATTTATGCACGTGTGCTGACTGATGACACCAGGATATGCTGCCATCGTGTCTGATTGCATTCTGGTGGGTCTAATTGCGCTGGCGCAAAGAGCCACGCCTCCCCGCCATGTTATCTGGCCCGTGTGACTGGGGCCACACTTACTCTTCTTCCCTCCCCATTTTTCTGTTTGCTGTTTGCTGTTTGCTGGGGGATCTCAGAGATGCTCATGGGAGAAGTGAAAGTGGTGGTGGAAAATGCCATCAAGTCAGATCTGACTTATGCAGACCCTATAGGGTTTTCTGTTGGGATGTTTGCTTAATATAGCAGAGCTTTCCGCAGTCATAGAAGCGTGATACTGAGTGCAGTAAAGAAATCTCCCAAGAAGTATATTGCAAAAAAACCCAAAAACGGAAACTTACATTTATTCAAGTAGATCCAGTTTACATTCAGGTTGCAGTCGAGACAGGAGAGACCTGCAGAGACATGTGTCTCCATGGAAGGCCATGTGCAGAGAGGGAGAGGACAAAGTCAGAGAGACAGAAGGGGTCAGACGGCAGATCCCAGGTTAAGACAAAGGGAGGCACCTCAGTCAAGGAGATAACACCTCTACACCCTTAGAGTGATGTGGCACACCCCCAGCATCTCCAGGCATGCTGAGTAGCTCATACCAACATTTTCAAGGCAAGAGATGAACAAAGGTGGTTTGCCACTGCCTGCCTCTATGTACCGATCCTGGACTTCCTTGTTGGCCTCCCTTCCAAGTCCTCACCAGGGCCAACCCTGCTTAGCTTCCCGGATTCGGCTATCCTGGGTCAGTGCAAAGTGAAATTAGAACAGGAATATCCCAACAAATGAGGAGGAGGAGGAGGAGATGAGGATGATGATGATGATGATGATGATGATGATGATGATGATGATGATGATGATGATGATGATGATATTGGATTTATACCCCACCCTTCACCACCCAAAGGTGTCTCAGAGCGGGTTACAAACTCCCTTCCCTTCCCCTCCCCACAACAGACACCCTGTGAGGTAGGTGGGGCTGAGAGAGCTCTTGACAGAAACTGCTCTTTTTTCAAGAACAGCTGTGCCAGAGCCATGGCTTGCCCAAGGCCATCCAGCAGGTGCAAGTGGAGGAGTGGGGAATCAAACCCGGTTCCCCCAGATTAGAGTCCGCGCACTTAACCACTACACCAAACTGGCTCGAACCAAAGCTTGTTAAATCTCATACATCTCAAAAATCGACACTGTGATCTCTCGGATAGCCACCTCAATTGTGGGACACGCTTCGGCTTGTTTGGGATTGTATCTGGATGTGACCCCGCCCCCTTTCCCAAGTGTTGTCAATGACATGGATGAGTTTCTGAAAAGTCGTGCAACCTTTTGCTGCATCTTTCGGGCAAGCCTCTCAGTTGAACAAGTGATTGATGGACGGATTGAACGTCCCTTGGTCTGTCTGGTTTCCTGCAATGAGAGCCAGACTCTAAGTGCATCATCTGACTTCTAGGGCACGCAAAATGCTTTTCCCAGCCACATAGACTGAGCTGCACTGAACTCTCTGTTTGTGGTCACGATCTGCCAAGTACTGTTTCGAGGTGAATGCTGTACATGTATAGAATCTGGAGCTTGAGGATCGCACCCTGATTTCAGAATTGCATCCGCCATGTTTGTGTCAAAGCAAGCACCATGAATGGCTCTAACAGGGGTGTCAAACTCATTTGTTACGAGGGCCGGATCTGACATAAATGAGACCTTGCTGGGCCAGGCCGTGTGTGTCATAAAATGTAATGTCAGGTAGCGGAGATATAAACTTTATAAAGGACACAAACACAAAGGGTTTTTTTTAACTTAAAATCATGCTTAAAACATTAGGACACTTGCAGTATTTTGTTTATTTAACAGTGTCTGAAAACCGACACCTCTTGCCCTGCATTACTGCATCAAAATGTCTGTGCTGTCGCAATCTTGAGTATGCTGTTCAGGTGTGTATCTGTAAGCTGCAAACCTACGATGACGCAGCAGCAGCAGAAATGGAAGAAGTAGAAGACAGCCAGTTCCACTGTGGGCTTGATAGAAGCCCTCCGAGGGGCTCATCTGCCCCCCCGGCTGCATATTTGACACCCCTGGTCTATAACTTACAGAAGTATGCTATTTTTCTTATAACACTGCACTATCAGGTCAGCATTGCGTACTCTCGGGAGATGTAACTATTGGCCTGCAATGAAATATTAGACCAAACTTCTATCTATTTTTTAAAAAAACAATAGGTATTGAATTATTAACTGCCAATCTGCAAGCCTGGAGTAGGGAGATTGGTTTCTAGTGCAAACAGAGAGGGCCAGTCTAGCAACAGATGTATTAGCAGAAATATCCAATGTCGGTTTTTAATTGCTTTCCAGTGGAGGTGGAGTGTCAGGATCAAGAGCTTGCTGCACAGCGTCTCTTTTGCAGCACGTAGATGTTTTATCAATAGTATAAGTAGCATCTGGCAAAGTGTACTATAAGCTTTCCTTTCAATATTGTAACACTAATTTCTTTGACTAAATAAATTACCTTGGAAGCAAGCATCTCCCCCCCACACCCTTTTACGGGGCCTGATGTAAGCACAACACAAATAGGACCAAAAAAAACCCTAGCAAAGAGTAAGAGAGCATGAGAAGAGCCTTTCTTCATGATGCATTGGTTTATACTATATAAAGGGGGAGTGGGCAATGGTTGAACATTCAAAATGGTACCCCTTGCCTGTTGGCTGAAATGGTATATTCAAATCTACCACTTGAGGACTACTGCCTCAGGTCTGATTGAAATGCAATTCCATTGGGACAAAAGAACTTACTTGTATGGTTTTTTTGCATGTACTATCCACACAAAGCAGCTACATTCGTAACACAATGCACTAAGACAACACCCATGTAGACTATGATTCCCTGCTGTGTTCCCAGGCCTGGTCTGGCAATCTATGGGAGACTGGGAGAGACAGGGACATTGGGGGAGGCCGTTAGCATCACCATGACATTACTTCCTGGAAAACCATGCAGTTGACGCCATGCCTCCCTAAGAATTCCCAAGCTCTATGGTAAAACCATAGAGACTTTGGAGATTCATAGAGAGGACTGACATCACTTATGGGGGAAACTCTCTCTGAGAGTAACCAAATAATCTGTGGTTTAACCATAGCATTTCTGGTGATTCCTAGAGATGTGTGATGTCACTTCTGGGGAAGACACAGGAAGTGACATCATGATGTAGACCTGATGGCCACTGTTAAATTTTGTTTCCAGTGGCAGGAAACGGGAGCTGGGGGCAGGGCAGCCTATGTACTAATGTTGTTCACACAGTAGCTAATGGCCCAGTAAATAAGATGTGAAGTCACAAAAGTAAGTTCTTTTGTTTTGTCAGTGGTAATGCTTCCCCATAGTTTGTTCTTTGCCTTATCCTAGCTCATTCTTCTATGATGGGGGGTGGGGGGAGAGATCCGGCTCCTTCTCATAATGTTGGTTGAATGGATGCACTGATCTCTGGTGTGCACATGGAGGGTAGGTGACTGTTGTGCACATGGAGGGTAGGTAAAGCATATGTACCTCCATGTAGGATTTTGCATTAGAACAGCCAAGAACAAGTAACTAATCTGCCAAGGATGTGGTACTCCTTCCAATCTCACTGGGCTTTCCTTTGTAGTCCTACGGGGGACAGCTGATTCATGGTGAACCCATAGGGTTTTCAAGGCAAGAGACATTCAGAGCTGGTTTGCCATCGGGCTGCCTCTGCATAGCCACCCAGAACTTCCTTGGTGGTCTCCCATCCAAATACTAATCAGGGATGACCCTGCTTAGCTTCTGAGATCCAATGAGATCAGGCTAGCCTGGGGTATCCAGGTCAGGGCTGTAGTCCTATAGGGGATTCCTGTCTGAGTAGAAGGAGCCTACATGTCTAGGCGGCTGAAGCTTATGATGCCTTTTTGAGGGCACTTTGGCAAAATCTCATTGCTGGCCATGGTTTCATACACAGCAGCATGTTTTCACCCTCAGGCAGGCTGAATGCAATTGTGGACTACCAGTCCACATGCGTGGGAATGTCTGCACTAAATGCATCACAGAAGTATGTATAAAGTAGCAGCAGTGACTCAGAATCAAAAGGGAAAATTTTAAACCATTATTGTAAGCTTTTCTGAACCACAAGGAAAGGCAGGGCATAAGTGTTATAATAAATAGCGAGAACATCAATTAGTCAACCAGCAAATTATACATGATTTTTTTTTCAAAAAAAAAAAAAAGTCCTATCTTGTGATGCATGCTTAAGTCAAGATTATCAACATTACTTTTTGGGTGTGGCTTTTCGCACAACCTTATCAGAGGTGTAGTTCCTTCACCATTTTTAGTTATCTGATCCAGCCATCCATGACTGGGGGTACAATCATCTCACCTCCTATGCAGGTGCTAGACCGCCCCCGCAAAGGAAGAAAATCAGAGTCCACCACCAGACAAGTAAACAGCTCAGACATTCAGCTCATGAGTGGATCACAGTTGCTGGCCATGGTGTCCTGGTCCAGCAGGGAAATCAGGCAGCAAGGTAGAGCTACAATGCCAGAGCAGTCCAGAAAGCCGGTCCAAGGGTTGTTAATCCTCCAGGTGCAGACAGGGCCAAGAAACAGAATCAGAGGGCAGTCCAGATAGCGGAGTTTGAGGTCAGTCCAAAAATCACAGGGTGCAAGGCAAGACACGAGCTGTGGTAGATAGATTCACAGATATGTGACCCATTGCTTCCACATCTTGAAAGCATGCCTTAAATGAGCCTTTCACAACAAGCTGATTTACACAAGGAAAAGTCCTGCAATCACTCAGGTCTGCTGTCAGCCAAGCACTGGCATTGAGCCCAGAGACCCACACTGCACCTTCGCTCTGTAAGTTGGAGGCAATTTGGCTACCGGTGTTATTCTACTGCTGAGGAGGAATCAGAAGACTCTTCCTGCAACAGCTGTGCTTCATCATTCCCTCGCCTGGTCTGCCAGGAGGAGTCAGAGTCAGCTGTCGGTGATGAATTTCAGAGATCCTGTCTCTCCTCAGCTGTTTCAGCTGTTTCTTGTGAGCTGGACCCAGGTTCTGTGACACCTGAGGAGTCTTCCTCCAGGCCAATTTCTGACTCGTCAAGCTGGCCCACAACATGTGGCCTGTTTCCCTATCAAACACGTTTGCTGTGAACACATTTGTGGGGTGCCTAATAATGAGATGACCTGAAGAAAGATGGGAGTCCTCTTCTGTATTTTGGAGAACTCATCCTTCCTATGTCAGATAGTGGCCCTAAGAAGAAAATCTTTATTCTCCCACCCCCAAAAATCTGTTGTTACACCTCTTTTCAATTTTCATTCCTCTTGGAACACTGTTGTTGTACTGTAATTCTGCCCTGCGCATTGACATTCTGAGGGTGTACTTGATTCTGTTATATTTTGAGTCATTTAAAACAGTGTGATCTTATGTAACACAAGTTTGTTGAGTCCCAGATTCCCAAGGGTAAGAAGATTCCTGTGACATCTTCTACATATAGAACCTGAAACAACACCTGGTTCTGTTCTTCAGCCTGGCCATCTGAATTTATCTAAACTAGTCTCAGTTTTGCTGAGTTCAGAATCTATGTTGCTTACAGAGATTCCATGAGGCACTTTTTGTTATGCTGAATGGGGGGGGGTTGATAAGAACATAAAAGAAACCAATGTTGGATCAGGCCAATGGCCCATCCAGTCTAACACTATGTCACACAGTGGCCAAAAATACCAGGTGCCATCAGGAAGTCCACCAGTAGAAGCCCTCCCACTGTTGACCCCCCCCCCAACACCAAGAATACAGAGCCTCACTTGCCCCAGAGTCCCTATCTATACCTTGTGGCTAATAACCACCAATGGACCTCTGTTCCACATGCTTATCTAATTCCCTCTTGAAGCTGTCCATGCTTGTAGCTGCCACCACCTCCAGTGGCAGTGAATGCCATGTGTTAATCACTCTTTGGGTGAAGAAGTACTTCCTTTTATCCGTTCTAGACCAACTGCTTAGCAACTTCATTGAATGCCCACGAGTTCTTGTATTGTGAGAAAGGGAGAAAAATATCTCTTTCTCTACCTGCTCTATCCCATGCATAATCTTATAAACCTCTATCATGTAACCCCGGCCTCAGTTGTCATTTCTACAAGCTAAAGAGCCCCAAGCGCTTTAACCTTTCTTCAAAGGGAAAGTGTTCCAACCCTTTTATCATTCTAGTTGCCTTTTTCCAAAGCTATAATATCCTTTTTAAGGTGTGGTGACCAGAACTGTACACAGTTCTCTAAATAAGATCACACCATTAATTCATATAGGGGCATTTTCTCCAGGGGAACTGATCTCTGCCATCTGGAGAGCAGTTGTAATTGAGTGATTTCCAGCCCTCACCTGGAGATTGGCAACAATGGTTTCCCTGGAGGAAAAGTAGTCTTTCTCTGCAATGGGGACCAAAGCAGCTCACATCATTCTCTTCTCCCCCTTTTGACTTGCACAGCAACCCTGTGAGGTAGGTTAGGCTGAATGTCTGTGACTGGTCCAAAATCACCCACTCAGCTTCTACAGCAAAAACCTGGATCTAGTAGACCCTGCTCTGAAGCACTGACTGCTATGCCTAGGGCAGCCAACCTCCAGGTGAAGCCTGAAGATCACCAGGTATCGCAACTGAACTCTAGACAACAGATCTCTCTCCCCCCCGCCCCGAATGAAATAACTGCTTTGGAAGGTGGGCTTTATGGCATTCTGTTCAGCTGAGGCCTCTCCCCTTCCCAAAGCCTGGCTTCCATAGACTGTACCAGAAAATCTCCAGGAATCTCCCTACCTGGAGCTGGCAATTCTAGTCAGGACTGGCCCCAATGAGTTCCTCACAAAGGCCTGCAAAGGGTTTCCTTCCTTTATCTGAACCAAGCTTGGTTGCCTACTGTGGCAAAATGGGTTCCAGTTTACAACTCAACTGTTTGCCTCCCACCCTCGTCCCATGGGCGTATCTCACTCCTTAAGTTTGCTGCCACCACTCATGGAATCATCACTGCCTTTTTAGAGGGACAATGAGACCCCTCTGGCTGAATCTCCTTATTTGGAGATGGAATCCCCAATCTCTGGGGGATCCCTGGAAAGTTGGCAACCCAAAGGTCTGGCCTTTCCTTGCTTCCCTGGGCTACCCCTGCCCTTTGGTATTGTGCACAGCAGGGGAGACTATGTGGTCAGAGCACTACACAGATCATTAGCCCAAATTAAAGAATTTATTTAACTATTTACACAATTATGTAGCACACACACACTGTAGGAGTAAGCACACACTATGAACCAACAGGAAATAAATCAACAGGGGTTAAATGCAATCCTCTTTCCCTACATACAATACTCTCTATCTCTGAAGGTTGTTGTCTCAGGATAAGATCTCTCCTTGGACCAGCTGCTGGCTGTACTTCAACATCTCTTTCTTCCCCAAGAGAGCAGGGAAACTTCCATTCATTTCCCAGTCCAGCCAACTGTGGAGTGGCTGAATTTCTGCTACCTCCCAGGGATGAAGACTGCCTTGGGACAGTCCCTGTTTTCCCACACTTTTTGGCCTTGGGGATGCTGGGAATTGTAGGCCAGCAGATGAGGAAGCCCCATTCAACCCAGTGACTGATACCCCTGCATGCCCCTCTCTGGAACTACAGCTCAATTAAACCTTATGGGGGAACATTTTAAACAAAGAACCACAGCCATCTTTACAAACACAGGTAACTGCCATTTTGTGACACCTCCCAACAGCCACTGAGGGGACAGTTAGTCCCACACCAGAAGCAAGCAGGAAAAGTGTTTTCATCAAGAGAGAAAGCCATTTGTCAATAATTCTGACAGGGCACAGAAGGCTGAAGGGGGAGTGGGCAGGGAAGAGGAGCAGACCCAGCACCCGGCCAATGGCACGCAAGTACTCATGAGTGGCGGCTGATGGGCCAATGGCTGAGGGAGTGCATGGAATGTTGCCACTTGAAAACAGGATTATTATATAGAGAGATCTTACTTATTGTATATTACAACTCATATTATTTGGCAAATCTGATGGATTTATATTTCCACACCACCCCTTTTCTTTTCTGTATCCTACCTTTAAAAAAATAAAAAAGGAGGAGGAGGAGGAGGAGGAGGAGGAGGAGATTGGAGTTATACCCCGCCCTTCACTTAGAGTCCCAGAGCGGCTTGCAAAGTCCTTTCCCTTCCCCTTCCCACAACAGACACCCTGTGAGATAGGTGGGGCTGAGAGAACGCTAACACAAACTGCTCTTTTTCAAGGACAGCTGTGCCAGAGCTTGTGCGTGACCCAAGGTCACATCAGCAGGTGCAAGTGGAGGAGTGGGGAACCAAATCCGGTTCTCCCAGACTAGAGTCTGCACGCTTAACCACTACACCAGACTGGGGGGGAGATTGGGCTGTGGGGGATGGCTATCCAGGTCAGGCTCTGCGCTCAGCTCTCCCTCTCTAACTAACCTCCCCTTCCTCATCCAGGTGCCCATTTAGGTCTTTAAATTGGACCCCAGACTTGCTTCATCTCTTCTTGAAGTAGCCTCCCACATCTAAAGAGCCGGGTCTGTTGCATCATGGCCATTTTGGGCTTTGATCACTGAGGGAGGGCATTGTTCCAAACAATAAGCATTACCTGGGCATCCATAAACATCACAGCTTTCAAGGTGATTCTGAAGATGCTCCTCTGCGGTACCTTTGGGATGCTGAAGTAAACGACCCAAACAGGCAGTAAAAAGATTAAAGGAGTGAAAATGAGATTTTTGTAAAAAAAAAAAAAACACAACATAAAATGAATGATGTATGGGTCCCTTTATGTGAAGGGATTCTCAGAATAATGTAAAAGTTTCATAGCCTGATTGTATATTCCCACACCATTAGGGTGTCAGAATGATAGATGCTCCGGTGAATAATAATTTTTTAGACATTCCACCTTGGATGGCGGAGCCAGTTGAGGGTTAAAATTGTATTCTTTATCTCTGTCCTGCCTTTCTGTGAAAGCACATGCCTTGACCCAGTTCTCTAGCGCTCCGGAACAAGAATGGGATGTTGTTGTTAGGGGGGGGAAGGCTGTTGACAGGTTTTTGACAACAGATAGCTTCACTTGTAGCTTAACACTTTGGTGGTGTTAGGTTGTGTGTGTTTTCATCTGACCGCTTACATTTTCTTGGCAAGGAGCACTGCTCTACATATGGCTTAAAGCTGAATGCATGAAGGTGTCTTAAACTGAATCAGACCATTGTCTAGGCATCTCAGTATTATCAACTCTGATTGGCAACAACAGCTCTCTGGATTTTAAAATAGTGAGATAGTGATGTAGGGTAGTTCTAGGAATTTCCAGAAACTCTTATGTTTTTACCAGAGAGTTGCTGGCAGTTTCTAGAGCTATCCTGTGTCAACTTCCAGGTTTTCCCCATAAGGGATTTCGCAGCTCAGCTGCCGTTCCTCCCATCTCCCCACCTCTAAACCCACCTGTCAGTTGTCAGGCATGGCCCAGCAGCCCAAATCTTACTACTTGATCCTTTTGGTGCAGTGGTTAAGTGCGCGGAGTCTAATCTGGGAGAACAGGGTTTGATTCCCCACTCCTCCACTTGCACCTCGCTGGATGACCTTGGGCAAGTCATAGATCTGATAAGAGCTGTTCTTGAAAAAAAGAGCAGTTTCTGTCAGAGCTCTCTCAGCCCCACCTACCTCACAGTGTGTCTGTTGTGGGGAGGGGAAGGGGAAGGAGTTTGTAAGCCGCTCTGAGACACCTTTGGGTAGTGAAGGGTGGGGTATAAATCCAATCTCCTCTTCCTCCTCCTCCTCCTCCTCCTCCTCCTCCTCCTCCTCCTCCTCCTCTTCTTCTTCTTCTTCTTCTTCTTCTTCTTCTTCTTCTTCTTCTTCTTCTTCTTCTTCTTCTTCTTCTTCTTCTTCTTCTTCTTCTTCTTCTTCTTCTTCTTCTTCTTCTTCTTCTTCTTCTTCTAGCTGGAGATGCCAGGAACTGAACTTGGGACCCTCTAGTAAAAGCAGGTGCTCTTCCACCAATTCATGACCCTTCCCTCTTCCTCCCCCTGCCATGTATCATTCTACAAACTTTTTAGACTGAAGTCTTCTTTCTTTATTACCTTTGCCTGCTTGCATCTGAAAACATGAGTACAAGGGAAGGAAATGACTGAGGATGCAAATCTTCACTGTGTCATGATGGTCAAGGCTCTCTCTGTACACTTTGCTCATGGCTTCCTTTTGTGCCAGCCTAGTAGTGTTGGCAAGCTGGAACGCAGGTCAGGTTTGCCATGGTTCCTTCTGTTCTTCTGTTCTTTTGCTGTTCTTGGGTTCTGTATGCCTTTATCTCATGGCATTCTGGAGGGAGGGGCATGAGGACTGCTTTGCTAGACGGTTGCGCTAGCTTGTGGTGGGGTTGAACGAGGCCTCCCTTCCCTGGGACGAATGTGTGCTTGACCTTGGAAGCCAGTCACTGTTAGATACATAGCTTGTAAGTGATGGGGGAGGGCTAACGGTGCATAGTAGATTCTGGCGGGCTGGATGGATTGGTGTGATCGGGCTAGTCATATGGGGGGGCTGTTTGAACTCTGTATAATATCAGAACTGTGTCACCAAGATAGTCTTAGCTTGACACATTCTCATACCTCAATAAACAAATCACTGCCAAGAGAGTGTTGTTGAAAGTAAGTTTGTTCAAGAGTCTTGACACCTGGGAGCAGGACCAAGCATGTTGACTGTTTCAATCGGATCATTGCTTTCCCCAGAAATGCAGTTATTTGGTGAGAAGGAATTGAGTGACCGGCCCTCACCTATGAGGTTCTGGCCTCTGCAACAAGAATGCTTAGCATAGGAAGAAAGCACAAGAAAATGGGTTCCCTGCACATGATCACAGATGATGGTACTTCTCCCAAGGATTGTAGATGGCAACAGGAGTCATATAGGATGACAGAATCCCTATGGTGGGTTGAGCCCAGGGTATTTTGTAGGCAACACAGGGCTCCCCAACTTTTTTTTTTTTTTTTTTGGTATTCTGTGTGTATGTGTGTGTGCTTGTGCTTGCATGCCTGGAAGTCATGGTGACTTCTGGTAACTAGGGTTGCCAAGTTAAAATTTATTCACGGTGGGGGAGTCCCACGCTGTCCCTGGAGCTCATGCGTGTGTGCTATGCATGCGCGCCGCCACTATGACGCTACCCAGAAGTGACGTCATTGCGTCGGGACGTTGGGGGTGGGGCCACTAGGAAAACCATAGAGTTTTCCCTCAAATCATAGAGTGTCCCGCCCCCAACGTGGCCAGCGTGATGATGTCACCTCCAGGTGACATCATCATGCTGGGGACATTTGCCGGAAGGGGGTGGAGTCCCCCCCAGGGCCCAATTTTCTGGCGGCGGGTAACGGGCCTCTCAGGTGGAGGTTTACCCACCCCCCGGGGGGACTTGGCAAGCCTACTGGTGACCCCTCATGGGGCTAGGGCATTTAGAGAGGTGGCTTGATAACTGCCTGCCTCTGCATCCCAGCTCTAGTATTCCTTCGAGATCTCCCATCCAAGTACTTGCCAAGGTCGGCCCTGCTTAGGTTCCAAGGTCTGATTAGATTGAACTTGCCTGGGCTATCCGGATCAGAACGGTCCCCAATCTTTTTTGAGCCTACAGGAACTTTTGGAATCCTGACATAGCATGGTGAGCAGAACGGCAAAATGGGTTCTTCAAAACGTGCGCCGCAGGTGACAGAGCCGGCCACAAAATGGCTGCCACAACTTACCTTCAAGCACACAGTGAAAATGCTTGAGCTGTGGTGGCAGCTGTTGCCAAAACAACATTTATGAAAATCTGTGCATCCAATCAAATCTCCAGTGGCTAATCAGAAGCCTTGTAGGGCCATCTGGCCCTACCTGCTTTCTAAAAAAAAACAACAAAAAACCCACAAGCCCTTGGTGGGCATCAGGAACAGTGTTAGCAGATGCCATGGCACCCACCGATACCACATTGGGGACCCCTGATGTAAGGACACAACACCACACATCAAAATTAGGTCAAGAAGCAAACCAGTCATTGGTGCTGCTGATGAGTGACAGGATGCATTCTGGTAGTTCTCTAAAGGATCCGGTGAGCGATTGGTTCCTGGACTTCAGTCTTTGAATTTTCCACATCTGGATATGGCGGGCAGGTCTGTGGGTTAGACCTAAAGAATCACAGGTTTGGCCTTAGTGTTTGAAGGTACAAGAGGGCACCACCTCAGAGTGTGGGGCCAGAATCTAGAGGGCTCTTTTTTCTGCTTGGATTCATGGGAGCTTTTGCTACTCACTGCGCCCCATCCAGCCACTCAGCTCGACTTCTAAAGTACCAGACAAAGCCGGGCTCTTATCCTGACTTCCCAGATGCTGACTTCTGCCCCCACCATGTGCCAGTCTTGCCACAGGCCACTCCATAGCTCTTAGGCACCATCCTTGAACCTCGGGGGTCTAAGCCACAAGAGACCAACAGGCTACTATATGTACCCCAGTGCACGGGTTATCTCCACCAGCCTGAGTCCAGAAAGGAAATTCTACGGGTCGATCCTTTCCCTGCCTTGGATCCTAAGCCTCACTTCTGCTAGTGCCATCTCCTCCACTGCAGAACACATTCCTCTGGTGCTTGACACTTTTTTGTCTCCTAGAAAGACACCGGTATTGCACGAGCAGCATCTAGCACCAGAGGAAAGCCTGTTGAGAGTGGAGGACTGCCTCCCACAGTAGGCAGGGGTGCAGTGGAAGGAAGTCTTCGCCCCCCCTTCAAATAGTTCAGGGAGCTAGCCGGATTGAACTATAGTTGGGATGGGGGGCCATGGCTCAGTGCCAGAGCATCTGCTTGGCAAGCAGAAGGTCCCATTTTCAGTTCCTGGCATCCATAGTTAAAAGGGTCATGTAGTAGATCGGGGTTCCCAACATGGTACAGTTTGGTGTAGTGGCTAAGTGTGCGGACTCTAATCTGGGAGAACCAGGTTTGATTCCCCTCCACTTGCACCTGCTGGATGACCTTGGGCAAGCCAAAGTTCTGGCACAACCGTCCTTGAAAAAGAGCAGTTTCTGTCAGAGCTCTCTCAGCCCCACCTACCTCACAGGGTATCTGTTGTGGGGAGGGGAAGGGAAAGGAGCTTGTAAGCTGCTCTGAGACTCGTTTGGGTAGTGAAGGGCAGGGTATAAACCAAATCTCCTCCTCCTCCTCTTCTTCTTCCTCCTCCTCCTCCTCCTGTGGGTGCCATGCTACCCATCAATACCTTTCCTGGCAAACACCATTTTTTAAAAAGAAAGTAGACAAGGCCAGGTGGGGCTTTAGCCCAGCAAGGCTTCTGATTGGCTGTGCAGATTGAAAAACAACAACGACATTGCTTTGGCAGCAGCTGCCACCACAGCATAAGGATCTTCACTGTGCGACTGAAGGAATGCTGCAGCAGCCATTTTGTGGCTGGCTCCACCTCCGGTGGAAGCCATTTTGAGGCAGCCATTTTTTTAGTTGCACTCATCATGAAGTGCCAGAATGCAAAAAGTTCCCACAATCTCAAAAAAGGCTGGGGATCCCCAGAGTAGATGGTGTGAAAGCCCCCTGGTGAGACCCTGGAGAGCCTTTGCCCGTCAGTGTAGACGTAACCTACTTCGATAGACTGAGGGGCAGTTCAGTCCAGCTCCACGTGTTGAAGTCTCTCAAACAAAACTTCATAGATCTACAAGCACATTTCGTTGTTGGGAATAACAGCTAACTGTTGAACAGGTGGATTTTTTTTTTTTTTTTTGGTAAATGGGAATAGATGCCCGCAGATAATTATGACAGCTGTATTCGTAATAAAATATCAGGCATGTTAATATTGATAGAGAAATATGGCAGCCATCCAGTCCTACCATTTATACACAATGCTAATGCGAAAAGGGCTATAAAATATTTATTTGGTTCTTGTGCAGCACCAAATTTCAAGATGCACTCCCATTATTTTTAATCTGTTCCACATGAATTTTAAAGTTGCAAGTGTCTGCCAATCCTGGCAAGATAAATGGAACACACAGTGAAATTTATACTGAGCCGCGGCAAAAAGCATAGCCCACGCTGGGATTTGAGTTGGATTCTGATGACAGATCTGATATTTTATTCTCTCTTCCCCCCCCCACCACCACCCCCAGCTGGTACTGGAACTTCTGGACAGGGTCACAGTTTGAAATAGACGTAGGATTGCCAGCTATGAGTTGAGAAATTCCTGGAGATTTGGGGTTGGAGCTTGGGGAAAACAGGATTTGGGGAGGGGAGGGGCCTCCGTGGGTTATAATGCTACAGCGTCCACCCTCCAAATCACAGATCTCTGTCATCTGAAGACCAGTTGTAATTCTGTAATTCTGTGTCACTTATGGTGACACTATGAATTTATGTCCTCCAACATGTCCTATTATTAACAGCCTGGCTCAGATCTTGAAAACTGAAATCAATGTTATAGGCTCCTTTATGTTAAGTTATGGGCTTCAACGTGGCAAATGGGGTTCAATGTGGCCGAGTGCAAGGTGATGCACATTGGGGCCAAAAATCCTAACTATAAATACACATTGATGGGGTCCAAACTGGCAGAGACTGACCAAGAGAGAGATCTTGGAGTCGTAGTAGATAATCGGCTGAAAATGTCGAGACAGTGTGCGACTGCAATAAAAAAGGTCAGTGCTATGCTGGGGATTATTAGGAAGGGTATTGAAAACAGATCAGCCAATATCATAATGCCCCTATATAAATCAACGGTGCGACCTCATTTGGAATACTGTGTACAGATCTTGTCATCACACCTTAAAACGGATATTATAGCTTTGGAAAAAGTGTAGAAAAGGGCAACTAGAATGATAAAAGGGTTGGAACACCTTCCCTATGAAGAAAGGTTAAAACACTTGGGATTCTTTAGCTTGGAGAAATGACAGCTGAGGGGTGACATGATCGAGGTTTATAAGATTATGCATGAGAGAGACCAGGTAGAGAAAGAGGTACTCAATGAAATCACTGAGCGGTTGGGTTAGAACAGATAAAAGGAAGTACTTCTTCACCCAAAGAGTGATTAACACGTGGCATTCACTGCCACAGGTGGCAGCTACAAGCATGGATGGCTTCAAGAGGGAATTAAATAGACATATGGAGCCATCAGTGGCTATTAGCCGCAAGGTATAGATAGGGACTCTGAGGCAAGTAATGCTCTGTATTCTTGGTGCCTGGGGGGGGGTCAACAGTGGGAGGGCTTCTAGTGTCCTGGTCCCACTGGTGGACCTCCTGATGGCACCTGGTATTTTTGGCCACTGTGTCACAGAGTGTTGGACTGGATGGGCCATGGGCCTGATCCAACATTGGCTTCTCTTATTTTCTTATGTTCTTTGTGAGCCTGGTGGCTCTAAGAGGTCTAGAAGGCTTTTAAGAAGGCTAAAGGAAAAGGACTCACTGCCATTTCAAGAAGGAGAAGATTAAAAGAAGGTTGCATTGACAGCTGGGCAGTTATTTGCAAGGATTCTTGGAAACAGTACAAGAACCACGAGGACGTGATGAGGAAGCAACAGGAAGGGAGATTTGAATTAAACATTAGGGAGTGTGGGGACATAACCCGATGACCACTTTGGCAGTGGAGCGAGCCTCCTTGCACAATTTGAGAAGAGAGGAGCCAAGCGGAGAATGAAGTGGGAGGGGTTCCCCTAAACGATGTTTCAAAACACATGCAACTCACAGAATGGCCATACTGACTCCGACTTTCCTATCCGACATATTCTTCTGAAATAAAGAGAGAAGTATTTCTCTTCTAAACTTGCAACATGACTCTGTGCAGCTTTGTAAGCTGAGTAACCTTGTAAAGTGCTATATTTAAGCACTCTGCTAGTTAATGGTGACTAGACTATCTGCACCAGTTAACCTCATTATATTCAGAGGTGGTTTGCCATTGCATCCCAACCCTGGAGTTCTTTGGTAGTCTCTCATCAAAATACTAACTGAAGCAGCCATTTTCTTCTACCATGGAGTTTTTTCCCAAATACCAGAGCATCCCCATCATTTTGATGTGTACTGGAGGGTAATGTCACAGCAACAGCAGCATAGCCCTCTCTTGTCTGCTGGTAAGTCCCCCACCACCACCACCACAGATGGAGTGAGATATGGTTTCCATACCCGGCCTGTGAGCTCTCCTGTGACCTTGATAACTACTGCAACACTGGAAGGGAGGGAAATATCACTGTCTCTCTTCCCCAGAGTGCTCTGGCAGCATCCCATGAACCCAAGGAGAGGTCATTTCCAGAATACTTAATTTGCACGAGGGAGTTCTTGTCCAGCATAGATTGCCATCTGAGCTAGGGAAGAATTTTGAAGCAGGCATGGATTGGAAATGGGCATTATGTCTGTGTGTTGGGCCTAGGAGTCTTGAACTTCATCCGTATTACTATACTTTGTATAGCTAAAGCCCAGGACATATATAAGGATTGAAACTGGGAGCCTGACATTAAAATGTAATTTGAATTAGACAATCAAAAGTAAGTTCCACACCAAAAGGTTGACATCTTCCAGGCGGTGTCTGGAGATCTCCCAGAATTACAACCGGTTTCCAGATGATGGACATTTGTTCATCTAGAGAAAATGGCTGCTTTGGAGGGTGGGCCATATGGCATTATGCCCTGCAGAGGTCCCTCCCCTCACCAAACCTTGCTTTCCCCAGGCTCCACCCTCCAAATCCCCAGGTATTTCCCAACCAGGAGTTGGCAACCCTGCTAAAGGTATACCTGGCAGTTATGTTGCTGCTTGACAAGCAGGTTGGCAGAGTGGCCAAAAGCTTTTGTTCAAGGAGCCTAAATTCTTTCTGCTTGGATGTTGTTTTCTTCTGACTGAGGGTTAATTCATTTTTTCTCACAGCGTGTTCTTTTCTTTTCCCAACTTTCCCGTAGGCCTTAGCGAAGCTCTGTGCTTGTTTTAAGAACTCTGCACAGAGATAAATGCATAAATATAGAGGAAATTGCTTAAGATTTGCACATCCTAAAAATGTTCTCATTTGTATTCAGTGATAAGGTGATATATTTGCGTCTTGTGGTAAACACAATGTAGCACAGTGTTGGGAAGAGATACCTAAGCTATATTTCTAACTCCTTCTTTTGTTTACTTGTTGCCACGTCAGAGAAACTTGTTCTCCTGTAATGGTTTGGGATTTTTTTTTTAAAGATTGTTCATAGAATAAATAACAGAGTTCTATATATGAAGTTAGCTTCTCTCTGAAAATAGATGCAATTTAATATATGAATTCCCTCCCCCAAAAAAATATCCAGCTCCCCCAAAATAGCTGAAAAATACTTTATTAGTATTTTCTGGCTATTCTCTCAATCAAATATACATTTGAGTATCTTTTTGGCTATCCAGAATGGCTGAGCTCCCAAAATCCTAAAGATATTCGGGATTTTTTGGGACTGCTGGATTGCCGAAGTTAAATGACATTTAAAGGGCATTTAAAGGGATTAAATGCCTTCCGGATGAACTCACAGCTTGGAGAAGGCATTTAATGAGACTGTGTGTGTAACATTCTGCCCACCTCCTATCTTATGAAATATATGCCACAATATTGTGCAGTTTGGAAAAATGTAACCTTCAGCAAATCCTCCAGTGGCTGGGAAGCTCATTGTTTGTACAACAAAAATGAAAATACTGCCTAATGGTTGAAAGGCTGCAACAGTACTGGATGCTGCCCTTCTGTAGTGAGAGTATTGCTCAGGAAATTACTATAATTTAACATTTCCAGGGATAGGATTTCCCCCCCCCCACTGTAATATAGTGCCATACTCTCTCGAGACTGACTGTCAGATGAAATCTAATTGAATAGAATTGGATTGACATTGTATTGCTCGTTGAGTGCACAGCAGTTAAAAAGCTCTGATTAAAAATTAGAATGTAGTTTCTTACCATTTAGCTTGCAATCGCAATCTATGGCTAAATGGGTAAGGGGAGGAAATTAAAGGATATCTTGACTTATCAGAATGGCATTTATTTAATAGAGAATGATGATCTAGGCAAGCAGGGAAGCTTGTGTGTGTGTTGTGTTGACTGTAAGAGTTTTGTGAGCATCATTTTTCAAGAGTTCCATCCTGTAAATGGAGTCCATCCTTGGCCTATGGAAATTGGTGCCTTAAAACATGATCGGAGTTTGTCTTGCTGTCTGTTTCACTGCATGTGGGGTGGGGGGAAAGGAGGAATTGACAGACAAGATTATGTTCCTTTCTCTGATTTCACCAACATCTTTGCAACTCTTATATAGTCTTACTTTAGTTGTTCTCTTGATGGACTTCCACCATATCAGCTTCACGAGGGAACAGGATAAACATATGGAGCAGAGGTCCATCAATGGCTATTAGCCAGCCACAAGGTATAGATAGGAACTCTTGGTCTGGAGCAAGTGCTGCTCTGTATTCTTGGTGCTTGGGTGGTGGCATCAGTGGGAGGGCTTCTAGTGTCCTGGCCCCACTGCTGGAGGACCTCCTGATGACACCTGGTATTTTTGGCCACTGTGTGACAGAGTGTTGGACTGGATGGGCCATTGGCCTGATCCAACATTGGCTTTTCTTATGTTCTTATATCTCCAGAAGGTATCCTGGGTTTCTGGAGTTTCTAAATTGTGAGGGTAAGGATTAGTTTCCATAAAAGTTTAAAAATTAAAAAAAAAAAACTTGGTAAGAAAGATGGAGATAGTATGGAAAAGAGGAGCGGCCATCACTGTCTCTACCAGAAGAAGGGTGCTAATGAATGTCACAGCCAGATGGTTAGACATCATATTTCCCCCACTGCATTCATGTGAGCTGAACCGTCATTGTGTCAGCAATGTGATGATGCCATTCAAGTGTGGTGTATAAAGCACAAATGGGGTCAAAATATAACAGTGTCGTGAAAATGCTTCAGGGAAACCAGTCAGGAACACCAGTGATAAAAAGGCCTGCTCAGAAGAACTTAACGTGCAGATGGGTCTGAAACCTACCCTGGAAGAAGTTTATTTTTTACGAGACTGCAGAGGGATCAGTTGGATGGAGAGATTGATTTCTCTCATTTAGAATAGCTTGCACTGTACAGAGCAGCAGTGACTTCCTTCCTGTTATAGAAGGCAAGAGGTTGGCCCCTGAGACAACTTAGGGTTGCCAGCCTCCAGGTGGGGGGCTGGAATTCTCCTGGAATTACAGCTGATGTCCAGGTTACATAGATCAGTTCTCTTTCAGGAAGTAGTAGATTTGGTGTCCGATCAGACGGCTCTTTAGATCTGCGCAAGGAACGATTGCCTCATGGATCTAAAGTTAATGTCTAGACACAAACATCTGGGAAACATCCCTCTTCCGTGGGCATCCCGTTTTGCTGAGCTTCGGAGCCATACTTAAAAGATACTGCTTTAAATCTGGGGTTTTCGGTTACCTGCGGGACAACTGCGGACTTTCATCCATCTGATCGTTCCACCAGTCCGCAATCCTCCCGTTGGGGTGGTCTGACGTCAGACCATCCCGAGCAGGCACCATTTAAAAAAATCTCTACACATGCACAGATCAACAAGGACGCGCTGTCACGTTTATGCACAATGGCAAGAAGTTTTTTAAAAAACATCACGTGCCTCCTTCAACAAGGAGGTTTCTCATAAAGTCTAGGAGAAACATGAGTCCTAGAGTGACATCGTATCCTTTCTGAACTCCCTTTTCACCCTAAACTCTGCCCTTCCCACACACTGCCCCAAAATTTCCAGGGATCTCCCAAGCTGTGGTTGTCAACCTGATGAGATGTCCTTCTACCAGTGGAAGAATCTTATGCTCATGGAATGATTCTTTCATGAATGGAAGAGTTTTCCATGAGTACACGGTGAAGAAATCTTTTTCATCCCACAGTGCAAAGGTAGAACATAGCAGACCCTAGCAAAAGGTAGAGAAGAGCAAGAGCAAGAGTCCAGTAGTACCTTAAAGGTCACTGCTCGCGTCTTCAGATATCGGAAGAAGAGTCTCTTAGGCCTAATAGCAGTCAAAAAGATCAGGAGTCCAGTAGCTCTGAAGAAGTGAGCAGGGGCTTACAGAAGCTCCTCCCCTGCCACAAATTGTGTTAGTCTTTCAGGTGCTCCTGGGCTCTTGCTCTTTTCTCCTGCTGCAAGAAAGACTAATACGGCGACCCACCTAGATCTAGCAAGATGTATTATTTAATTTAGCATGCTTTTATATCCAGATATCTGCTTGAGGAGGTTAACAGGCAAAAAAAAGGATAAAAGAAGGGCTATTTTCGGGCAGGAACGCACAGGAACGGAGTTCTGGCTGGCTCTCGAGTTGGCCACACCCAGCAGGAGCTCATTAGCATAATAGGCCACACCCAACAGCAGAAACTCATCAGGACTGGCTACATGAGGGGTGTGTGGCCTAACATGCAAAGGAGTTCCTGCTCCAAAAAAAGCCCTGGGTTTTGACAACAAACCAGGTAAACAGAATAAGGATCAAAAGGTGGGTGTGGCTGGATGACCACACTTCTGGTAGCATTGGGGTGTGGCCTAATATACTAATGAGCTGTGTTGTCAGGGGTGTGGCCTAATATGCTAATGAGTTTCTGCTGGGCTTTTTCTACAAAAAAAGCCCTGGATAAAAGGAATACAAACAATGAAATAATACAGATTGTAACGATGGATTGATAAAACAATTAAAAATCAGTTCCATTCATCTTTTTTTTGTATCTGATTTGTACATATCCTACTGATCTTTTGCCTATTGAGGAGACATATTAGGCACATTTTATCCGCCCTGTTGGTTGTGTTGTAATCTGGCCCTTTGTGCAAGAAATGATTGTTAAACCCTTGAAAATGAGAGGACTCTTTTGAAACGCCATGCATGGCAAAGAGTGATGCTATGGATGAAACTAGACAGGGTAGCAGTTGGACCTTCTCACCTTGTAACAGCTGTGATTGAGATCTTAAGTGATTAAGGCTCAGTCATTTGCATTAGGAGAGGTCTAATATATGGCCTTGGCCACATCTTGCAGTTGCAAAGATTTCTGTTGCTTTTGGTGTGCAAATAACTCATGCAAATTACTGCGTTTCTGGTATGATACGGGGGCATCCAAGCAATGTAAGGGCACCGGCATCAGCCCTAGACTGCAAATAACTGAAAATACTCAAGATGTACTTAAGGGTAAAGGTTGCTGAGCAGCCAGTTTTGCTAAAAGGGTCGCCAACCTCCAAGTGGGCCCAGGAAATCCCCTTGAATTAAAAGTGGATCCCTGGACTATAGGGCAAGGGTGGCCAAACTGTGGCTGGGGAGCGACATGGGGCTCTTTCACACATATTGTGTGGCTCCCGGCAGGGCAGCTGGGGAAGCGAAGGGGAGGCATACTTTTTCTCCCTCCCTACTTTCCATCTGTTTCTCTCTCTCTCTTTCTTTCCACCTTTTTCATTCTTTCTTTCCACCTCTCTCTTTTTCGCTCCCACTTAGACAAATAAATACCACTAGCAAACAAATAAATATCATTGGGCAAATAAATATCATTATCGATATCTGTTTTGACCACTTCCCCCCCTTTGGCAAATGTGCATATATTTTTAAATAAAAATGTGTGTGTAATATTTGTTCATGTCTTGCGGCTCTCGAACATCTGACATTTATTCTATGCGGCTCTTACGGTGAATAAGTTTGGCCACCCTTGCTATAGAGGTCAGTCCCCCTGGAAAAAATGGCTGTTTTCAAAAGTGGAATCTGTAGCATTATACATCTCTTAGATCCCACCCCTCCCCAAACTCTGGTCTCCCTAGGCTCCGCCCCTAAATCTCCAGGAATTTCCCAACCTGGAGTTGGCAATCCTGTTCACTGATCCAATCCATACAGTGAATGTGAGTGTCTGGTAAGGGAACAGCTCCCTTCCCTGTTCAGCTAAGTTCCTCCCTTCACTGACTATGTAGGGTTGCCAGCTCTGGGTTGGGAATACCTGGAGATTTGGGGGGTGGAGGCTGGGGAAGGTTGGGTCTGGAGACAGAGCTTCCTCGGGGTATGAAACCATAGAGTTCTCCCACCAAAGAAGCCACTTTCTCCAGGGGAGCTATTATCCAGAGAGCAATCATAGTAGCAGGAGATCTCCAAGCCCCACCTGGAGGTTGGCAACTCTACTCACTAGCTTCAATGCTTATTCCACTCCTAATATGCCAGATTCCACCCCACCTCCCCCTTGCCGTACTCTTCTCCTGCTTTCCCTGTCCCTTCCCTCCCCCGGGAATTCCCTTGCATCTGCCAAACTTTTGAAAAACCCCAAACTCGAAGCCCTGTAGAAGCTACATTATCTTTTACACGATTTCCTATATTCACCGTGTCTTTTCCTCTTCCTTGTGCTTTCCCTCTAGATACCACAACATACTCCACCGAACAGTCTGAGCACTTTAAGCCATGCAAAGATAAGGATCTTGCATACTGTCTGAACGATGGGGAATGCTTCGTCATCGAAACCTTAACAGGCTCCCACAAACACTGCCGGTAAGTCTTTACGCCAAATGATGAGAGCTGTGAGGATGTAAATAGAAAAGAAAAAAGGGGGGAAATATACTCCTTGACTGGGGGATATGATTTGGAGTTGCAAATACATGGGACCTGATGCAGATTGAAATAATTCTTTTGAATGGTGGTGACAGTTTACTATTAAGAATTGTAACAAAGAACAATGACTTATCTCCTATGGGTTTCCCACAATCACCTATTTCTTGGGTAGTGGGGCTGGAGGGTTCGTATCTATGTCTAAGCGGAAATTAATTGGAATTGATTTTATATGGCAACATATGGTGTTGAAAGTTTTTTAAAAAAACCCATGATGTTTGAAAGTTAAAAAAGGAGTTTTGATGTTAGAGTCTTGGAGGTTCACCCAAGAAGACGGATGGTTTTATTTTATGTTTTCAGAATTAACTGTGTCTTTGTATATACCAGACTGGCTTTGAGGGTTCTTAGAGTCTCTGGGCAAGAGACTGGCGTGAACTCGCGGAGGTGTGGTGGGCTGTGAAAAATCAAATTGACCGGTAGTACAACATCTAATTTGCATTTAGTACTGAGCCTCAGGAACAGGGTGCGGTTCAGGAAAAAAAAATCGGTTTTGCCTTTTGAGATCAAACATTATCTAGGAGTTTGTACGTGTGACTGTTCAGTAAATGCACTTTCTAATGCAATTAATCATCAGATGCGGTTTGGACCACTACCATTAATAATAGAATATTGTTGTGGATCTACATATTTGGCAGTCGTTTCAGGGCAAAATCAAGGATAACAGCGACTTAAAAGGACTGTGTCTACAGTAGAGAGGCCATTCTTGACCTTATAAATTTATTTATTTATTGTCTTTACTGTTTTTGCAACCGAAGTCATCCATAGCAAAATGGTGACGTTCTACATTTTCATACCTTGTAGTGAAAAGTAGGTACTATGGCCATCTCCTGTGGCTTTGGAGATGCCCCCGTTATGGTAGCTCTCTGTGAAGTACACAGCTAGAGTCAGGAAGCCAGAAAAGAGGACTCTCTATGCCAGGTATCTCCAACAGGTAGATTGCGATTTACCAGTAGATCGCGGAGGGGTCAGAGGTAGATCACCAGCCCCACTTGGTCTCCTGGTTTGCTGGACAGGTTTTTTTTTTGGGGGGGTTGTGATTGTTTGGTGGCATTTGATTATTGAAACTAATTAAAAGTTATTGAGACAGTTAAAGAAAGTTATAACTCAATAAAAAATTAAAAAATGTCCGCAGTTCTTTCTGGATCTTCGTCTCTCTGTTTTGTTTTTGCTTATTTTGCTTACCAGTAAATGACAGAAGGTGCATTAGATATGGGGGGGGGGGCGCACGATGGAACCTAACTTTAGTGGGTTAAAATCTAATTTGAAACTAATTTGAAACTTTATTTTCATGGTGGTAGATCACTGGCACTTTTGGTCGGAAAAATAGATCACTACTTGTTCGAAGTTGGACATGCCTGCTCTATGCCACCTGAAGCAGTCATGCCATGTTGCTTTATGGTGAGACCAGCCCTGCCAATGACCTATATCTATTATTTGCCCTTGAGGAAATAGACAGCCATTGGATTGTATTAAAGGAAGCCCTTTTGATAAACAGGGACAATCAGTTTGCAGACTGAACTATGGATGCCAACTCTGGGTTAGATTCCTAGAAATTTGAGGGTGGAATCTAGGAAGGGTGGGGTTTGGGGAGAGGAGAAACCAAAATGGGATATAACAACATAGAGTCCAACTTCTGAAGTTACCATTTTCTCCAGGGGAACTGATCTTGATAGCCCGGAGATCGATTGTAATTCTGGGGGATCTCCAGGTCCCACCTGGAGTTTGGCATCCCTAGGCTGGACTGAGACTCGGAAAAAAATAAGTTTATCCTACTCTTGGTGGCCTCATCAAATTGTAACTGAAATGTGGTAGAGTTTGCCGAGTTTCAGTCTCAAGAAAATGTTTTACATTTTATGGGGGGAGAATGTATGAAGGATGCTATATTTCAGTGCTGCGGTTCTCTTTTGGTTTTTGTCTGTAGTGCTCTACCAATGCTGTGCTTGTACACAATCCGTAATTTTTGATACTTGTATTGCTCAGATGGAAAAAAAAAATATTATGGGAAATAGCTCCAGATGTGCTGGCCCATTTGTATTACAGAATTCAAGTTTGGACTCAAGTTAAATAATAAAAGTATCCCCCATATAAGAAAACAGATATTGTTCCTCCCTGCTCTTAATGAAAACAACAACAACAATAATAGCCTAAATATGTGGTATGTTTCCCCTACATCTGTATTCTTTTTCAATGATGGGATAAAGACTGTCTCTTTACTCTATATCATATTGTGTTATGGTCTCATGTATATTTTAAAAGGCAAAAGGATTGCCAGTCAAGGGACCAGAGACTGCCATGACTGCCGGGAGATACCAGCCTTATTAGTGCCTGACCATCCATGGTAGAGTCATAAGTTGTGTGAAAGGGTTAGATCAAATTAGACATTGCTTGTTACAGAAGTTCGTCATAGAAACCCATATGTAAGAAGCACATATGGACCTGATGCTGATGGCGATCATGATTCAGGAGGAGGGGCTCCTGCCTTTCCCCCCACACTGTTTTCAGCAGCTGAAACAGCCCAGGGGCCAGAGGGGCAGCAAATAATGCCCTACAAGGTGGATAATGTCAGTCTCCAAAGGGTTTGGGTTATTTTGGCTACCAAGAACAGCATGGAGGGGGAGAGGCAGGATATTATGAACTGAGACTGAGGCAGCGTTTCTTAAACAAGTGATTTCTTTATTCAGCTCAGAACACAGCCAACAACACACAGAGAACGATGCCACTAATACATTTTGAACGAGCGAGGCCACACCCCCTAGAACAATTACGATTGAGAGCTTAGGGCCAATAGGAACTGTTCCTGCTGAATGTCAGACACTGTCCTGATTGGTCTGTCTCCCAACACCGACCAATCCTCTTGCAAATTCTAGGATACCAAGAGTCAATGGAGCTTGTGGCCGAAGCTCCAGTTTAGATTGCATGGCATAATACATAAGCAAATCCATAACACAGGAGTTGCTTCTCCCCCCATGCTGTGGTCCCTTTCAGAATCAGGCCCATCTACACTTCTGGCACAGGAATTGCCACTAGGGTTTGCAGCTGCTGTATGGCTGCACATCCCCACAGTGAACCCAGGTAAAAAGTAACATTTAGTTTGGCTGTTTGTGTCGTAAGAACAGAGTGGCCCCTGAGAGCACGGAAGTGGCCCATCCTTCTAGATGACTTTTAACGAAGAAGCCTTGGACGTTTACAGAAAGGAAGACGTCCCGTCTAGCTGTTAATATTCAGCTCCTGACTAGTGCTTTTGTTTTTCCTCTCAATCAGATATGCTCGGCTGATCCTTCCCGTCTCCCCCTTATTTACTTTCCTCATATGACATACTTATTGAATTAATTATTTGGAATTATACAGCATGGAGATTTATGACATTAACTCACTAAGCCCATCATAAAACTTTATCGGTACTTTAGGAGACTGTTCTGTCAGTAGCCAGTTACTTTTCGGCCAAGAGCAGTCACACACACACACAGATAGATGGGGGGGCAACGTTCCCTCTAAGCTGTGGAGTCTTGTGAGCAAAAATTCTGCTTTGTGAGCCACTGGCATTAAAGTTGTGAGTGAGCAAATTGGCTGCCGCATAAATGAGTTTGCTCTGGAGCCCTCCTTCCTGAGCTAAGACAAAAATGTGTGAGCAAGGGGCTAAATAACTGTGAGCTAGCTCACACTAGCTCAGCTTAGAGGGAACACTGATTGGGGGGGGGGCATTCTTCTGCACACACTGCCTCCTGAGCCTGCACAGTTTTGTTTCTGAGCAGGAAGCCAAAGTACAAGGTTATCCAAGGGCCATTTCCCCCCAAAAAAAGTGACTGGCCACTGGTTCATATTGATGCTACTGCTACATTTTTGATAAACTGTGCTTTAAACATACATTTAAATATATATATTAGAAGCCGCCTTAAATCCATTATCAAAAGAAGGCAGGGTATAAACGGTGTAAATAAATAAAATGAAGAAGCAAGGCAAAGTAAGAACATCAGAAGAGCCCTGCTGGATCAGACCAGTGCTCCATCTAGTCCAGCCTCCTGTCTCACGCAGAGGCCGACCAGTTCCTCTGGAGGGCCAACAACAGGGCACAGAGGCAGCCTAAGAGGCTGAGGCCTTCCCCCGATGTCGCCTCCTGGCACTGGGATTCAGAGGTGTAGTGCCTGCGAATGTGGAGTTTCCCTTATGTCTCCATGGCTAGTAGCCACTGATGGACCTCTCCTCCATGAATCTATCAAATCCCCTTTTAAAGCTGATAAGACCATAAAGTACAGCAACAGGCAAGGAATGCTGGCAGCTGTAGGATTCTTCTGATGTGGACTGGGCAGTCAAATGCTATTCTCATCCCAGGGACCAAGGCTCAATAGGTTATGTTGTGGAGACAGAAGTCAGCTGTTAGATGGCGGTCAATGAGTGAGGTTGTCGGTAGGCTTCCCAGTACTACCTCAACAAACTCTGAGAGATTTGGGGTGGCGGTGCATGGGAAGGGCAGATTTTGGAGGAGGATGGGATGTCTCTGCTATGTGACGCTCTAGGCCTCCCCCCCTACCTCTGTGATCTGTCATAGAAATTAAGAGAAATGCCTAGAGTGTCACTGTTTACTTTTTTTCCTCCTGCTCCTTACTTCTTCAGGGACAGGAAATTTGTGCTGGGGTTGGGTAAATTCCCTAGACGGGTAAATGGAAGGTCTTAGTAGAGCCTAAAGGAGTGGCCATATGCATAAACAAGGTCTTAGTAGAGCCTTTGCAGAAAACAGAAGGATAAATATACAATTTTACAGGGGTCTTTTCGTAGAAGAACAGCTGCAGAAACTCATTAGCATATGGTATGCTAATGAGCTATTAGGCTATTAGCATATGCCACGCCCCCTGACATCACCGGAAGTAATGTCAGAAGGGGAAGCAAAAGGGGGGGGAAGCATCTTCAAAAGCCTCCCCTTCCCTTCCCCAGCTGGTCTGGGTGGGGGAGCTAAGAGAGAAGGGGTTTAAAGTTTAAACTCCTTCTCATGAGAGTTGGGCCACAGAAGGAGGAAAGAGGGAAGGAAAGAGAGAGTAAAGAGAAGGAAAGAAGGAAGAGGGAAAGAAAGAGAGGGAAGAAGGAGGGAAACAGGGAAAGGAGGAAAAAGAGAAGAGAAGAAGGTGGGAAAGAAAGAAAGAAAGAAAGAAAGAAAGAAAGAAAGAAAGAAAGAAAGAAAGAAAGAAAGAAAGAAAGAGAGAGAGAGAGAGAGAGAGAGAGAGAGAGAGAGAGAGAGAGAGAGAGAGAGAGAGAGAGAGAGAGAGAGAGAGGAGAGGAGAGGAGAGGAGAGGAGAGGAGAGGAGAGGAGAGGAGAGGAGAGGAGAGGAGAGGAGAGGAGAGGAGAGGAGAGGAGAGGAGAGGAGAGGAGAGGAGAGAAGAGAAGAGAAGAGAAGAGAAGAGAAGAGAAGAGAAGAGAAGAATGAGGGAAAGAGGAAAAAGAAAGAAGGAAAGGAGGGAATGAAAGAAATTCAGTGGCAATTCAGCCCCATTATACCCTATGGGCCATTGAAGTCAATGGTGAAAACATAGGGTATATTCTGGGGGCTGGAGGGAGGGGTTTAAGGGAGAGGCTCCAAGATCACAGGATAGCTGACGGAGCCTCTCCCCAAGATACCCACCAAGTTTCAAGAACATTGGACCAGGGGGTCCGATTCTATGGGCCCCCAAACAGGTTGCCCCATATCCTCCATTGTTCTCTATAAAAAAACATAACTTTTTTTCCCACCATAGAGAACAATGGAGGGAATAGGGGCAACCTGTTTAGGGGCCCATAGAATTGGACCCCCTGGTCCAATGTTCTTGAAACTTGGTGGGTATCTTGGGGAGAGGCTCCGTCAGCTATCCTGAAAGTTTGGAGCCTCTCCCTCAAACCCCCTCCCCTCCAGCCCCGAGAATATACCCTATGTTTTCACCATTGACTTCAATGGCCCATAGGATATAATGGAGCTGAAATTGACATTCGGCTGCCTGAAAGACTCTTCGGGACGCCGGCTGGGGGCGGGGCTTGGCTCCTGAGCTCCCGGAGCTGTGCTCCGGTGCGCTCCCCCCCGAAAAGACCCCTGCAATTTTACCACTTGACCTTAAATGCCAAAACACCGGTCACATAGGCCATTTCTTTACATTTGACTTGGGGGAAGCTGAATGTGTAAACTGACTCTGTTGGAAAATATTGTGTCTGAAGTAATGCAAAAGTTCTGTTTGTAGTGTTAGATACCAGGAGGCCTGTTTGCACATGACAATCTGCCTGTGATGCTACGTTTGTCCAATGATAGACATGGGCGGTGCTGGGGCTCAGTGACATGCAGAAGGTTCTAGCAAGGTTCAGTCCCTGGCATCTCCATCAGGTACTAGTAGGTAACATGACAGACCCCCCCTTGTGAGACCTGGAAGAGTAGACAATGTTGACCTTGATGGAGTAAGAACCTGATATAAGTAGGGTTGCCAAGTCTCCAGTTGCTTGAGTTCTCCTGGAATTACCACTAACCTCCAGGTTACAGAGATCAGTTCCCCAGGAGGGTAGAAGAATGGCTGCTTGGAACTGGAAGGTGAATTCTGGCCCCGGTCACACAGGAGGATTTGCCCTGCGAAACGGACGGGTTGAGGGCGCACAAATGGGTGCAATCATACAGCAACATCTGGGAAGTGTAGCGCACCCGTCACCAACCCATACCGTCGGCCCGAAAAAGCGGTTTTAAAAAGTACCAGCAAAAGGGTAGTAGCAACCGGAAAACGCGGGTTGCAGGCGAGGTCAGATCGCGGAAGCGGAGTTAATCCGGCACATCGGGCACGCGCATGTGTCCCGTCGCACCGGATGTGTTTTTTCCAAGCCTCCACAGTATGTGAAGAAACGTAAGATTGTGCATGTGCAAGAATGCGAAAGCAAAACATTTTGATGCGCTTCAACATTGCTGTGTGATTGCCGGCCATTGGCATCTGCGTAGCATCTTGGGGACCCGTCAGATCGAGCTACCTCACATCTTTTTGCTCCGGCTCTAATTTGCCTTCCTCCAGCGGCGCAGTACCCCGCTCGTGTGTCCAGGACCTCTGTGGCATTATAGCTCACGAAGTTCCCACCCCTCACAAAACCCCGCCTTCCCTTGTTTCACCACCAACAATCTCCAGTAATTTTCCAACCCAGAGTTGGGAACCCTACATATAAGGCACTTCATCCTATTTGTTCATGTAATTGGCGCTCACCAGCCCTAGAACTGGCAGTGGTACAAACCAGTGATTTTCATCCAGTTCAGAGAAGAGAATCTGTGCTTTCAAGTAGTCATATGTCTTTGAACTTGTTTGTTTGTTTGTCTTCTCACTAGAGAGGAAAAAAAGCAGGTGGTAGTATGGCACCAGTTGGAAATAATTAAATAAAAAAGGGAATGGAATCATTATACGTTAGGTCAGTGCGTGTGTTTTATCAGCAGATGCATGGCACAGATTATATTAATAAGGGTATGGATTTTATTGAGTAAGTGCCAGCAGGGATAAATATCAACCCTGAATTGCCTTTTTATATGCCGTATTTTCAAGGTTGTTACACTTAATTTTCTCTTCCAAATTTCTGGCATGTTCACTGGGGCAATCATCCTTTTTGAGTGGTAGGTCCTGCAGAATAATGATCTCTCTCTCTCTCTCTCGGCAGTTCAGCTGTTGCTTAGAGAAATAAAGAAATATTCTCTCCTAACAATTTCACCGCAATAATCTTTCTAGCTAGTCTAGCATCCCCCCCCTCGTGGGGTGTGTGTGTGTGTTTTCTTTTTCTTTTGCAGGCTCACAAGTCCTTTGGTAGACTGTCATCCCCTCTTCCTTTTCTCCTGGTATTGGTTCCCTTCTGCCAAGTAGAACTGTCTACACATAATGCCTACTTCCTTCCTTTCCTTGTAAAACTAGTTCATAAGCCATGTATATCACTGGATTTCACATCACACATTTTTTTTTTTTAATATACATTTTATACAATTTGTTCCCAGCCTTCCTTCCCTTATACAGCCAGCAAGGTGGCTATCAAGTTAAAACATACCTGATAACACCACATTTCAAAGTCATTAAAACCAACAAAACACACATCATTAAAACAATTGAAAGCAGAGTTAAAATACATGCAAACAAATAAAACCAATTACAACATTTGAGGATCCTCAATGTAATGCATAGATTGACTGTGCTGAGAAGTGATGCAAGTCAGGTGATGTCTGATGCTGGTCCTGCCCGTGTCCTTATAGACCATGGCTATGTACGCACCAAGTTATTGATTGATATTGTTGTCACCAGATGATGAATGTGGATATGTGAGCCAGTCCTTAAATTTGTTGTTGTTGTTCAGTCGCACGGTCGACTCCGACTCTTCGCGACCCCATGGACCAGATTACGCCAGGCCCTCCTGTCTTCTGCTGTCCGCTGAAGTTTGCTCAATTTCATGTTCGTTGCATCGATGACACTGTCTAACCATCTCATCCTTTGCCCGTCCCCTTCTTCTTTGACCTTCAATCTTTCCCAGCATCAGGGTTTTCTCCAGTGAATGCTCCCGTCTCATTTGGTGGCCAAAGTATTTGAGCTTCAGCTTCAGGATCTGGCCTTCCAGGGAACAATCAGGGTTGATTTCTTTTAGGACTGACTGATTTGATCTCCTTGCAGTCCAAGGGACTCTCAAGAGTCTTCTCCAGCACCATAGTTCAAAAGAATCTATTCTTCGGCGCTCGGCCTTCCTTATAGTCCAACTCTCGCAGCCATACATTACTATGGGGAATACCATTGCTTTGACCATGCGGCCTTAGATACTCATGCACTATTTTGTTCGACAATTTTGTTTTGCATGTTTTGTATTATATTGCCGTTCCTTGAATTTCCCCATGCTCATTGAGTTTGAAGGTGTTCTCCCAGTGTTCCTGGAAACCCAAACACAAACAAATGGCCTATCAGGTTGAATTCTCTCACCTCTAGTTTCCTTAGTACCCCTCCCGTATCACCCCTCTATTATCGGAATCCAGCATTCATGATCGCCATGATAGGTTCAATGTCTGTCTTTCCATAAATTAAATCTAATACTCTGTGTTTCAGTAGATTTGTCACTTTCTAACACAGTTCTTATTCCTGGATAATGGCCTGAGGTTATAAGAGGAAACAGCCATCAACAGTTTATGACTGATGGCATCAGTTGTATACAATCAGGCTGTGATCCATCAGTGTGAGAGCTGGTTCTAGGTTAAATCCCTGACTTAAAAAGGATCTCAGACCAAACGTTTCCTGCCCAAGCTTCTGCCAACCAAAGTAGACAATACCTATCCAGAAAGATCAGTGATATATAGGTCATATAGGGTATCAGCCCAGTTGCAGAGCTGAGGGAAAGGTATTATTATTATTGCAGAGCTGAGGGAAGAACCATTGGGGTCAACAAGGGGCAAGAGATGAGTAGCCAGGAGGAAGGCGAACCGGTACTAGCTCCCTAAGGAGCAAAGGCCTCCTCTGGGGAAGAGACCATCTTGAGAGAAAGGGCCAGCTCAGGGAAGAAGGAACTGGAAGTGGCCAGGGGGGAGAGGGGTGTAAAGGGCCCTGGGTGAAGGATGCAAGGGAGGCAGCTGGCCTAAAGCTGAGAAGGAGTGGTGGGCAGTCTTTTTTTGGACCTAGCTTCCTGGGCACTGGGAAGGTGACATTCCTGGCCCAGAGGGAAGCCAAAAGGGGCTTTTCTCAATTAACCCAGGCAGCCCAGCTCCCCCCTGGCTTAACCTTCCAGAAAAGGTGCAGCGGTCGGGATCGGAGATTAAGGAGCTGGGAGGAGGACTCAGGCCGGGAGGGCAGCCCCTCACAGCGGGGTGTGAGGAGAGGGGAACTGGCTGGTCTGCAGGGTGGTAGTGAACCCCAGGGCCTGGCACTGCCAAAGACACAAGTAATTAGAGGCCAACCAAGTCTTTTCTACTGTGTTGACAGGGTTGCTGGCGCCAGCATGGGAAGTACCTGGAGATGTGCTGCATTCTCACAGGATTGCTGCCACAGGCCATGGATCTGTCACAAAGTTGAACTCGATGGGTTTGAATGCTATAAATGTGTCTCCCCCCACCTGCAGAGTGGCCATAGTGTTTGCCCCCTCTCCTTAGTCAGATCTTGCCTTTCTCTGCAATTAGGTTACAGTAACCAAATGATGTGTGTCTCTCTGTGTGTGTGGGAAGTGCCATCAAGTTGCAGCTGACATACAGTAACCGTGTAGAGTTTCCAAGGCAAGAGACAAGCAATGGTGGTTTGCCATTGTCTGCTTCTGCATAGCAGTCCTGGACTTCTGTGGTGCTCTCCCGTGGCTCAGTGGCAGAGCATCTGCTTGGCACGCAGAAGGTCCCAGGTTCAATCCACGGCATCTCCAGTTAAAAAGAATTAGGCAGCAGGTTGTGTGAAAGATCTCCACCTGAGACCTTGGGGAGCTGCTGCCAGTCTGAGTAGACAATACTGACCTTGAGGGACTGATGGTCTGATGCAGTCTAAGGCAGCTCCATGTGTGTGGGGTCGGGAAGGGATTTTCCTCCAGCCCAGATTGGACCAGGGAACCTGGAGGGCTTTTTTGGGGAGAAGGGCCTGTAGCTCAGTGGTAGAGCATCTGCTTGGCATGCAGAGGGTCCCGTGTTAAATCCCCAGCATCTCCAGTTGAAATGACCTGGCAGTAGGTGATGTGAAAGATCTCTGCCTGAGACCCTGGAGAGCCGCTGCCAGTCTGAGTGGACCACTGATTCCCAAAGTGGGCAATACTACCCCCTGGGGGTGCTGGTACAATCCAGGTGGGCAGTAGGAGTCTTGGGTGCAATTGGGGGGCATTGAATAAAAACAAGGGGGCAGGTGGAAGCATAAAGAAAGAAGAGTCCAGAACCTATCTAAAGCAGCCTTTTCCTGCCGTCTTCTGGTCTTCTCTGGGATGAGGGAGGGAAGCACAGGTGGAGAGGGATCCCCACAGCCAATCACGGCCATGCATTTGCAAATTGCAAATGCATGTGCACCCTTGTAAGACTGGTGTTGCTGCTGGGCTATTGTGTGGTGGTTGCTGCTGGCCTCTGGCTTCAGGCCAACAATGTCTTCCTTTACTTACAACGACATCTTTCTTTACTATGCGCAAATTTGCCACTGCATCTTTTTGTCCACTTCTTGAAGGTAGATGTCCAGGGGGGCACTGAGTAATTTTTTTTTTCAGAAAAGGGGACGGTAGGCCCAGGCCCGTAGCTACAGCGGGGCATCTTGGGGCTAGGCCCCCTGACTTCCCAGCCAGACTAGGGTCCCCGAGCGATGGCAGGTGCAGGGAAGGAGCTAGGTATTCCTTTACTTCAATTAGCCAGTGCCCTCTAAGGAATTTAAATGCCCCCTGACTTAAAAAATCCTGGCCACAGGCCTGGGTAGGCCGAATAAGTCTGGGAACCTCTGGAGTAGCCAATCCTGACTGTGACGGGCCAACGGTCTGATTCAGTGTAAGGCTGCTTCTTGTGTTCTTGAGTCCATCCAAGTACTAACCAAGGTCAACCCTACTTAACTCCGGAGCCCTGATGAGATGAAGTCTAGCCTGAGCCAACCAGGTCAGTGCACCAAATGGCATCCATTGATAGAAACCTGTACAGCAGGAAATGCAGAAAGTAACACCAACACGGTCTTTAGAATTCAGACAAGCATCCAAGCTTTATGTTGAAAGGACTCTTTTGACCCGTCTTCTGAAACAGGTGGCCATCTAGGTGGACCTCAAACCATCCCCTGCAGTCTTCCAGATAGGTGTGTTTTTTCTGGGGTGGGGGGAATTCTCTCTTCTCCAGTGCTCCACTTGTTCTGGATTGTATTTCCAACACGTTCAATGCATTATTGGGTAAAGAAAATGTATTCTTGAATGAAGGGGGGGGAGAAAGCACTTAAGTCGGGACCTGGCATTACAAGGTTCATTAACTTTCCCTCAAGAAAAGTACATCCCGTTATGCTGACAACCTCCGGTGTGCCTGCTCAGATTTAGAGAGTGAAAGAACATTGTTTTCTTTTTTTCCCCCTCCGTGCAACTTCTTACATCAAAGGCAATCAGCAAACCTGTTAACCGACATCATTAGCTTACAAAAGCTCGTCGGAGCAAATTGCCAGATTATATTTAAGGAGCTGCAAACATGATCTGCCCCGCACATTTGAGGGCACTTTGAAGAGTCCAAATGAACTTTCAGATCCATCAGGTGTCTCTCCAGGCAGTATCCATTTACCCTTTTTTATGCCGCCGTATCTCCTGGAGTGTATGCCGAAATAGCAGTGCCGGTACCTTTCAAGCTTATACACTTTGAGTGCAATTCACTTTAAGACTTCCTACTCCCTCCAGACCTACTCAACTGTTATGATCATCTTGCAAGGCCCTAATCTGGCTGCCCTTGTCTTCTGAGGTCCAGTAGGGTAGGCTTGCTAGCTCTGGGTTGGATAGTACCAGGAGATTGTGGGGGTAGAGCCTGGGGAGGGCGGGGTTTAGGGAAGACGGGGACCTCACAATGCCATAGAGTCCACCTTCCAAAGCAGCCATTTTCTCGAGGGGAACTGATTGTTGCCTGGAGATCAGTTGCAATCAATGTTCCCTCTACGCCCCCCCTCCCCGAGTGGACCAGTTCACATCCTGAGCAGAATATGACTGCTGTTATCCTAAAATGGGCAATGGAAAGTGCAAGACCCCACGTGGCCCCAGGTTGCTGCTAAGCGGGGCTTCCTGTGTTAATGAGCAACTGCTCACACACAAAGTTTAGAGGTAACACTGGCTGGAATCCCAGGAGATCTCCAGCTACCACCTGGAAGGTGACAAGCCCAGATAGGGGACAAACTGGGGAGAGGGCAATTCTCAGTCAAAGCGACAAAATTGTTGGACTCCATCTCCAGGGATATTCGTTTGTCCTTCAGTCTGGTGTAGTGGTTAAGTGCATGGACTCTAATCTGGGAGAACCAGGTTTGATTCCCTACTCCTCCACTTGCAGCTGCTGGATGACCTTGGGCAAACCATAGTGCTGTCAGAGCTGTTCTCTCAAGGACAGTTTCTGTCAGAGCTCTCTTAGCCCCACCTACCTCACAGGGTGTCTGTTGTGGGGAGGGGAAGGGAAAGGAATTTGTAAGCTGCTCTGAGACTCCTTTGGGTAGTGAAGGGTGGGATATAAATCCAATCTCCCTCCTCCTCCTCCTCCTCCTTCTATCACTGTCTTCCTTCAGAGGGTGAAGACATTTTTGTTTTTTCCTTCAGTGACCTCTCCTTCCTACCCTATGCTTTGTTATTTTTTTTCTGTGCTTTCATATATATATTTTATGTATTTTATGATGTGGTATACACTGGGAGATCACTGGTGTCATTCCGGCCCTATGCAAGTCTACCCTGGAAGCCGGAAACCTGTTTGTTTTCTTGTCCCTCTCGTTTGTCTCCCCAAAAATGTAGTCCCAAAGCCTTTATTTCCTTTCCATTTGCACTGTGTAAGTGGAAGTAGTGTACAGGATCCCAGGCATACAGTCCGCCTTTGCAGAAGTGCCTTTCTTACAAGAACTTGTGGCCACTCAATGAAATTGTTGAGCAGTCGGGTTAGAACAGATAAAAGGAAGTACTTCTCCACCCAAAGAGTGATTTAACACATGGAATTCACTGTCACAGGAGGTGGTGGCGGCTACAAGCATGGATGGCTTCAAGAGGGAATTAGATAAGCATATGGTGCAGAAGTCCATCAGTGGCTATTTGCCACAAGGTACAGATAGAGTATCTCAGTCTGGGGCAAGTGATGCTCTTGGGGGGGGGCAACAGTGGGAGGGCTTCTAGTGTCCTGGCCCCACTGGTGGACCTCCTGATGGCACCTGGTATTTTTGGCCACTGTGTGACAGAATGTTGGACTGGATGGGCCATTGGCCTGATGCAACATTTGGCTTCTCTTATGTTCTTATGTTCTTTAGTTTGTCTGTCCAGGGAAGCAGGAAGACAACTGACACCCTTGTGAACTGTAGTTAAATGAAAATTTCTAAAGCTGAACTATTTTTATGGTTGATCTAACTGTCTAGTGCTTTTCTTTCAAACAATAAGTGCATTTTGAATGGGCAATTTGCTTTTCTTTTCATGAGTTATGACTGAAGGGCAACCAGCTATTGCTTTGGAGCAAATATTCATATTTTTTTAAAAAATCCAGTTTTGAATTTCCAAAATTTTCAAATTTCAAAATTTTCAAATTTCAAAATTTCCCAATCTTGAAATGGGGTTTTGGAGTCCAGTTTTCTGATTCGAAACCTCAGCATTTCAGCATTCGAGACTTGCTTGTCTTATGATTGTGTTGGTGTTTTGTTTTGTTTTGATGAGGATGTTTAAAACATTTTGAAATGCAATGCCAGCTTTCAACAAACATTTGGTGCTGCTTCAGAGAGAACTGATCAGAAGAAAAAGGAAAAGTTTTCCTTCAAAATACCAATCTGGTTGACAGTTTTTAAGGGGTTAGGTTAGAACTACATCTTCTGTGCAATTACAAGACTATTTCATCCCAAAAAGCTTTTTTTTCCTTTAAGAATGTCATGGGGGGGGTAGAGAAGTGGTATTTAACACTTTTCCCTCATGTCATTTCACCCCCCTCCAAAAATTGCTTCCCCAGTTGCTTCCCCCCTGAAGAAATAAATAGTTCTTTTTTTAAAAAAATGCAGCTCTAGTTGTTGCAATTTTGGAGTTTGGGAAATTATCATGGAAATCGCATAATACATAGTTCCGCCCTCAGAATCTCAGCTATGTTAAAGCCATACTTAATAACAATTATTAGAAATTTATATGTATAGAAATGAAAATTCATACGTTACCAACCAAGAAGAACCAAATTATAACCCTCAAAAAGAAAGCAAGATTCAAGATGTGAATAACGATTTGTATTACCAGAGGAAGAGAACAAATGCAGGTTTCTCAAGAGAAGGATAATCACAATGCTTGTTCCGATATCAACAAAAGGAACCCACTGATACAGTAATTTATCACGATTGGGGAAATGTTGTTTTAGGTTTCTGTAACATAAAAAAACCAAAACTCAAGTGCATGGAAAGTTGGGGAATGAATGTTTTAATAAAATTTCATTTAAATAAGAAATATCATTGCATGTCAGCTAACAGATACTCACAAATACTAAATACTATTGCATGTCAGCAATCATATACAGTCAAATACTAAATGTCATTGCATGCTGGTAGTCAAAACCATCAAATACTAAATGGTACTGCATGTCAGCAATCAACTACAATAAAATACTAAATGTCATTGCTTGCTGTCAATCAAATGTGCTCATATACCAATTACCATTGCATGTCGGCAATCAAGTACCACCAAATACTAAATGACATTGCATGTCAACAATCAAATACAGTCAAACACTAAATGGTATTGCATGTCGGCAACCCAAAGTGGTCAAATACTAAATAATATTGTATGTCAGCAATCAACTACAATAAAATGCTAAATGCCATTGCTTGCTAGCAATCAAATGTGCTTAGGTACCAAATACCATTGCATGCTGGTGATCAAATACCACCAAATACTAAATGGCATTGCATGCTGACAATTAAATATAGTAAAATACTAAATGGCATTGCATGTCATCAACCCAGAGTGGTCAAATACTAAATAGCATTGCATGTTGGCAAACAAATAACAATAAAACCGTAAATAGTATTGTATGTCAACTTTCAAATGGTAAAAAAGCTATTGTATGCCAGCTATCAAATACTGTTGCATGCCCAGTGCCACTGCATGCCAGCCATCAAATGTCCTCAATATCAAATGCTAAATTGCATTGTTTGTCAGCTGTGAGATGTTGCCATCTACTAAGAACTATTGCATATCAGTTATGAAGTATCAACCAGATACTAATAAGCTGATGCTAGCCATGAAGCTCACAGGGGCAATCTGGGGACAGTCCATCTCTCTGTCTAGTCTGCTCCCAAAGTTGTGGTTAAGATTAAAATGGCGTGCTGTTGATCCTCACTACCTTGAATGTGTTGAAGAAGGCAGATACCACTGGTATTAAATTTGCCAACTGGCTGGCATATATTCAAACTTTTTTTCGGGGGGGGGAACTTAACATTATTCATCATATTCATTCACATTTAAGAAAAAAATGTTGTCTTTTTTCATCTCTAGTTACTTCTTCACTACCTAAGCAATTTAAAAAACCTATTAAGCAGCACAAGAGAAGCTTTGCAAGAGCTGAGATGCCAGATCTCTGCAAAATCCCTTCCCTTTGTAGTAAGATGATTTGAGGGGGACACACACAAAACCCTTTGGGTTACAATTTGCAATCTTTAAAAAATATGGAAAACAGTACCGTACAGAAAGGTTTCGAGTTCCTGTTCTGCTCCAATGCATTCGTCACAAAGGTACCTTTTAAAAATATCGATCAGGAGATGGGATGATGAGGGACACACACATTTCAGTAGATAGCAGAGCAACAGTCCAGTTGCACCTTAAAGACTAACAAAAATTTTGTGGCATGGCATGAGCTTTTGTGAGTCACTGCTCACTTCAGGTATCTGAAGAAGTGAGCCGTGGCTCACAAAACCTCATGCCATGCCACAAATTGTGTTAGTCTTTAAGGTGCTACTGGACTCTTGACCTTTTCTACTGTTACAGAAAGACTAAGACGGCTACCCATCTTGAGCCATCTGCCACTGGACTCAAAGTTTTAATTTCATCTCCGCGAGTGTTACAGTATGCTTCCCTGATGACCTGACCTACTTGTGTGACTACTGAGAAATGGGTTTCTTGAGCAGGACACAGCAAGGAGTTTTAGCTCTAGGGAAAGGAGATCGGGTTCATAGTTAAAATATAGAAACAATTGGCATTGTTATGCACTAGTTTGGTGTAGTGGTTAAGTGTGCGGACTCTGATCTGGGAGAACCGGTTTTGATTCCCCCACTCCTCCATTTGCACTTGGCTGGATGACCTTGGGCAAGCCGTAGTTCTGATAAAGAGCTGTTCTTGAAAAAGAGCAGTTTCTGTCAAGAACTCTCTCAGCCCCACCTACCTCACAGGGTGCCTGTTGTGGGGAGGGGAAGGGAAAGGAGTTTGTAAGCCGCTCTGAGACACCTTTGGGTAGTGAAGGGCAGGGTATAAATCCAGTCTCTTCTCTTCTTCTACCTCACAGGGTGTCTGTTGTGGGGAGGGGAAGGGAAAGGCATTTGTCAGCCGCTCTGAGACTCCCTTGGGTAGTGAAGGGCGGGGTATAAATCCAATCTCTTCTTCTTCACTAGAACTGGTCTTTTAAAGCCCCCCTCCCACCTGCTTAGTGTGCAGTTCACCAAATACACTTGCCTGTCAAATGCATTTACATATACATTGGGGCAGTGTGTTATTTAAGTGCACGGACATTAAGGAAGCATGCCATCTGCATAGTCTGCTGTGTCGTATTGCAGTTGTGAAGCTCATGTGGAATTCCAACACACACCAATTATTCTCCTTTCCCCCAGTCACTGCCTACCCAGACTGTCAATGTCCCTGGTCAATTAAGATAGATTCAGGTGGGTAGCTGTGTTGGTCTGAAGCAATACAACAAAGTTTGAGTCCTGGGGCATCTTTAACACCAACAAAGTTTAATTCTTTGTTGTTCAGTCACACAGTCGAGTCTGACTCTTCACGATTCCATGGACCAGATCACGCCAGGTCCTCCTATTTTCCATCATGCTCTGGAGGTTGCTCAGTTTCATGTTTGTTGCATCAATGACATTGTCTACCATCTCATCCTTTACTGTCCCCTTCTTCTTTTTCCTTCCGTCTTTCCCAGCATCAGGGTCTTCTCCAGTGAGTGCTCCCTTCTCATTTGGTGGCCAAAGTATTTGACCTTCAGTTTCAGTATCTGGCCTTCCAGGGAACAGTCAGGGTTGATTTCTTTTAGGATTGACTGATTCAATCTCCTTACAGTCCAAGGGATTCTCAAGGGTCTTCTCCAGCGCCATAATTCAAAAAAGAGTCAATTCTTTGATGCTTGCCCTTCCTTATAGTCCAAGCTGCCTCGCAGCCATACATTACTACTGGGAATACCCTTGCTTTGAGCATACGGACTTTTGTCGGCAGGGTGATGTCTCTACTTTTTAATATGCTGTCTGTTTGTCATTACTTTCCTTCCAAGGAGCAGGCATCTTTTAATTTCATGGCTGTAATCACCGTCTGCAGTGATCTTGGATCCCAGGAACGCTTATGAAGTTCTATCACAGCTTCCACTGACTTCCCCTTCTATCTTGCCACAGAGAGTGATGGAGGCCGCGATGCCATGTTGTTTGTGTTTTTTGTTCAATGTTGAGTTCTCAAGCTCAACTTTTGCATTCTCTTCTCTTTGCTTCATGCTTGAGCAAGAGGCTCTTCTAGTGTCCTCTTTCACTTTGCTGCCGTTGGAGTGGTATCGTCTGCATATCTGAGGCTGTTGATGTTTTAACCCAGCAATCTTAATTCGGGTTTGTGGTTCATCCAGGCTGGCATTTCGTATGATATACTCTGCAAATAAATTAAATAAGCAAGGTGACAATATACATCCTTGTCGTACTCCTTTTCCTATGCTAAACTAATCAGTTGTTCCATATCCTGTTCTAACTATCGCTTCTTGACCCTTATACAGGTTTCTCAAGAGACATATGCGGAGTTGATCCACACAATCAAAGGCTTTAGCATAGTCAATGAAGCAGAAGTAGATGTTTTTTTCTGGTATTCCGTTGTTTTCTCCACAATCCAGTGACTGTTGGCAAATTGACCTCTAGTTCCCCTACCTCTTTGAAACCCAGCTTGTACTTCTGGCAGTTCTCTATCCACATACTGCTGATGCCTGGCTTGTATGATCTTGAGCATGACCTTGCTAGTGTGTGAAATGAGTGCAATTGTGCAATAGTTTGAAAATTCCTTGGCATTGCCCTTCTTTGAGATTGGAATGTAAACTGCCCTTTTCCAATCCTGTGGCAACTGTTGTGTTTTCCAAATTTGCTGGCATATTGAGTGCAGCACTTTAACAGCAGCATCTTTTAAGACTTTGAATAGCTCAGTGGGGATACCATCACCTCTGTTAGCTTTGTTGTTGGTGATGCTTTCTAAGGCTCATTTTACTTCACACTCCAGGATGTCTGGCTCAAGATCAGTGATCACACTGTCATGGTTGTCAAGATCATTTAGATCCTTCTTGTATAGCTCTGTGTATTCTTGCCATCTTTTCCTAATCACTTCTGCTTCTGTTAGGTCCCTATTGGTTTTGTCCTTTATCGTGGCCAGCTTTGCATGGAACATTCCCTTGATTTCTCCAATTTTCTTGAAGAGATCTCTAGTCCTTCCCATTCTATTGTTTTCCTCTATTATTTTGCACTGTTCAGTCAGGAAAGCCTCCTTGCTGTTCTCTGGAAATCTGCATTCAGCTGGGTAAATCTTTCCTTTTCACTTGTGCCTTTCACTTTCCTTCTTTCCTCTGCTATTTGGAAAGCCTCATCAGACAGCCACTTTGCTTTCTTGCATTTCTGTTTCTTTGGGATGGTGCTGATTGCTGCCTCCTGTACATTGTCATGAACCTCCATCCATAGTTCTTCAGGCACTCTGTTTAATTCTAGGTATAAGCTTATATATGCACATGCAAACTTATACCCAGAATGAAACTTTGTGGGTCTTAAAGGTGCCACTGGATTCAAACTTTGTTCAGCTAGATCCATTGTAAGAGAACCTGGCTGCTACTGAAAATGACTTCAGGCATGCTTGAAATGTGTAAGGGGTTGACAGGAATCTCACAGTTCTGTCTCCACCCCCCCATTCCAAGACTAATTTGGGCATTGTTAATGATATATCAATTATATATGTGCTCCATTTCAGATTTTGGAATGATCTAGGAAGTACTATAGTCTTTTGTGGGTATGCTGTGAATCTCATTCTAAGAAAGAGATGCAGAAATATCCTTTTTTCCAAATAACTAGGGTGTCTTGGACTCTACTGGTACAAAATTCCAGAGCTCCCATTCATTGGGAAAGATCAGACAGGAAGAGCCTTGTATTGGGCTAGCATCTGGGAGACTCAGGTTCAAACCCCCACTTTGCCACAAGAACAGGCAAATATATATATATATATATATATATATATATATATATATATATATATATATATGTATATTTAGTTTTGCCAGCCTCCAGGAAGTGGCTGATGATCTCCTGCTATTACAACTGATCTCCAGGTGACAGAGATCAGTCTACCTGGAGAAAATGGCCACTTTGGAAAGTGGACCCTATGGCATTATACCCCATTGAAGTCCCTCCCCTCCCTAAACCTTGTCCTCTTCAGCCCCCCCCCAAAAACCCCTCAAAGTACTTCCCAACCCAGATCTGGGAACCCTACATACTTTCAACTGAACCTACCTCACAGGGTTGGTGTGAAGATAAAGTGGAGGATGGAAGAACAAGGGATACTGCTTGAGCTCCTGGGGGGAAGAGCTGGTTTTAAAAACAAACCAACAACAAACCTAAATAAGTAAAATGAGGTCTGATAAAAATAATTTAGATGTAGGAAAATTGAGAAGGGGATTTAAAAAAAAAAAAAGTAAAACAAACCAGATAGTTAGTTGCTGTAGATTTTCCAGGTTGTGTGGCCGTGGTCTCGGCATTGTAGGACCTGACGTTTCGCCAGTAGCTGTGACTGGCATCCTCAGAGGTATACACAGAAAGATGGAGTACTCTCTGTGTCGGGGTGCTCACCTTGACACAGAGAGTACTCCATCTTGCTGTGTTATACCTCTGAGGATGCCAGTCACAGCTACTGGTGAAACATCAGGTCCTACGATGCCGAGACCACAGCCACACAACCCGGAAAATCTACAGCATCTAATGAACTCCAGCCGTGAAAGCCTTCGACAACAAACCAGATAGTGTCCGAGGCCCAGACATTTTTGTCATGCAAATAAGTAGGGTTGCCAATTCCAGCCTTGGGAATTCCTGGAGATTTGGGGTGGAACCTGGTGACAGTGTAGGGTTGCCAGGTCCTTTTCGCTCCTCAGTGGGGGGCGGGAGAGAGCTCTCTGGGAGTGCAAGGGGTGGGGTGACATCACTGTGTGTGACGTCTCCAGCATGATGACATCATGCACGCACAGCAATATTCTAGTATTTTGGACAAAACTTTATGGTTATCATGTGATGGCATTATGCTGGGGACATTGTGCCCTGTGGTGGGTTTTGGTGGCGGGGCTTCCCCCACTGGCCAGCTAGCCAGTGGCAGCTTGGAGCCCACCAAATTGTAGGTTCCCCCACTCCCACCCAGGTGCTGGCAACCCAATGACAGTGGCATTTATGGCAGGGAGGGGCCTCAGTGGGGTATAATTTCATAGAGTAAGGCTTGCCAATTCCAGTTTGGGGGATTCTTGGAGATTTTGGATTTGGAGTCTGAGGAGGGACGCCAGTGAGGTACAATGTCCGAGAGTCCACCTTCCAAAGCAGCCATTTTCTCTGCATTTCAAGTCAGCTAGAAGTTTTGTAGACTGTTGTCACGGTCAATTTTGTGAATTTGGCAGGTTCTTTTGGAAGGTGGCCTGAAGAAAGGGAATTCTGAAACAAAGAGAACCTGGGCATTCATCGCCACTGACAACTTTAGAGGAGACAAGGGCTGCCAAGTGTCTCTTACCTGGCAAAGCGGGGGAGAGTCGGTTCCTTTCCGGGACATTCGTGCACACACCGCAATGATGTCACCCGGAAGTGATATCATCACGCTGGGCACGTTGCTGGGCAACGGTCTAGCAATCAGTCTGGAAACTCTATGGTACCATAGAGATTTTGGGCTGACTGCTAGAGTATTGCCTGGTGATGTGCCCAGCGTGATGGCGTCACTTCTGGGTGACATAATCTCCCCGGGCACGTTGGCCCAATCTGGCACTTTGGGGGTGGGGTTTTCCCCCACTGGCCGGATCTGGACTGGCAGGTTGGGGGCTCTTTGGGCGGGAATCCCCCCCCCAGGGGACTTGGCAGCCCTAGAGGAGACCGTGGCTGTACAAGAAGAGGGCTTCACGGTACTCTAATATATCAAATTGTATTTAAGGAGTCCTGTGTGGACGATATTGAATAAATATGAATATATTAGCCACTGACCACTTCAGAGAAGACCTTGGCTGTACAGGAAGAGAGTTGGGCTGTATTCTAATATATTCAAGCTGTTTAAGGAGTCCTATGTGGACCATAGTGAATATGTATGAATGTATTAGATGTTAGTTGTTCATATTACAAAGTTTGTATTAAATTATCGTTAGGACTTTACGTGTCAGTGCATATTTTTTGCACAGTGCTACAGTCTTAGTGCTGTGATTTTGTGTCACATTTTCTCTGGGGGAGATGATCTCTGTTATGGAGATCAGTTGTAATGGCAGGGGATCTCCAGGCCCCACATGACCTCCCTGTGTGAATTTTATCCTCCAAAGCAGCTGTTTTCCTCGGGGGAACAGTTCTCTGCAGTCTGGAGGACAGTGCTAATTCCTGGAAATCTCCAGGCCCCCCCCCCACTTGGAGGGCAGCAACCAATGCTCCCTCTAAGCTGTGGAGTCTTGTGAGCAAAAATTTTACTTTGTGAGCTATTGGCATTAAAGTTGTGAGCGAGTGATTTGGCTGCTGCATCAATTAGTTTGCTCTGGAGCCATCCTTCCTGAGCTAAGACAAAAAATGTGTGATCCGGAGGCTAAAAAACTGTGAGCTAGCTCACACTAACTCAGCTTAGAGGGAACAGTGGTGGCAACCCAACAAATAAGTAATGCTAAACTAGTTCTCCTGTATATTAAGCACAAGATCTGTGGCTCTGTTAGGAAGCCCCGTCCCCCTTCGTCCACCTTCCCTTGGCACGCAACAGGTGTTGAACTCGGCATGTGCCGAGCCTGGTGTTTTGTGTAATGAAGCAATTTCACTTTCCACTGAGCACCTTCCGAGGACCTGATTTTGTTAATGATTTCCCTTTGGACAACTTTGTTTACTAAACATTTTAATTTGCTGAAACCCGTCCCGATTTTTTGCAAGCACTGAAGCCTGGGCCTGCAACGCCGCACAGGTTAGAAATTACCAGTGAAGGTACAACTCTGTAATGGCGGGATTATCTTAAAGGCCAAGCATTGTAGAGCTGGAGTCTATGGCACAGGTGTTTTAATTCCAGGCATAACTCACTTAGACAGTTCAATTGACTTGTAATGCCCCAAAGACAGGAGGAATAATATTCAGAGCCTTATTTTCCTGTTGTTTATTTCAAATAGTCGTCCAGATTAATAACCTCAAAAAGGGGGCCTATGAGGAATTAAATGTTATGTGCGTACCTACACAAAGATGTGGTCGAGGTGCCTGGAATATATAATGATTCGTTTTTACAGGGGGAATGAATGATAGGTCTTAAATCAAGAAAATAATTATAGTCCAGGATCCAGAAAAGCCCAGCAAGCAACTAGTTCTGCAGTTCCAAAGTGGCTTTGCATTCATTTTGAATCAAGTTGCCAATGTCCTGCTGGTGGCTGGAGATCTACCAGGGATTACAGCCAATCTCCCGTTGACAGAGACCAGCTCACCTGGAAAAAATGGCCACTTTGGAAAGTGGACTCTGGCTTTATACCCCATCGAAGTCCTTCCCTTCCCCAAAGGCAGCGACTCGGAGGTGGCAACCCTAGATTTGAAGTTTCATGCCTTGTAACCAAGAGGAGGTCCTTGGACTTTTGAAAGCGCAGCTTTCTGATTACTTTGGAGCAGGGGTTCCACACCTTTTTGAGCCTTGTGGGGTACCTTTGGAATTCTGATATAGTGTGGTGGGCGCAGCCACAGAATAGCTGCTGTAGCTTACCTTCCGACACAGTGAAGAACTTTCTGCTGTGGTGGCAACTACTGCTACAGCAAGATTTTTAAAAAATATAACTAGCAAGAGCCAGTAATAGGGTTGCCAGGTCTAGGTTGGAAAATACCTGGAGACTATGGGGGTGGATCCTGAAGAGGGCGGGGCTTGGGGAGTGGAGGGGCCTCAGCATGATGCAATGCCATAGAGCCCAACCTTCAAAGTCACCATTTTCTCCAGGAGAGCTGATCTCTGTCAGCTGGGGACCAGTAGTAAAAGCGGGAGATCCCCAGGCCCCACCTGGAGGCTGGCAAGCCTAGCCAGTAAGATCTCTGGTGGTTAATCAGAAGCCTTCCTGGGCGAAAGCCCCACCAGGTTCCACCCACCTTCTGAAAGCACTTGGTGGGCACCAGAACAGGTGGTGGTGGGTGCCATGTGGCCCAATGGGCACCACGACGGGGACCCCTTCTTTGGAAGCTCAGTCTCCACGAGTGAGGGCAACACTCCCTCTAAGCTGCGGCATCCCATGAGCCAAAATTCTGCTCCAGGAGCCAAAAGACCTACTAGGATTAAAGTTGTGAGTGAGCCTATATTTAAAACAAACAAACAAAAAAGCAGAGAGAAAGGGGTGGAAAGAAAGCAAATAGATGGAGAGAGAAGAATGAAAGAAAAAAAAAGGGAGGGAGGGAGAGAGGGGAGAGGTGGAAGGGAAACATATAGATGGAGAGAGAGAGAGAGAGAGAGAGAGAGAGAACCCAAGAATTTAAGAAATCTAAAATCTTGGCCTAATTTTACTGCTGCCCCTTATTTATTTAACGTTACTTATGAGCCCTATAGCTGGGCCTTTTCCAGAGCCCGTTTTGAGGCACTCCCTTCTGCTGTACTGCAAGGTAAATTCACACGCGTTCCATTGCATATGCCCATGCATGGCTAATATGGTGGAATCAGTTACTCATGTCCTCCTGTTCTGCAGATTCTATCAGAAGGAACGAGATTACCTTATGTTAAGTATGAGCCTTAACTATGAGAATGATAAACAGTGATTCAACTTTATTCAAAACAGCAAGACGATCAGATAACACAAACAAAAACAGTGGAGCACAGCTCCTTTTTAAATAGTCCGGGCTAAGAGAACCACACCCCTACTTTGGTTAACAACCAATAACATTTGAGGGATAAGGACCAATGAGGCTTGTTCCCTCCATAACATTTCAGTCAGTTCTGACTGGTTACAAACAGTGCAAAATCAAGAACAACCAATAGGATTGTCGAGGCTTACAATCCTGGTCCTGACTTCAAGCTTAACATGTAAAAGAATACAGTCTGTTCACAAGTCAGGACATAACACCTTATACTACCCCTTCTGTCTAGATTTAACCCCCTGCAGTCTTATCTTGATTTTAGGCCAGAAGTCCTACGCAGATTCCTCCTAGGAGATGTTCAGAGTTTAGTGCCTTATGCTGCGTCAAAATTTTGTTTCTTAGCTATTAGGAAACGTAAACTTATTTCAGCTGGAAAAAACCTGTACGATTCCCTTATTCTTATTGTTTTATTTTTACTAATTTTATTATTTTTTCTTGTTAATGTTTGAATACTATTGCGATGTTATTACTGTTTTAATCTCTCTTATATCAGAATTGTACTGTTTTACTGGCTCTTGCTGTAATAAATTTGAGAGAGAGAGAGAGAAAGAGAGAGAGAGAGAGAGAGAGAGAGAGAGAGAGAGCGCATCAGGCACGAGAAGCTGGCCCCAGGATCTGCCATGGTGGGTCCTCTTTCCCTCGCACACAGAACCAGCTTGGAGGCTTCTCCTCCCCGCCTAGGGTTCCCAAGTACTTACCGTCTGGGGGCGGGGGACGAATGCTCCCCGGCCGGACCAGTCTTCCTGGTAACGCACCATGCAATCGCCAGGAAGTGATACCAGGTGACGCTCTGGCAATGGGGCTGAAAACTCGATGGTACCATCGAGTTTCCAGCCCCATTGCCAGAGCGTTGCCTACCGTCCCTTCCTGGCAACGGCATGGTGCTCCGCGCCTCTCCTTCCCCTGGGGATGGTCCTGCAAGGATATATCCATCCCCTGCCGGCATGCGGTAAGTTCTTGGGAAGCCTATCCCCGCCAGTTTGAAGCGTCAGGCAGGAGAAGCTGGCTTGTTATGTGATCATATAGAAGACAGTGTGGGTGCCCTGAATTCCAGCCTCACCATTCAAGCAGAGCTCCGTGGGCTGGAATCAGATGGGGAGAAACAGTTGCATCACTGCAGCACTGGGAATGGAAATGGTCCATGGAGCCCATCCGATGGTCATGGATCCGTGGTCCAGGTCTCCATAAGGCCATCAGTGAGGAGCGTCAATGTCAAAGTGGTTTCAACAATGGCATTTTCTGCCATTGCCATAGCAGTCTGGCGCGGACTGTTTGGAAGAGAGATCTTTCAATTCATTTTTTTTTTACCTCTTTAGGACATCAAGAGGCTGAGAGTAGGTGAGAATCAGATGTCTTTATACATTGGATGTTTTGAATACCCCCCCCCAACAAAGGTTATGATACAGCTGAGCTTTGCAGGCAAATGCTTCTGAGTCACTTCAGATTCTTAATAAGGCAAAGGGAATTGGCATTGATCCTAATCGAAATAGATAGCGGCGCCTCAAAACATGCACCCTCTCTCTGTCTCTCTCTCTTTTTCTGTTTCAAGCTTTGCTGTCTCCTCCAGCTCAACCCTGCATTGTGTCACTCCATTCAGCTGTGCTTGTGGGAGACGCAGAGCGCTTGGGAACGGTGGTTTTTTGAACTTCCACACGGGGATCTTGTTATGCAAATTAATTTCAGCTAAAAAAGGAAATCTGTTACATATTTCCACTGGTTCCTCCCTCCCTCCCTTGCCAGTTCCTCTTTGGTTTTGCGTGTTTTTAAAACTCTTTCAGGTTCAGTTTGCTCAGTCATCAGGTCTCACATTCTAAATAGATTTACTCGAGTGTGTTGTCAAGTTGGCAGTTCCGTTCCCACTAAAGCTGCCGCGGGGTTGCGCCGCCGTTTGCCCCGATATTTTTAGTCAATTTCACACCCGAAGCCGCGGGGCTGCATTTTGACCCGCGGCTCGCCCGATTTCCCCGCAGTTTCGTAATCCTGTTTTTTGAGGATTACGAAACTGCGGGGAAATCGGGCAGCCGCGAGGTCAAAATGCAGCCCCGCGGCTTCGGGTGTGAAATTGACTAAAATATCGGGGCAAACGGCGGCGCAACCCCGCGGCAGCTTTAGTGGGAAATCACCCCTTGTGTTGCAAGAGGACTTCCCAGAAGTGGCAAGGAAAAAAATAAATAAATAAAATGAAGAGAGGGGCTCCTCTGTGTCTCCTGTACCCACTGACAAAGGAGGTTGCCCTCTGCTTCTTGGCAGAATTTGCTGGTTTGCCCTAACGTACCAGCTGGCCTTCTCTGTTGTTGGGAGGCTGGGTGATTCAGCTGCATTGTGGTATTGTGTGTGTGTGTGTATGGCTCTTTTTGTAGCAGGAACTCCTTTGCACATTAGGCCACCCACTCCTGATGTAGCCAATCCTCCAAGAGCTGACAGTAGCCCCTGCAAGAAGAGCTCTGTAAGCTCTTGGGGGATTGGCTACATTAGGGGTGTGTCGCCTAATAGGCAAAGGAGTTCCTGCTACAAAAAGAGCTCTGTGTGTGTGCGTGCATACACACACACGCACTTATCTCCAATCAAACTTTATTTGCCCCATTCAAATGGCTGGGCAGGTACCCTCCAGGTGGGACCTGGACACCCCCCAGAATTACAGCTCATCTCCAGACTACAGAGATCAGTTCCACTGGAGAAAATGGCTGCTTTGGAGGATGGACCCTATGATATTGTACTCCACTGAGGTTCTTGTCCTCCCCGGGCTCCATCCCCAAATATCCAGGAGTTTCCCAACCCGGATCTGGCGACACCACTCTACCATCCCCTGCCGGTGGCCAGGAGGGACCTGGCAACCCTAGCCAAGAGCAACCAATAAGGGTAAGCCCATGGTCAGGAGAAGGACTGTTGGTCAGTGGCTGAGTACCTACTTGGCTTGCAGGAGATCCTCGCTTCATACCATGGCATCTCCAGTCTCAAGTACCAGGCGTCGGAAAGGCCATTCTGTGCCCGTGACCCTGGAGAGCAGCTGCCGGCTACAGTCAACAGTACTGAGTGGGATGGACCAATGACCTACTCTGTATAAGGCAGCTGTGGATGCAGAATACTGCCCTGGCCAAACCTGAGCTGTTGATTTGGGGAGCTGCTGGACCAATACAAAGATGGAGCAGGATTACATATCGCCAGAGGTGGCAGAATTACATGTCCTCAGAGGTCGCATGTGCAAGTAGGGGACATGTGCAGATCCATGGCATACGGAAGTATGTGAGTGGATTCGTCTAAGGGCAGATGCACGCACATTTGGCAAAAGGGTGCCTCAGCTGTCACGTGTTTCAAGGACCCAGTGTTGCCACCAAAGTGCTTTCGGCTGTAGCACTGTAGCTGGAACACATGTGCAGCCTTTTCATTGTGTGTGTGTGCGTGCTTGGTGGCTGGGCTTCCAACAGCTAGGTTATCCCCCGTGTAGCAGTGTCTATCCTCTCCATGTGTGGGGGAAAGGCACTGAGCTATTTTTCATTGATCCAGGCTAGTTCCGACAAAGAAGTCTTGGGGAAGGGCTCTGGGTCAGTGGTGGAATGTCTGCCTGGCCTGCAGAAGGTCCCAGGTTCAACACCCCAGCATCTCCACTTAAAAGGAACAGGTAGCAGATGATATGAGAGACCTGTGCCTGATATGAAAGACCTGTGCCCTAGAGCAGGGTCGCCGGGTCCCTTCTGGCAACTGGCAGGGGGTGGGGCCTGGGGGTCTTACCAGGAGCACCAGGGAGGCACATCTAACATACAGTGACATGTCCACGTCACTGCCCACATGACCCAGAAGTTACATCATCACATCTGGGACATTGGGGCAATGCTCTGATATTTGGGCAAAAAACCTATTGTAAATTTGGCTTCTACCATAGAGTTTCTGCCCAAATACCAGAGTGTCACCCCTACACCCCAGACATGATGATGTCACTTCCAGGTCACATGGGCAGTGGCGTAGACATATCGCTGCACATCGGATGGATCTTCCTCTTTTCGGTGTAAGTTCCCCTCCTGCTGGCCGGATGATCAGCATTGGGGAGGTGGGACTTTGCAGGGGGGGACCCCTCCCTCCACCAGAGGTTCTGCCTACCCTGTCCTGGAGAGCCGCTGCCAGTCTGAGTAGACAACACTGACCTTAAGAACATAAGAACATAAGAGAACATAAGAACATAAGAGAAGCCAATGTTGAATCAGGCCAATGGCCCATCTAGTCCAACACTCTTGTCACACAGCGGCCAAAATATACCAGGTGCCATCAGGCGGTCCAGCAGTGGGGCCAGGACACTAGAAGCCCTCCCACTGCTGCCCCCTCCAGCACCAAGAATAGAGTGCATCACCTGCCCCAGACTGAGAGTTCCTATCTATACCTTGTGGCTAATAGCCACTGATGGACTTCTGCTCCATATGTTTATCTAATTCCCTCTTGAAACTGTCCATGCTTGCAGCTGCCACCACCTCCTGTGGCAGTGAATTCCATATGTTAATCACTCTTTGGGTGAAGAAGGACTTCCTTTTATCTGTTCTAACCCGACTGCTCAGTAATTTCATGGAGTGCCCACGAGTTCTTGTATAGTGAGAAAGGGAGAAAAGTACTTCTTTCCCAACCTTGATGGACCGGTGACCTGATTCGATATAAGGCAGCTTCATGAGCTCATATGTCTTCTCGAGGGTGTTCCTGAAGTGTAAGGTTAGTACCTGATACAGACGCACCACACTTGCACCGAGATAAGTCTAAAGAGGACTTGAATACAGCCTAGGAGGTACTTTAACTGCCAACTTAAAAAAAACCCCTCTCTTATGGTTCCTCCTTACTTCTACCTGTCTCTCTTGCCAGATAATTGGTGGGAATTCAAAGACCGAGCAACCAGCCCTCCTCCACTTAGCAACTCTAACAGGATCTCAAAGACGATTCTCTCTTTCATGTGAAAGACTAAGCCTGTTCCCTTCTTCTTTTGAAGTCGCTCTTCATACCCAGGCAAATCACTCCAGAGGCGTGCTAGCTCAGAGAATATGTAAGGAAGAGGGAGCCCTAAATCAAGGTATAATAATTGGCAGTCTTCCCAGAGGTTTGGCCCAAGTAATCAGACAGCAGGAGCTGTGGTGGCTCAAGTGGTTAAGACGCTGAACTGCAGGCTGCGGAAGGTCAGTAGTTCAGGAGTTCGAGACCCGAGTGTGCCACATGACAGAGTGAGCTCCCGTCTTTGGCCCCAGCTCCTGCCAACCTAGCAGTTCGAAAGCAAGAAATTGCAAGTAGATAAATAGGTACCACTTCGGTGGGAAGGTAACAGTGTTCCGTGCGCCTTGATGTTTAGTCATGCCGGCCACTTGTCCACAGAAACGTCTTTGGACAGTGCTGGCTCTTCGGCTTTGAAATGATGAGCAGCACAACCCTAGAGTCAGATTCGACTGGCTTTCGAGCAAGGGAACCTTCACCTTTACCTTTAATCAGACCGCAAAGAGTCTGAAAAGCCCTCTTCCAGATTAAAGTTATGGTTGCCAACTCCTGATTGGGAAAGTAACTGGAGATTGGGGAGGTGTAACCTGGGGAGGGGAGGGTTTGGTGAGGAGGGGAACCTCTACAGGGTATAATGCCACTGAGTCCACCCTCCAAAATAGCCGTTTTCTCCAGGTGAACAAACCCCCATTGCCTGGAGATCAGGTGTAATTCTGGGAGATCCCCAGGCCCCACCTGGAGGTCGAGGAATTCCAAAAAACCAACAAAAATAACGAAGAGTCAATAAAGATAAGTTGCAAAAACGTTTACTGTAGTGATTTCTGTAGAAAATTTTCTTCTATTATTGCTGACACGCTAACGAATACTGCGCAATGAACAATTCATTTCACGTTGTGAAGACCTTGGGTGCTGTTATTAGAGAGTCAACATGGAATGTTTCCTTCAAGAGTTGATCGGTAGTAATTGATAAGAATTGGGATTGCCACACGCTCAGATAAAGCAAATACTGTGAAACGAATTGTTCATTGCACGGTATTCGTTAGCGTGTGAGCGGTAATAGAAGAAAATGTTCTACAGAAATTACTACAGTAAACGTTTTTTTGCAACTTATCTTTATTGACTCATCATTATTTTTGTTACAGATGTTGTTTTTTTGGAATTCCGCTTCCTCCTGTGATCTCTCATTTTTGGTTCCCACCTGGAGGTTGGCAGCCTTAGTAAAACCTTTGTCAAGAGTAGGCCGAGAGATCCAGGAAACGGGTATCTCAGGAATGTGGCCAGTAAGGTAAAGGTAAAGGTTTCCCATGCTTGAAAGTCAGTTGAATCCAACTCTAGGGTTGCGGTGCTCATCTCCGTTTCAAAGCCGAAGAGCCAGCGCTGTCCGAAGACGTTTCCATGGTCATGTGGCCAGCATGACTAAACACCAAGGTGCACGGAACGCTGTTACCTTCCCACTGAAGTGGTCCCTATTTATCTACTTGCAATTTCTTGCTTTTGAACTGCTAGGTTGGCAGGAGCTGGAACTAGAGACGGGAGCTCACCCCGTCATGCGGCACTTGGGTCTCGAACTCCTGAACTACTGACCTCCCAGCCTGCAATTCAGCATCTTAACCACTTGAGCCACCACAGCTCCAATGTGGTCAGTAATAAAGAGCAAAGCAGGAGGAAGTGGAGTGAGAAGAGACAGCTAGATAGCAAGGACAGGAAGCCGGATGGCGAGGGCAGCAGAAGAGACAAGCCCTTTCTGTTGGCAAGAGAGGTGACATTCTTGGTCAGGAGTGTGGTGGCCTACACCTCAGACACTCTAGAGTCCTAACTGCAGTATGGGTCCAAAGGCCTGGAGGAGCAGCTAAAGGTCCTTGGGCAGTGTCCTATGGCTGGGAGTTGACCTTACTGAGGTGGAGGCAGTGGTCAGCAAGTGGGTCTCTTGGCAACATGGGGCTATAAACCCTGGGCACTGCTGTTGAAAGTGGTCTATGCCATTCATCCAGAACCTCACCTTTCCCTGGAGTTGCCAGCTCTGGGTTGGGGAATCCCTGAAGATTTGGGGGAAGAGCCTGGGGTGGGTGGGGCTCATGGAGGGGAGGGACCTCAACAGTAACGCCACAGAGTCAATAATGCCATAGAGTTCACCTTCCAAAGCAGCCGTTTTCTCCAGGGGAACTGATCTGTGTCATCTAGAGACCAGTTGTAATTCTGGGAGATCTCCAGTCACCACCTGTAGGTTAGAGGATGATGGGATAACCCTGGTAAAGAAGTGGCTCTGAACCTTGACTAGCAGCTAGAAGCTACTAAACCAGGGAAGGACAGTGTTTATACTAGGCCTGGCTAATCCAGTGGCTTCAATCTGCCTGATAATCAAAGAGGCTGCTGTGCCCGTACCTCTGATTTCCTTCTTCCCCTGGCATCAGGTTGGGGGACCTGAGCACACAGCGTGCATGGACTCCAGTAGCTTGGTAGGGTCATTCCCAAACATACGTTTCTGTTTCAGTACCCGGGGTCCTTGACTTGCTAGTTCTGGCCTTCCTATGTTGGTGAGGAGAAAGGCTCCCCCCGTGCCATCAAGTCACAGCTGACTTACGGCACCCCCTGGTGGGGGTTTCAAGGCAAGAGACTTCACAGGTGGTTTGCCATTGCCTGCCTCCGTGGTCTCCCATCCAAATACTAACCAGAGCTGACTCTGCTTAGCTTCTGAGATCTGACGAGATCAGGCTAGCTCACGAAAGGGCATACAAAGCCTCTCGCACTTCCCTCCTCATCCTTTTGGATATCCGCTGAAAGTCGGCAGAGTTTCTCGGACTTCCTTCTGTCCAGCTTACATTGATGCAAGATTCTTCTTTGTTTTTCTCCCTCTAACAAAACCGGTATGCAAACTGATGTGCATTGTAGATGTGGACCTACTCAAGTGTTCACTCACTGTGAATGCGACTGTGCACTGAAATGTATGTTGGAATGGACATCCCAAGGAGAGCAGTGGGGTGGTGACAATGATCTGCATTAGGGACACCAACTCTGGTTTGGGAAATACATGGGGGTTTTGGGGGTGGAGCCTGGAGAGGGAGGGGTTTGGGGAGGAGCAAGACCTCAGCAGGGTATAATTCCATGGAGTCCACCCTCCAACGCAGCCGTTTTCTGCAGGAGCATGGTTCTCTGTTGCCTGGTGATGAGTTCTAATTCTGGGAGATCACCATGCCCCTCCTAGAGGTTGGAAACCTGAGTCAACACTCATGCACTTTTTGATGCACACCCAGCCTCTCTTGTTGCACTCTCTGTTTAGTGTATGCAGGCGTTTGCACATCTGGTCAGTGTTCGTCTCCCCCCTTTCTCAGAAAATACATTTGACAGTATGATATATAAGACAAGGAGGTTCAGGACAACAATCTTCCCTCCAGAGCCCTAACCTGACAGATCCCTAAATATGCACTGAGCCAGAATTCTCACATTCTGTCTGAATCTGATTTTGTGGAGACATCTCCCTATCCCCTCCTAAACCATATCGATCAAAGTTGAGTTCAGCTGAGCTCAAGATGCACCATCCTGCCGATGCTTCCCTCTAAGCTGTGGAGTCTTGTGAGGGAAAATTCTGCTTCGTGAGCTTCTGGCATTAAAGTTGCGGACAAGTGATTTGGCTGCTGCATAGATTAGTTTGCTCTGGAGCTCTCCTTCCTGAGCGAAGACAAAAAACGTCTGAGCCGGAGGCTAAAAAAACTGTGAGCTAGCTCACACTAACTCAGCTTAGGGGGAACACTGCATCCTGCGTATTTTGATATTTTTAGGCTTAACCCCCAAGGAATTTGACAAGAAAGGTGTTTCTTGCAGCTTCACTGTGTTATTTCCAGAGCAGAGACATCTATGTATGTTATGGTACAGCTAAGCTATCAGGTGAACTGTTTATGGGAGTACATCATAGGGTGGGGGCTGTCATAGTGATCGGCAGTAATTATAAGTAACTACGGCACTAATGCCATATCTGTGATTTTTAAATAGGGAGAAGAGACGGCTGCTGTTTTATTCAAATTGCTTTTGGTTGCAACAGACAAATAAAGTTATGGCGCACCTAAAATGTCACAGTGTGCGGAAAATTATAATTCCACTAAAAAAAGGCCATCTCATACGGCAAATGTGCAGGGGTTGGATTGCTCCGGTTGTCAGTTTCTTTTTTCGCAATCCTTCCCTCCCCCTTTCATTTGCCTTGTGTTTCTTTTTGCAATACTTCCCTCCCCCTTTCATTTGCCCTGTGTTTTGCAAAACTTGGCTTCTCTTATGTTCTTATGTTCTTATGAACTGGAAGGTTTGTAGAGGTCAACAGAGGAGAAGGAGAAGTCTGGTGAGTAGAGGGAAGGTTGAGGGACAGAGACGTTCCAGAAGAGAGTCGGCAGCCACCAGGTGCTCATTGAGGATGTCGGACTTTTCCTTGATAATGTTAGAATTTCCTGAGCAATATTGTACAAAAGTTTTAATTGATATACAAACTGATGTTCATTAAATGTTATTAAATGTTCATTAAATGTTATTGTCAATTTTATCACAGTGTTTCTTTGTTTGATATAATTTCCTGTAGCTGTGATCCCTTCCTGGGTTTACTCAGCGGCAGACACAGGGCAGTTTCGCTGGAAGCATTGATTGATTGATTTTTAAGTTTTGCCATCAAGGCACAGCAGACTTTATTTATTTATTTAATTTCTACCACACCATCCCAGTCATGAAAAAATTAGACAAAAAGAAAAGGAATTAAAGAAAAGGCCAGGGAAGAAAAAGATTATTAAAGAGATCCACTTTCTGCAGGATCAATTGAATGTTCTACTAAATAGAGAATTATATTGGAATCTGAAGAAATTACAGCAAAAAGCATTTGAGGGTGCAAATAAACCAGGAAAATTTTTAGCGTGGCAATTGAAAAATAGAAAAGAAAGGAATTTTATAAGTAAAATTACTGAAGACGGAAAGGATGTTATGAATTTGAAAGGTATAAAAAGAGTCTTCTTCAAATACTATGCCAAACTGTTCAAAAAGAAAGGGATTGACCAACAGAAAATTAAGAAATATTTGGAGACTATTGAAGTTCCAGAGCTGGGAAAACAAATTAAAGAGTTATTAAATGGTTTAGTAACAAAGGAAGAGGTGACAATGGCAATAGAAGACGCAAAGTTGGGTAAAGCTCCAGGTCCAGATGGCTTTACAGCAAAGTTTTATAAGAAATTTAAGGAGGAGCTAACCCCTATCTTAGTACTTCTGTCGAACGAGATAAGAAAGACTAAACGGATCCCAGATTCATGGAAAGAAGCAAATATTTCATTGATACCCAAAGAAGGTTTGGATTTAACTGAAGTAAAGAATTATAGACCAATATCGCTATTAAATAATGATTACAAATTATTTGCGAAAATTATTTCGGAAAGACTGAAAAAATATTTGAAAGATACTATAGCGGAAGAACAAGCTGGTTTTTTACCAAATAGACAGATTAGAGACAATTTAAGAGTGGTGATTGATGCAATCGAATACTATGACAAACATCCAGAAAAAGAAGTTGGATTCCTCTTTTTAGATGCGGAAAAAGCTTTTGACAATTTAAATTGGGAGTTTATGCTGCAAGTTATTGAAAAAATGGATATAGGACAGTCTTTTCTAAACATGATTGTGGCAATTTACTCAGAACAGAGAGCAGCTTTGAATATAAATAAAGAAAGAACAGATTTCTTCCAAGTTCAAAAGGGAACATGTCAAGGCTGCTCGTTATCCCTGTTGTTGTTTATTTGGATATTGGAAATATTATTGACAGCGATAAGAAAAGATAACAGCATTGAAGGACTCACAGTGAAAGGTTTTGCATATAAATACAGGGCATTTGCAGACGATGTAATGTTTATGATTCAAGATCCAATCGGCAAAATACCACAATTGATGGAAAAAATTGAAGAATTTGGATCAGTTGCGGGATTCTACGTTAATAAAAGTAAGACCAAAGTGATGTGCAAAAATATGACGAAACAAAGACAAACAGAACTTCAAGAGAAAATTCAATGCGAAGTAGTTACAAAGACTAAATATTTGGGAATTGAACTGACCATGAAAAACATTGATTTGTTCAAAAATAACTATGAAAAGGTTTGGCACAGGATTCAACAAGACATGAAGAAATGGGATACCTTGAATCTATCGTTATTGGGAAGAATTGCAACTGTAAAAATGAATGTTTTGCCGCGTTTGATGTTTTTATTTCAAGCTATTCCAATATTAAAACAAAGGAAAATACTGGATACGTGGCAGAAAGAACTATCGAAATTTGTATGGGCAGGAAGAAAGCCAAGGATTAAAATGAAAATTTTATGTGAGGCAAAGGAAAGAGGAGGTCTACAACTACTACATTTAAGACTGTATTATGATGCCGTCTGTTTAACATGGTTGGAACAGTGGATTAATTTAGAAAATAAAAAGTTATTGGCTCTAGAAGGGCATGATAACAAGTTTGGATGGCATGCATATTTATGGTATGGAAAAGTAAAAATAGATAAATTTTTCAAACACCACTTCATAAGACGATCACTGTTCGAGACTTGGATGAGATATAGAAAATTCTTCTCAGAAGAAAGACCACTTTGGATAGTACCAGCTGAAGTGATTAATCCACATTCAAGAAATCAAGGGTTAGATTGGCTACCTTATAAAAGTCTTTTAAAATTAGAAGGGAAAAACTTTGTGTTAAAAGACAGATTTGATGTGGAATTTGAATATGATTGGTTGAAGTATAGACAGATTTATGACTTATTTAAGACCGATAAAAGAGAATATGGTTTTAGAGAAAATAACACTGAAATTGAAACTGTATGGCTTGAGAAAGGTAAAAAAATGATTTCTAAACTGTACAAGGTTTTATTGAAATGGTATACTGAGGATGAAATTGTAAAAGAGCAAATGATAAAATGGGCGGTAAATATTAATAATGAGATATTAATGACATCTTGGGAATATTTGTGGAAAAAGTCAATGAAAATTTCAACTTGTGTAAATGTTAAAGAGAATTGTTATAAAATGATGTACAGATGGTATATGACGCCTAAAAAAATTGCTATTATAAATGAAAGTATGTCTAACAAATGTTGGAAATGTAAGAAACATGAAGGGTCTTTTTACCATATGTGGTGGACATGTGATAAAGCAGTAAAGTATTGGACTGAGATCCACAATGAGATACAAAAAAATTTGAAATGTACTTTTAAGAAAGACCCACAGATGTTATTGTTAGGTCTTAAAATGGAAGAAATAAATGTAGCCAAGAGAATACTACTATGGTACTTGATTACAGCAGCTAGACTGACTTTTGCTCAATGTTGGAAACAAGATAAAGTACCTGAAACATGGGAATGGATTAAAAAGACGTTGTTTATGGCAGAAATGGACAAATTAACAAGAAAATTAAACAATGAAGAAGACGAAACCTTTTTCGGAGACTGGAAAGACTTTCAAGAATACTTGTTGAAGAATTGGGATGTAAAACGTGGTTTGATTTGTTTTGACAGCTATTGAGGAGAAGTGGAAAGAGACTTAGATCTTTGAATTGTTACCATTAGTAAAAGAAATATGTTTAGTAGTAAATGTAATTGTATAAGAGAAATATCAAGGGGTTGGAGCAGTGCGGGAAGCCTTGTTTGGGGGGAGAGGGAGAAAGAAAAATGGATATGTATTGGTTTGTTTAAATTGTATGAACATGTGATATATCCAATAATAAATTGTATTTAAAAAAAAAAAACATAAATGTGAATTAAAACAGTTCTA